>JAJHZJ010000450.1:600000-962753 GCA_023548195.1 Bettongia penicillata ogilbyi | reverse complement strand
AAAAGGGTAGTTTCAGAGAAAGCTGGGAATATGTATACAGAATGATTCAGAGCCAAATGAACAAGCCAGGAGATGTTTACACAACAAACACAAAAATGTAAAATAGAACAATTTAGAAAGGCTATAGAATTCTGATCAATGCAGTGACCATTCAGAACTACAGAAAAGTAATGATGTCTCTCTCAAATTTTGACATATAAATCATGGTCTAAATTGAAGAATGATATGGCCAATGTGTTGACATGTTTTGCACTATTTATCATGAGAGGACCTTCAAAAAGAATTTGGGAAGAGGTGAGTTAGAGAGTAGTAATAGAGATGCAAATTCCTTTTTTAAAAAGAAAGGACAATATAAGGCAATAAAAGTTAAAGAAACCTGGAAAAGAAAAGAATTTCAGAAAAGCACATAAGGTCATTTTGTCAACATACTAAATTTAATATGCACATTTTTTTTTAGAAAACTGTAATAGAAGTTTAGCATTTCCTATACAATCCTTTTTTTGTGTAGTGAATGAAATATTCATGTTTACTTATAATTTTTTTGGTCACACAAAACAACAAAAATGTAGACTTAAATTTTAAAAAGGAATAAACGGTGCCCCAACAATGAATACTTAGACATCAGTGATTCTCTGAACAAGATTAAGCCTTTGGATTTTGTCTGTAAGCATGAATAGCTGCTTTTTTTAAAATTGGCCTCAATTTTTTATTAACTTACAGGGAACATTAAAGTGCAATGATCAATAGAAAAAGTATATTTATTTAATGAAGGTATTCGAAGGTTTATTATTGATATTAAAATTTGATATGTTACTTATTATGGAAAACTTGGGTTTCTAAAATGAGTTCCTCAACATTCAAATAAGTTGTAAGTGGTTGATCTTTGGAGTTGGATTTTTTTTGTGGGAAAAGATAGTTTCCCTTGACCATCTTCCTATATGTTAACAGGTTGCCTTTCTGTGACTGTTTTTATCCAACCAAAATGAACAGGGTTGGCATTGTTTTTTGAGTAATAATTTTGTGTTACTCTTTGGAATAATCGTTGACATTTACAACACATTTTCAGGCTTGTAAAGCGTTTTACATATATCTGAATCTCATAGCAACCTTTTGAGGTAGGTAATTATAGGCATGATTATCTCCAGTTCACAGATGAGGAAGCTGAGTTTCAGAGAAGTAAATGATTTCACATAGTGGTATAACTAGCTATTGTTAGAATTATTCTCAAGTTTTCCTGACTCTTAAGTCCATCCACACTACATTGACTCTGGATGTTATTTTGCTATAGTTTTGAAAGTAGGCTATATGACAGTTTGTTTTCTTTTAAAATATGGGCACAATTTCAGTCAGAAAAATCCTCACAGCTCAGTTTGGGGAAAACCAAGTGATCAGTGTAAATGCATCCATATTTCTTCTAAAAAACCTGCCTTTCTAAAGCCAGATGGAGATACTGCTTGCAACCTGATTTCTGTACGAACCTGAAAAGAACTATTAAAACTAGGGTTTCACTGCTGTGGTCGTTGCTTGTTTGCTTTATTTTGTCTTAAGGATAAACATTGCATGACTTACTCTCATAGCTTCTAGCCAAGTAATAGAAGCACTTGTCCTGAAGACTTGGACCTATTAATAGCAGTTCACTTTATAAAGTGCTTTAGGTTTAAAAAGAGTTCTCCTAACAGTAACCTAATAATAACTCTAACAATAACTTGTCAATAAGTAAATCAGAGTTAGTTAGGAGGAGATATCAGAATAGGAGAAAGATTTTGCAAATTGTTTTGCATACACTGTCTTACAACTCCCTGAATATATTCTTGTCCATATTTTAGAAATGAGGAAACTGAAACTTCAGAAAGATTGAGTGAATCGACCAAGATCTTGCAGATCAAAGAAAGAATTGTTACCTTCATGCCTGATGACAAGTGCTACTTACTTCTTTTTCAGTCTTTTGAGAGCTACTTACTAAATCAGGTCTGGTCCTCAGTACCCTCATCTATAAAATGAGGGAATTGGAATATATGATGACTTCTAATAGCTCATCTTCCAGCTCTAGATCTATGATCCTACGATATTAAATACCATTTAACAAAAAAAGCCCTACATGAATTTTTAATACAATTCCATATACCAAAATCATTTTCCTTTCCACAAAGAAGAGAGGAGCTTTTTTTAAAAAGCATTGATTGACACAACTATAAAACAAGAGAATTTATCTTGAAACAGATTCTGACAAAACAAACTACCTGATAAAACTGTTTTGCCCTTTGCATCAATATTCCATACTGGGAATTCAGAAAGAAAATAAATCAAAGAATCTCTCTTATTTATTCCCTCCAAGCTGTTCAACTATATATGAAAGTCTTGGTCACTGTCTAATAACTGACACTAAAGATTGGCAATCATCAATAGCCTCCAACCCCTGAAGGGGAAGAAAAGAGAAGAAGAAAGGCAGAATGAGTTGTTGGATGAGGAAAATCTAAAAGCCTTGCAAAGACTGACTCACTCTGACTGGAGGTGACTCATCTACAGAACCACAGCTATGCCCATTAATGCCACATAGAGGGATGTTTTTATTGCATTGTCAAGTGTCTATTTAGAGTGGATTTTTCTATTTCTTAAATCTGTTGAACTACCTACAAGAAAAGATAATGCCCATTTTGGAGCATTTGAATCATCACAATGCCATCTTGTGGTAACAATAAAGCAAAAGGAAAAAGACATATTTCAAAATTACTGTTAAGCTGTACTCTGAAGCATCTCCCTCTGCTTTGGTTGAAATATGTAAAGAATACAGACGCTCATTTTACTTATTGTCTGAGCACTCTAAGGATAAGAATTCATTTGATACAATAAAGGAGATCTATGTCACCAAACATGTTTGCAGAGCAGAAGTTGAAGAAGGCTTTCCTATCAGGGATTCTTAACCTGAGGTTAACAAACATATATCAGTTCCCATGAGCTTGGATAGGAAAAAAATATATTTGCTGTGTTTGTTTTCATTTTCAATACCTCTGACCAAAATTGATCTTCCTTTTCTATTAGGCATGAAAGCAACACACATATAAACTATATCAAATTGCTTACTGTTTCAGGGAGTGGGGAGGTGAGGAAAGGGGGAGAAATCTGAGACTCAAATTTTGTTTGAATTAATGTTAAAAATTGTTTTTACACATAATTACAAAACAAAATATTTAAAATGAATATAGGAAACAATTATTATTCTGAGAAGGGGTGTAATGGACACCGAGATAAACAGAGGCAGAGACCGGTGCTAGCCAAATTAAAGGAGCGTTTATTAGCCTGCCGCCAGCAGCCCAGAAGCTAAGCCTTAGGGTCTGCCCCGAACCTACATCCTTTTATGCACAAAAACTGCAAGCCAGAGAGGGAAATTCAGTTAGGGAGGGCCCGGTTATACAGAGCGATTCAGGGAAACTATTTGCATAAAGAGCTTATCACTCGGTTAGGGACGTTCAGTTCCAGGAGCTTCCTATCTCAGAACTGCCAGGCGGCCTTGAGGTGTGGGGGCCCGTGTGGGGCCCATGGCTTGGTTCTCAGGCCATTACAGGGGTAAATGAGGCAAAAAGAAAAAAGTTAAGAACTCCTACTAGAGATAATGAGATCCCCTTGCATATGAATGGGTAATAAAGCATTAGCAAGCTCTTGTTATGTGCATCTCATTATGCCTTTCCATACAAATGGAAAAGTATTGGTTCCTGCCCTCAAGGAGCTCACATTCCAATAGGAAAGACAATAGTGTCAAATCAAGTCAACAAATATTTACCAAGTGCCTACTATGTGCCAGGCATTGTGCTAATCATTGGAGATACCAAATAAAAAAAGAAATAAAGAAAAGCAAAAAGAAAGTCACTGCTCCCAAGGAATTTAAGAGTCCAGTGAGGGAAGCAACATAGAATACACACACACACACACACACACACACACATACATCTACATGTACACACATACATACATATGTGCTCAAAATACACACATTTTACCAAATGCCTTCAAAGTTGGTAGAGAATGAGGTGAAGAGGGATCTGGCTCCAGTGGACTAAGAACTCTTTCCCTTTCACCACTGGAAGTGAAAGGGTTGAACCAAATTTTAAGAATTGTTTTAAATTTAAGAATTGTTTTACCCTCTTGAATTCTGGGAGTGAGGAGATAGGATGAAGGCCACTGCTTCAATGTCATGGATTTCTTTTCTGGAGTGGGTAGGTAAAACAGGGCAGGCAGATACCATGTAACTGCTTTAATTGTCACTCTAGGTGGAATTGTTCCAGTAAGATAGTAGGGTAGTGTCTGCTGTCTATGAGGGTGAAGTAAGGTGACTCCAAGTGGGGATAGGAAGATGTGTTCACAGAAGGTGTAATTGATTCGACTCCCTCTATTGGGGTTTCTTTACGGGCAGGGACACCTGCTACTAGTGGGCAAGGAGGGTACCGGTTCTTTGTTATCAGCCTCCAAGGGTACAAACTGCCAGTGGCCAGGAGGTCATTGCCTCCTCCACAGAAAGAAGACCAATTTTATGGGTTCTGGGGCAAAAGCCATGAGCCATCTGTGGGACCCACGTCTTGGTTTCTCCATCTTCACCTTCTCTGGTGAACTGTTGCAGATAGATAGACAATCAGACAGATAGATAATAGATAGATAGGTAGATAGATAGATCAATAGACAGATGGACGGACGGACAGACAGATGATAGATAGATAGATAGATAGATAGATAGATAGATAGATAGATAGATAGATAGATAGATAGAAAGAAAGACTCACGTATGCTAGCTCCGAACCCACAACCCATATATTTCCTACAAGAAGAATTCCCCACAAATTGTGGAGCACTGCAAGGCGCGCAGAAACACAGTGGAAAAGATTTCCATTCCAGAGAGTCCTGGAGAGCCATCCCCAGGGTCCGTCGCACCCCAGAAAGGGGAGCCCACCCCTACCCTGCTCTGGCCAGGCGGCCCCAGAGGAGTACGTCCGAGCAGGCTTCAGGAACGGAACCTCAGGCAGCCGGGAAGGTCCCTCTGCCCACAGATGCTACAAGTCAGTGAGAGACACGTCTGGGCTGGCCAAGAGGGGAGCGGGGTGTCTCCGTGACTCGGGGACCCTCGGGAGGAAGAGGCAGAGGCAGCGGCGGCAGCCCCCGGGACTCCCTGAGCAGGCAGGATCTTCATTACTGAAGGTCTCTGCATAAACCCCGTGAGGGAGCTGATCCTGGGAGGTGGCCCTGCCCCTACCTGCTCCATTACTGAAGGTCTCTGCATAAAGCCCCTGAGGGAACTGAGCTTGGGAGGTGGCCCTGCCCCCACCCAAGCACCAGAACATAAGCTCACATTGAATAGTAGCCACTCCCGCCGCGGATAGCCCTGAGACTGGGAAGCAGCATTTGAATCTCAGACCCCAAGCACTAGCTGGGAGGATCTAGGTGGGGGTGCAGGGGAATCTCAGAAGTCAAGTAACTGGCTGGGAAAATGCCCAGAAAAAGGAAGCAAAATAAGACCATGGAGAGCTATTTTGATGGGGTGCAGATGTTCCCACCTTTCAATTCTGATGACGAGGAAATATTCTTACCATCAGAGAAAGACGTGGAGGGTGGGGCCTCTGAATCCCAGAAAGCCCAGGTGGATGTCCAATGGACTCAGGCCATGGAAGAGCTCAAAAAGGATTTTGAAAAGCAAGTTAGACAGGTGGAGGAAAAACTGGGAAGAGAAATGAGAGAGATGCAAGAAAAGCTAAAAAAGACCCAAAAAAATGCTGAGCACCTTGAAAAATAGGCTCAGTCAATTGGCAAAAGAGGTTCAAAAAAGCCAATGAGGAGAAGAATGCTTTCAAAAGCAGAATTAGCCAAATGGAAAAAGAGGTTCAAAAGCTCACTGAAGAGGAATAGTTCTCTCAAAATTAGAATGGAACAGATGGAGTCCTAATGACTTTACGAGGAAACCAAGAAATCACCAAACAAAACCAAAAGGAATGAAAAAATAGAAGAGAATGTGAAATATCTCATTGGAAAACAACTGACCTGGAAAATAGATCCAGGAGAGACAATTTAAAAATTATGGGACTACCTGAAAGTCATGATCAAAAAAAGAGCCTAGACATCATCTTTCATGAAATTATCAAGGAAAACTGCCCTGATATTCTACAACCAGAGGGCAAAATAAGTATTGAAAGAATCCATCGATCACTGCCTGAAAGAAATCCAAAAAGAGAAACTCCTAGGAACATTGTGCCCAAATTCCAGAATTCCCAGGTCAAGAAGAAAATATTGCAAGCAGCTAGAAAGAAACAATTCCAGTACTGTGGAAATACAATCAGGATAACTCAAGATCTAGCAGCTTCTACATTAAGGGATCGAAGGGCATGGAATAGGATATTCCAGAAGTCAAAGGAACTAGGGCTCAAACCAAGAATCACCTACCCAGCAAAACCTGAGTATAATACTTCAGGAGAAAATATGGTCTTTCAATGAAACAGAGGACTTTCAAGCATTCTTGATGAAAAGACCAGAGCTGAAAAGAAAATTTGACTTTCAGACACAAGAATGAGAAGAAGCATGAAAAAGTAAACAGCAAGAAGTCATAAGGGACTTACCAAAAGTGAACTGCTTACATTCCTACATGGAAAGACAATATTCGTAACTCTTAAAATTTTTCAGTATCTGGGTAGTTGGTGGGATTATACACACACACACACACACACACATACACGTACATGTGTGTACACACACACACATACACACATGCACGCACACACAGAGACAGAGAGCACAGAGTGAATTGAATAGGATGGGACCATATCTTAAAAGAAATTAAGGTAAATGATGAGAGAGAAATGTAGTGGGAGGAAAGAGGGTGAAATGGAATGGGGTCAATTATCTCTCATTCAAGAGGCAAGCAGGAGACTTTTTAATGGAAGGAAAAAGAGGAGAACTGAGAAAAAAAAACAAGAAGTGTACCCTCATCACATTCAATTAAAGGAAGGAATAAAATGCACACTCATTTTGGTATGAAAACCTATCTTACAATACAGGAAAGTGGGGGAGAAGGAGACAAGCAAGGTGGGGGGGATGATAGTATGGAGAGCAATGGGAGGAGGGAGCAATTTGAAGTCAACACTCTTGGGGAGGGACAGGATCAAAAGACAGAATAGAAACAATGGGGGTCAGGATAGGATGGAGGGAAATAACAGTTAGTCTTACACAACATGACTATTATCGAAGTCATTTGCAAAACTACACAGATAGGGCCTATATTGAATTGCCTGCCTTCCCAAAGGGAATGGGTAGGGAGGGAAGGATGGGGAGAATTTGGAACTCAAAGTTTTAGGAACAATTGTTTAGTATTGTTGTTGCTACTAGGAAACTAGGAAATAAGAAATACAGGTAATGGGGAATAGAAAGTCATCTGGCCCTAGAGGACAAAAGAGAAGATGGGGACAAGAGAAGGGAGGGATGATAGAAGAGAGGGCAGATTGGTGAAATAGGGAAAATTAGAATGCTCGGTGTATTGGGGTGGGAGGAGGGGAGAAAAGAGGAGAAAATTTGGAACCCAAAATTTTGTGAAAATGAATGTAAAAAATTAAATAAATAAATTTATATTAAAAAGTCATAAATGAAATCAGCAATTGTGTCCACTTGGCATCTCTGAATACCACATGAGCTAGTATTACCTAGGAATTTGCACTTGCCTAGGTACTGAAATTTACCTAGCTCAATTCCTCATTCTTTAAAAATATACAACAGTGATAGTTTAAACCACTGTGGCTTTTATAATTTAAAACAACTTGAGAAAAACAAATGCTTATTTCCTTATTAGGAAACAAGAATACTTTCTTGTCATCATCCAACATCAAAAATATTTCACAGTTTGCTTTACCTTTATCTAAAGGTAAAATTAATCCCTCCTACACCTAGATGAATTTTTTGGTATTCAGTAGTTCCAAAAGCAAATATGTCTAAATTTAGACTGAGTCAATACCAGCAGATATCCATAGCTAGGTGCTAATACAAAATATATCAGCATACTGGCTGAAATCCACACACACATGATTTCTTACCACAGGAATAAAAAGATAGGTATTCCCATGGGGTTAGTCAGTCAGTAAGCATTTATTAAGTACCTCCTATATGCCAGAAGAGCTGTAAATGTTGCTAAATTAGTCTGAGTATGTAGTCACTGAAGGCAGATTATCTCCTGCTTCCACCTGTAGCACCTTCCAGAGAAGATTGTGGAGAGAATTAAATGGCATGTATTCCTTTTGCTCTACTCCTTAAATAGACTCTGACCTCCTTCTGAAAGGTCCTAAACAGTGATGACAAAAATAAAAATTTCCAAAGAAGGCACATAAAAAGTATTTTAAATGTATTTATCATTTAATAGTATTTTGTAATAAAATCTCTTATTAATGACATTTCTCTTGATTAATTACAACTCAATTAGGAGTGGTTCGTTTTTATACTGTAGGCCATCAACTTATCCTAGTTTGTCATCAATCCCTTTAAAATGCCTATGTCCTTCATTATTATTACTAAAGTATTGTTTACTACCTCCTTTCAATCCTAATTTATTTTCTTTTAAAAAAAGGGTCAGAGCCAAGATGGTGGAGAAAAAGCAGGGATCCACACTAAAACCCCTCTAAGAACTTTAAATAATGCCTCAAAATAAATTCTAAAGCAGCAGAACCTACAAAAGGATGGGTTGAAAAAAACTTTCCAACTGAAGAGAACTCAGAAGGTTGGCAAGAAAGGTCTGTTGAACCAGAGTGAAAGGGAAGTACAGTCCAGTATAGGCTGAACCCTAGTAAACAAGAAGTATGCCTTGGGGGGAGGGTGAATGAATCAGTAATGACAGTGGCAGTTTTTGGTCTTCTCAGCCCATAGACAGAAAAGGGGTCAGACAACTGGGAAGAAGGAAATTACAGGGATTGCTTTGTTGGCACTAGAAGCAGTACTGTTACATCACCCACATTTTGATCTTGGTCACAGTCTTGGGTGTCAGTCCCAGGAGAAGAAGAAGCACTAGCCCATCAGAGCTTGTAGCTGCAGGAGAGCTAGGACACTGGTCATAATTCCAGAGCAAAAAAGAATTATTGTGATAGGTCAGGAGATTAGGAAACACACCTCTATGTAAATCATACCACCTAAGAAGAACCAAAAACATACAGGTCCCCAGAATTACCTGGCTGCACAAAAAAACTGAAACTTGAGATAGTGCTCCCTCTACTCTGGAAACAGAACCCCACTTCGGCATAGATTAAAAGTCAAGAAACAGGCTGGAAAAGAATGGACAAACAGCAGAAAAAAGATCCTGACTATAGAAAGTTACTATGGTGACGAGGAAGATCAAAACACAAACTCAGACAATGACAACAAAGTCAAAAATTGTACATCCAAAGCCTCAAGGACAAAAGTGAACTGTCCTCAAGCCATGGAAAAGCTCAAAAAGGATAGTAAAAAATCAAGAGAGGCAAATGAAAAAATTGAGAAGAAAAGTGAGAACTATGCAAGTGATGCAAGAAAATCAGGGGAAAACAGTCAATAACTTAGTAAAGGAGGCACAAAAAATACTGAAGAAAATAACCCCTTAAAAATAGAATAGAGCAAATAGGGAAAGAAGCATAAAAATCCAATGAAGAGAAGAATGCCTTGAAAAGCAGAATTGGTCAAATTGTAAAAGATACACAAACATTCACTGAAAAAGATAATTCCTTAAAAAGTAAAACTGGACAAGTGGGAAAGGAGGCACAAAACCTCAATGAAGAAAATAATGCCTTAAAAATTAGAATTGGGCAAGTAAAAGCTAATGACTTTATGAGACATCAAAAAATAAACAAAATCAAAAGAATAAAGAAATAGAAGAAAAGGTCAAATATCTCATTGAAAAAACAACTGATCTGGAAAGGAGATCCAAGAAAAATAATTTAAGAATTATTGGACCACCTGAAAGTCATCAAAAAAAAATATGACAAAGAAAGCCTAGACATTACCTTTCAGGAAATTATCAAGAAAAACTGTCCTGATATTCTAGAACCAGAGGGTAAAATAGAAATTTAAAGAATCCACTGATCATCTCCTGAAATGGATCCCAAAATCAAAACTCTCAAACATACTACAGCCAAACTCCAGAATTTGAGGTCAAAGAGAAAATATTAAAAGCAATCAGAAAGAAGAAATTCAAATATCATAGAGTCAGTCAGGATAACACAAAATTTAGCTGCTTCTGCAGTAATCATAGGTCTTAGAATATGATATTCCAGATAACAAAAGAACTAATATTACAACCAAGAATCACTTACCCAGCAAAATTGAGCATAATATTTTAAAGGAAAAAAATAGATATTCAATGAATTATAGGACTTTCAAGCATTCTTGATCAAAAGACCAGAGTTGAATAGAAATTTTGACTTTCAAATACAAGACTCAAGAGAAGCATAAAGAGGTAAATCCAAAAGAGAAATCATAAGGCATTCAATAAGGTTAAACTGTTTATATTCCTATATGGGAAAATGATAATTGTAATTTGTAAAGTTTCTCATTATTAGGACAGTTAGAAGAAGTATACATAGAGGGCAGGGGTGTGAGTTGAATATGAGGGAATAATTATCTAAAACAATAAAATTAAAGGGTGAGAAAGAAATGCTCAGGGAAAAGGAGAAAGGAGGAGGTAGATTGGGTTAAATTATCTGACATATAAGAGGCACAAAGTAGTTTTTATAGTAAATAGGAAGATGGGGGAGTTGTAGAGAGGGGAAACACATGAACATTTTCACATCAGAACTGGATCAGAGAGGGAATAACATACACACTCAGTTAGGCATAGAAATCTATCTTACCACACAGGAAAATTGAAGGGAAGTGGATAAGAGAAGAATGAGTAGTAATAGAAGGAAAGGTATATTGGGAGAGATAAAATCAGAAGTAAAATACTTTTGAGAACGGATAGGGTAAAAGGAGAGACAGAAAATTGAATAAACAGGGGGACAAAAAGATGGCAGGAAATACAAAGTAATCATAACTGTGAAAAAATTCAAAACAAATTTCTTTGATAAAGACTTCATTTCTCAAATATATAGAGAACTGAGTCAAATTTATAGAAATAAGAAAAATTCCTCAATTGATAAATGATCAAAGGATCAACAATAGGCAGTTTTTTTGGTAAAGTAACTATCTATAGTCATATAAAAAATACTTTATATCAATATTGATTAAAGAAATGCAGATTAAGACACTCTGAGCTACCACTCCATGCCTATCAGATTGGCTAATATAATAGGAAAGGAAAATAACAAATGTTGGAGGGGATGTGGAAAAATTGAGGCACTAATGCACTGTTGAAATGGCATACTGGTTCAATCATTCTGTAAATCAATTTGAAGTTCTGTCCAAATGTTTGTAAAGTCATGCATATCCTTTGACCAAGCAACTCCACTACTAGATCTGTATCCCAAAGAGATTTAAAAAATAAAAAAGGGAAAGGGCCTCTAATGTACAAAAATATGCATACCACTTCTTATAGTGGTGGCAAGGAATTGGGAGGATGTCCATAAACTTGGGAATGGCTGATTAAGTTGTTGTATATAATTGTGATGGAATACTATTTTACTATAAGAAATAATGAACAAGATGCTTTCAGAAAAACCTGAAAAGACTTAGATGAACTGATGCAAAGTAAAATAGCAGAACTCTGATTGTATAAGTAATAGCAATACTGTATGATGATCAATTGTGAATGACTTAGCTATTCTCAGAAATACAAGGATCCAAGACAATCCTTCTGATGAAAAATGCCATCCATCTCCAGAGAAAGAACTGATAGAGTCTGAATGAAGACTGAAGCATTCTTTTTCTTTATTTTTTTATTTGGTTTTTGTCTGTTTTCTTTTACAATATGACTAACTTGGAATTATATTTTGTATGACTGCATATGTATAACCTCTATCAAATTGCTTGATTTCTCAATAATCAAAGGGAGGATAAAGAGGGAGAAAGGGAATTTGGAACTCAAAAATTTTAAGGAATGAATGTTTTATAAAGGTCTTTACATGTAATTGGGGAATTATTAAATCTTTAAAAAAAATTTAAGTATTTATTTGACACTCCTTTGACATTGTCCTCACTTCTCAACCCCACTACTCTGCCCCTCATCCAATATAACTCCTCCCCCAAGAAAGAAGCATAATTAAGTGGAACAAACCAACATGTCAATTACATCTGACAGAGAGTGACTCTAATGAGAGAAGGGAAATAAGTTTAATTATTAATCCTCTAGGACTGACTGGTCATTATGTTGGTTTGAATTCTGGTGTTTTGTCATTTTTTCTTTTATGTTACTGTAGTTGCTATGTACATTGTTCTTTTGGTTCTATGCACTTTGCACTGTCTCAGTTCTTCCCATTCCCATTATACTTCATTTGAAATTACATGCACAGATTCATTCATAGGCTTGCAAAGTGGGTGGTACGGACTCCTGGTGGGTGCTGGAATGGTAGATGGAGTGTAGTAGCCTCGGGTGCAATCAGGGAGAGTTGAATAAAAATAATAAACAAATACACAAAATGCAAGTAATAATTTATCAATGGTCAAGTGATCAAGTCCACCAATAGGTCTTAACAAGCAAATATTGAAAGGTGAGTGTGTCACACATTGTCGGGAAAACCAGCATGCATTGGTAGGAGTAATTTAATTTCTTGTTTACATTATGGTGGTTACATGATGCAATATTGGGTCATCAAAATTTCAATGCAGGAAAAGAGCTACAAATTTACAAAAAATTATTAACTTTCAGATGAGTCATTTTTAGAAATATATATTTTATATATATATATATATATATATATATATGTTTTGGAATGATACAAATTTTAAAACAATAACCATTAAAGGGTTAAAGAAAGTAGATTTCCAGGGAGATACTGAGTAATTTTTTTTAAAGGGAACCGTAGGTCCAATAAATTTGGGAACTTCTGGTCCAAATAAATCTTTTAAGCATAACATCATGAAGGAATAAAACAATTACACTGAAACAACCAGTCTAGAAATCTATAAATCCCTCCTAGATCAAGAAGTCAAAATTCAAGAGCTTATAGAAACACAGTTCAAGTGATCAGATCTATCCCCTTCCACAGAGAAGGAGTTGTGTTGTGGGAAACATGTTGGCACAGCACCAGTAGCTGGTTTAGAGTAATAATGGTACTCAGAAAAGAATAATAATAATGCTGAATATAATGGTTTAAGGTTTGCAAAGCACTTTACATTTATTATCTCGTTTGATACTTGAATTATTCAATAGAATAACCTTGAAAAGTTAAGTTTCCATAATTGTACTTCAAACAGGCTGAATAGTTCAACACTGATCTATGTTTGTTAAATACATGTGCACACATCAAATATTCCTCCCTTCTCTCAAATTTCATGATAAAATTTTAAAGGCGGTAATAATGGAAACCACAGCAGGGAAGGCCAGAACATAAGCAATTCATTCAAATAATAGGGGTAAACTCAATAAAGACCAGAATTAATTGTAGGAAAGTATATTTAAACAATGAATATGATTTTATTTTTTTACAACTAACAAAGTCTCAAAGCTACCAAGCTATCAAGAACTTCAAAAAACAAATGCTAAATATTTAATTTAGTTTGAAACTATGGAGATGATTTATATTTCAAGTGAATCATTTGGCTTTTATTTTCTTTCAAAGGATGAGTTCAGCTACCTTGAATTGATAAGGTCAGAAAAATGACTGTATAAACTGGATCTTATTACTGTGACTTCTCCCTATCTATTTATCTTTGGAATGATGCCTGTTTGCCATAAGACCTACAATGAGTGGTTTTTTTTTTCTCCTATGATACAACTGTCAGTACTACAGACAAAATAACTTCAGAAGAGCATATTGTATACTAATCTGTCTCATGCATCAGCCAAATTGCCAACTAAATTCAGATCCTAGAATTTTTTATTTGTTGGTGATGATGTATGAAGTAGAAAGCAACACAGCTTGATTGCCTGAACAACAGTTGAGTTTCAGTGCACAGCTGGAAAGAAAAAAAGTAGTGTTTGATTTAACAGGGAATGTGGTAAGAAAGTCATTGAAAGTTAATAAATATGATGCATCAAGTAGCCTGCGAGGATCTTACTTTTTTTGCCTCTGAATAATGCTTTGAATGGGATTGGGTTTTTTGTTTGTTTTGGTTTTTTTTAACTTTTTCTTTTTTAATTATTTTTAGTTTTTAATATTCACTTCCATAAGATTTTGAGTTTTAAATTTTCTCCCCCTCCTTCCTTTCCCCATCCCAAAGATAGCATGCAATCTGATATAGGCTCTACATAAACATTCATATTAAATATATTTTCACATTAGTCATGCTGCAAAGAAGAATTAGAACCAATAAGAGGAACTATGAGAAAGAAGAAACAAAGAGAGAGAGAGAGAGAGAGAGAAAATACTATGCTTTGATCAGCATTCAGACTCCATAGTTCTTCCTCTGGATGTGGATGGCATTTTTGGAGTGGGATTGTTGGACCAATTTCCCAAATGAAAGCCTGATTCCCTCCAGGGTCATCTTGATATCTTTGTGACTGAATAAAAAAGACACTGGTTATATTTGCCATCTCTTCCTTTCATTAAGAATTCTAGGATCACAAAATGAGCAACACTGGGGTGTTGAGACCCTTAGACTTGCAACCTGGACAGCAAGTCCTGATCAGAGAATGTAGGAAATATAACAGAATTAGAGATATTCAGATTCTGAGAGACTTGGCCCTGTTATGAACCATGCCAGCTCTTATTATCCATAAAGCAGGCAGGCCAGTGAGATGCTGACTTCCTTTAGTTACTGGCATGGGAGAATAAAAGTCTCTTCCTTTCCCCTATTCTTTTTTACAAATGTCAAGGAACTTTTCCATAGACAAAATCAATCAGGAAGAAAAAGGAACTTGAAGGAGGAAAAGAGATGGAAATGATTTCCTTATTGGAAATAGGACAGTTTTACGTGTTTTCATAATATTCTGTGTACAATAAGCTACAGTGAGCATATGTTGGGAATTTAAATCCATATGGGTACAGAGCAAAATTACTAAAAGAGTAAATATTTCAAGAGATAGAAGTGAATTCAAAATTTAATTGCAATAATTTTTATATTTTAATATTTCATTTCCCCTCCTAGACTAGGATTCTAAGAATCAGTAGCATTTCAAAGAGGAAATCTTTCAAGTCCAAAGTGAAATGCAGGGACTATTTTCCTTCTCTTTATATTCCCATTGTAAAACACAGGGGCTTGCACATAGTAGTGTTTAATCAACACCTATTGACTGACTGACTGAAATCAGTTTCCTTGTGAGCAACTCATAATTTTGTAGTTTTGAGTACCCTCTGCTATTTGGAGAGGGGATTTTGCAACCTAAAAGCCAATAACCCCATGACAGCTGGGGAAAAAACAGCTTCAGTAGATGTCACATTATGATTCACTCAAATATTATACTTTGAACCCATTCAAATCCATTGACTGGGTTGTTCTCTATGTGGTAACCCATAGGAGCCAGCATTAAACTTGGCTCCTATGATAATTTCCTCTGACTTCCTTTCTAAAACATTCCTTCCTGGAAGGGAGGGACCAGAGTCAAGGATTTATGGTGTTTCCTTGAAATTATTTTTTTTACTGACTTTGATAAGGAGTACTTGGAATTGCTAGAATTCCTGACTTGGTTTCTACAAAGAGGATCAGACTCTCAAAGAAGATTTTCTGCCCTCTAAACCAAGTTGACATCTCAACCCTAAGGGTACATTCTTACAGAAACAAAAGATCAAAGCTTGTGGGGCCCCCTATTTCGATGCTCCCTTACAATGGGTTTTCTCCCTCTGTGAGAATGTAAGCTCTTTGAGGACATGGACTACTTTATTTAATTATATTTGAATCCACAAACCTTGCAACAGGGTACATAATAAGGTTTCAAGTGTCAGTGACTGATACATAAGAAAACATTAATAATAATTTAATTCATTCATTAATTGTTACCGGCTGGTTGGCCTTTGATAGCTATTTATTATCATCATTGTTATAACCATTTCTTTTCTGACTAAAACTCACAAAAATAGGGTATATATGTGGCAGAATTTGAATACAATCTCTAACATGAGTTATAACAAGTATATGCATATGTGTGTATGTGCATGAATGTGTGTGTGTGTGTGTGTGTGTGTGTGTGTGTGTGTGTGTATGAGAGAGAGAGAGAGAGAGAGAGAGAATCACCTCAACACCAACAGGAAGATAGGGGCTCAAATCTTGCTTCATTCACACATTGGCAGTGGGACCTTGAAAAAGTCAGTCAGCCTCTTAGACTTTATAAGTGCAAATGTTCTTCTGCATTAGAAGAGAGAATTATCTTAGGAGAATCTCTCCACACAATGAAATATATGATCTTGACAAAATAAAGTGGTTTTTGCAACGAGAAGACCCTTGATCGATTACAAGAGGCTTAGAGAAATAATCATCTGAAATCACTAAAATAATTGTTGCTATGCCTCAGTGGAGGGAGATAGTATTCTCAGCAGGAGTTTCTCAGAACCACAGAAGTGACAGATTCAGATAATACTACTGCCACTCACACAAGCAACAATACCCAATCTTCACATGGGATTCTAAGATTGCAAAGAAGTTTATATAGCATTTTAAAATTACACAGAAAAAAACAATAAGAAATTCAAAAGGCAATACAAGAAAAAAACTATTGATTGTGTGCAATTTAAAGTGTACAAACACACTTTAAAATATTACATATCAGTAGTTCACAGTTTTGTAAATAATCCTTTTTTGTCTTTAAATTTTGAAATGTTTGGTTGTTGATGACTGTTGAGCTCATTATGAGGGAAAAAGATTAAAAACAAAGACTATAACATGCATCATCTCAGCTGATTCTCAGAACAACACTTTGAAGTAGATATAACAACTATTATTATTATCTGCATGTTGCAGATAAAACTGGAGGTTAAGTTACTTGCCTTTAGTAACACACCAGAGGAAGGACACAGCAAAAGCTTATTTTCTACAACTTATTCCTTCTGGGAATTCCATGAATAGGGGGAAAGTGGCTTTAAGTTTGTTGAGAAGTAGGAATGTAATAAAAAGCCCTACTTTTACTAAAATAGGAGACTGGCCAATGAACCCAGACCCTATGAGCATTCAAAGAGTGGGTCCACATGCTCAAGTGCTGCAATTTACCACATGGAAAGTCATGATGACATATAAGAGAAATTACTTAGAGACACTTGGGAGGTTGAAATATTCTACAACTGGTTCCCATCTCCTAATCACAAGATAGACAGAAGTCTCTTTAATTGATGCAATTGAATATCTGGAATTGGAGGACCTTAGTTGATCTCTGCATTCTTTCTTGTTTGGCCCTCTGCTTTTCTCTGCCTTCTTTCTTGTTTGGCCCTCTGCTTTTGGTTTGACTCCTTTGATGAGACCATCCAGTGAGAGACAATGCCTACCTGTCTGATATCAACATATAGTCCCATGTTTCTTTACCTACGATGGCATTTGTTCTTTCATTTTGGTACAGGGATTAGTGACTGTGACCTTGCAAATTCTGAAAGGTAAATAGAGTGAGATGACTAGGTGTCTGGGTTTTCCAGGAGTCTGGCAGTAGAATATATGCTGGCGTTTTGCATCTAGATTGACATTGTTGCTGCAAGGATCAAAGAGTGACCTTTGGTACCCAGACCAAGAGTAGATGAGAAGACTTAATCCCTTCAGACTGTGAAGGGAAAAGCATGTACTTCTGTTTTTCCCACAGTTTAGAATTATATCTCTTTCTAAAACTGATTGGTTAAATGGAACCAGGGTTCTAGTGACTGGTGGTTAATATCGGTGTGGGGAAATACATTCAAAATAGAACCTCAAGTTAATGGAACAGTATTCTAATTCTTTAGGGGAATTCCTAGAACTCTGAGAAGTAGATGAATTTTCTCTGAGATAGCAAGGGTGAATCCCACAGAAGCCATCAAGTCCAATCTGCACCTGAACAGGAATCCCTTCCACAAAATCCCCAGCTAATGATTAAACAGATTCTGCTTAATAATGCCCAATGAAGGGAACTGTACTACCTTTCAAAATAGTCTATTTTACTTTGGGTGCCTGTCAATTATTTAGAGATTTTTTAAACCAAAATCTGCTATTCTGCAACTTCCACTGATCCTCTAAGGCTAATGAGAACAACTCTCATCCTTCTTCCAAAGGGGCACAACATCCCCACAACCTGGGAAAAAAATATTTGGCTCTTCCTTTTGTGCCAGAGAAGAAGTCTGAATTATCAGGGTATTAAGGTAAATATGTTGATATTTTACAATACTATATTATGCACTTCAGAATTTCTAAACTTTTTCTGTCCTCTCTGTAGCTTCCACAAAGCCCCACAAAAATTCTCATTTAATTTCTTATGCTGACCCACAATACACAGAAACCTTGATGAAGAAAACAGCAATGTGGAAGAAATGACTGTGTAACCTCAAGACAGTGGCCATGTCCCCTTAACTCTTCTCTTTCTGAGGTTAAATATACCCAGTTTTTTCCATGGATTCTCCTATACAATGATCTTCATCCCTCATCATTCTGGTAACCCTCCTCTGGTTACTTTCCTGTTGATCATTGTCCTTAAAGTGCTGCCTCATGCTATATACAATACTCAGGACCCAGATACTGTTGAGCTGTCAATTCCTTTATTCAGTACACTTTTTTCAACTTCACCTATGATTTATTCTGTGCAAGGAACTCCTGATGAGAAAGTTACTCTTCCAATGCAAATACCTGCCTTTTCTGCTAATTTGCCATCTTAGACAAAGCTACTTGGGGCACTGAGTGGTTAATTTACTTGTTCTGGATCACACAGGCATATAGCATATATAATGTGGGACTGAAACCTAGAACTTCCTCACTGACCCTGAGGACAGCCCTATATCCATCATTCTGAACACTACACCTATTTTCATGCCATCTATTTCAATTAAATTAAATAAACTTTTTAACATACATATTATGCATATTTCACTTTACTTGGTGATGGAGGTAGAAACATAAATCAAAAAATCTCTGTCTTCAAAGAACACATATACTGTGTTTACAACATGCACACAAGTAAATACAAAATACATACTAAGTAACATACTTTGAATACTTTGCATCTATTGTTTAAGCTAGTAACTAAGGGATAAAGGGTCAAGAAAGACTTCCTGGAGTAGCTGGCACTTAACTTGAAGACTTCATTAGCTTTTTTTGCCTGACATGTCCCATTATTGATTCATCCCGAGTTTGCCATTCCCTAAAACCCCCAGATATCTTCTACATCAATTCTCATTACCTCAATCCTCTATTCTGTACTTGTACATTTGATATATCTACAACTACAGGTGCAAGTCATCTATATATTGTATATATATATATATATATATATATATATATATATATATATATATATATATATATGTGAGTGTGTGTGTGTGTGCAATGCAAATAATTTCAGTGAAACATTAATATATCCATAC
The DNA here is from genome assembly GCA_023548195.1 of Bettongia penicillata ogilbyi. Taxonomy (NCBI): domain Eukaryota; kingdom Metazoa; phylum Chordata; class Mammalia; order Diprotodontia; family Potoroidae; genus Bettongia; species Bettongia penicillata. Next base: position 943,215 of record JAJHZJ010000450.1, on the reverse strand, counting down.
TGAGGCATGGGAAAAGTGGGCAAGGAATGAGGTTTCTGTTGGTAATTGTAGTAAATGTAGCAAAGCATCAGCTGTTTATTCCATCATCATTTTCTTCATCATTGAATAATCTGTATGTGCTTATTTAGTGAAACTTTTGTTCAAATTATAAGAACTTTTGCCTCAAGTTGCCAAATTTTCCCTTAAAATTGAAATTATTATGCCTTTCTTTTTTAAAACAGTCATTTGAAGATACAAAACATGACACCCACTCACCCTTAAAATTTTTCCCCTTATAACAAAGAAAAGTAAATAAGCAAAATTACTGTCCTTGTGAGTAAAACAGTTTCACCTTATACTTTAAAAATTGGCCAAAATGACACGCAATTTTAGCAACAATGTTGGAGGAGCTGTGGAAGTATAGGTACACTAATACGTTGTTGATGAAGGTGTGAAATGGTACAACCATTTTGGGAAGCAATTTGAAGTTATGCAAATAAAGTGACTAAAATATTCATACCCTTTGAACCAGAGACTATTATTGGGCTTATACACAAGGAAGTTATCAATAAGAAAAAAGTCTCCATACATTCAAAAATATTTGTAGCAGCCCTTTTTGTGATAACTAAGAATCATAAACGAAGTTCATGCTCATTAATTAGGGAATGGCTAAACACATTGTGGTACATTAGTGTAATGTGAGAAATGATGTGCGTAATGAATGTGGGGAAACATGGAAAAATCTACATGAACTGTTGCAAGCTGAAGTAAGCAGAGCCAAAACATGGTGTCCAAAACAGTGTAAATGGCAAGAACTACACACCAAAAATACAAAAGTACATGTGGCAAAATTATAAAGATCAAGCAGAACCAGAAAAAAGAGAGATGTGATGATATTCCTGATCTAACCCTTCATGACGGTTGTAGGTTTGCAAGTGTCACTCATTGCACATGTTTTCAGATTTTTTCATTGATCAATCAGTTTCCCTGACCTATTTTCCCTATCTAAAAAATACTATTTTTCATATGGGATGGCTCTCTGGGAGGGGAAAGGAATTGTTGTAACTATGGGGATAACATATGGTGAAACAGAAAATATCAATAAATACTCTTTTTTAAAACAATTTAATGAACTTTTTAAAAAAATGTTAAGTTGAATACTTGCTATATTTAATTCATGTTTTTTATCCATCTATCCACAGAATATGATCATGGAGTTAGCAAATCCAATATTGTCCACAAATTGTGGTTCTGTGATGTGATATTTGCCCTGTCAATGATTTGTATCCATGTAAAGGAAAACTAAAAACAGGAATTAGCATTGTTCTAGAAAGTGCCACAAAAATAATAAGTTTACATAGTTACCAGAGTGCTTTTATCTATGATATCTCATATCTGACAACCCTGTCAAGGATAAGTATTATCATCTCTATGCTACATATAGGAAAATGGATTCTCACATAAATCAAATGATTAACCAAAGGCATTTGCAACACTCCTTCTTAACCATCTGTCACTCCATCTGCCTTCAAAGGTCATACTATGGTGAGTTCTGTATGATTTTTTAAAAAGAAAGCATACACTGAACTTTGCTCCTCTAACTTTTATGGGCTTTGAGTTTGCAGCATGTGCTGTTTAGGTGTTTTCTCCTTTGGTGTTGCTGGGAGGCTACTCAAGGGTGTTGCCACACCACTAGAAGATGATCATTAGGTAGGAATTCCAACCTAGGGTTAAATAATTGACTCATCTGGAGGAGACACAGAAAGGGAAACCAGATGCACATGCTGCCAGTTAGCAGGCAAATACTGTTTATCTGGCCAAGAGAAGAAACTCACTACCACTCACACAAGAGAAGAAGGGTGGAAGGTGAAGAGAATATTTATCCCACATTCATCTTGTGAGTATGAAACTGGAGTTCTGTAAGTACTTCCCTAGAAAGGCCTTTGAGTACTTCTGTAAAAGCAAATACTACAGAGAGGACAGCAAAAGTTAAAATAAAAGCAAATAAGATAGCAGAAAGAGAGGCAGGTTTATGATGGACTCAGAGGTTCAGGTCTTGACATGTCAACTAGACCAACTGTTTAGAAGCTGTTTAAAAGTTTTAATTTGACATAATTACCTTTATTTATCACTGTAGCAAATTTAAAAATCCATTCAATCTCTATTGTGAATAATTCTTTGAATCATGCTGAGGAGGGAAAGTAAAAGATAGGTTCCAGTAGGGTATGGTTGAAAATGATCCGAGCAAAGTATGAATTATAATAGGATTAAACTCAAGGACATTAGTTTTAAAACTTTTCATGTTATGGACTCTTGGCAATCTACTGAAACTTTTGGACCCTTTCTTATAATAATGTTTTTAAATGTATAAGGTAAAATACATAAAATGGTAAAGGAAATGAATTATTTTGAAATACAATTATCTTTGTTTTTTTAATTCACAACCTCAGGTTAGGAAGCTCTGAGAGTCTAAAATGAGGGAATGAACTCAACTAAGGAGATATAGAGAATGGTACCACATATCAACATATAGAGTAGATGGACTCAGGACTAGAGACGTCTAGGTCCTAGTCACTCAAGATTACAGTGTCACATGGAGTCTTTCACAGATATAGCACTCCAGGTACTTACCATAGATACAGTACTAATAGCCATGTAAATCACTGACCCTATTCATGGAAGTCAATAAATACTGTGCCTGTTGTCCTTCATTCTCAGAGAAGACCAAAATGAAATCACTACACTAGAGTCAAGTTGCAGTGTATCCAAATGTGGCTGATCAGACCAATACAGAATGTTCTACCACACAGGTCAGGCACAAATAGTTCGTGTGAACATTTGGGGTAGTTTCCATGTTCATCTGATGTTTCTTTTGAGCTATTTTCAATTCTGCTTTGCTCAAAGAACACAGCATCTTCTCTGATGTGGGCATGTCATGCTGAGTGATCCTGTGCCAGTGTCTCCCATGTCATACAATCATTTCCAAAGTTCTTAAGAGAGTTCTTGAAAGTATCCTTGTATCACTTCTTGCCCTATGTGAGTTCTCCATAAAATAGCCCTTTAGGCAAGCGTATATTTGGCATTCGAACAACATGGCCAGTCCATCAGAGTTGTGCTCTCTGAAGTAGAGTTTGAATGCTTGGCAATTTAGCTCAAGAAATGACCTCAGCATCTAGTACCTTGTCCTGCCACCTGACCCTCTGAATCTTCCTAAGACAATTCAAACAAAAACAATTCCATTTCCTGGCATGGTGCTGGTATATTGTCCATGTTTCATAGGCATACATACAGATAAAGAAACAAAGCTCAAAGACAAAAAGTAACTTGCCTTGAGACTTCCAGTGAAAAAGTGGTAAGATGAGACTCCAAATTCAGAATTCTAATTCCTAGCCTTAAAAACATTCCCTGTTCCACAAAGAACAGGGGTAGAACTTCAGCTCAGGGCTTCAGACTTCATTTCCAGGGCACTTTCCAATTCACCAGTGTTGCCACTCAAATACAAAGGAGAGAGTCACCTTGAATGCTTTCTTTTTTCCTCTCTTATGCAAATCCAAACTCTTGTCATTCAGGATCAGTTCTTTCTTCATTGTATTGAATTTATAATCTATCTTTTCCCTTCTATTGTTGTAGCTAAAATTCTCCATCTTTCTTTATTCCTTTCTTACCTCAATTATTGCCATTTTCTTTTCACTGCTCTATTCAATCACTTTATTCAGACAGCTATTGCAAAATGATCTTTTTTTCTCTGATAGCTATAGAAAGTAAAATCAAGAATACATGAAACTTTAGCTTCAGTCATTCTTAAAAAGAAATTTCAAAGGAATATTTTTTTTACTAAAAGAAATAAGGTTTTTAATGACTGTATATCTCAAAATATATAAATCTTGCCATTTTACAAAAATACACTTTTCTTGAAGAAACATCAGAATAAAGAGATTCAGAGCAGCAACGAAACATAAATCAACCCAAATATTGTTTTTCTTGAGAATTATTAGTCACTCCTAGAGACTGAAGCACTTTTAATTATTTGTTTATCCTCCTACATCAACATCAGGAAGGTAGATGGTTGTCTGGGTTATTCTTTAAATGCATTGTAATTAGAAGGAAAATGGGAAGACATTCATATTTTCACATATTGAAATACAAAGGATGAGTTCTCACTATCAAAATAAAGTATATTCCAAATCATCTTCTAACTGCCTCCATCCATCTAGTCTTGCCACCACCGGATCATTTTATTCTTCTTAACACTACCTTCTTTTCTTTTTGTTTCCCTCTTAAAAGTTTTTAAATTCTAATTTTTTCATTTATTTTCTCACTTTTGTTATGTTTCCTTTTCTAAATTTTATATTCATGTCTCCTTTTCAATCTTGTTGATTGAAAAAAAAAGGCCTTTCATATCCCCCTCTCTTCCCATTTCCAACCAATATCTTGGCAACCTTCACAAAATTCATCTCCAACTATTTATCAGATATTGAGGTTATCCTGGGTTCTCAGAATCTATCCTAGTAAAGCACAAGGTCTGACAGGTTAGACTGAAAGCATTAAACAGACTTTTTTTCTAAATAAAGGCCCAGAAACATATTATTTCTTCTAACTGAAGAAAGACAAGTTAAGTCAGTCAGGAGGCTGACCACTTTGTGGTGTGTGTGTGTGTGTGTGTGTGTGTGTATGTACGTATGTGTGTGTGTATATATATATATATGTTATGTGTGGATGTGTATAAAATGTATATGTATATATGTAAATATGTGTGTATGTGTACATATGTGTGTGCACGTACATATGTATGTGCATTGTATGTGTGTACATGGATGTGTATGTGTGCACGTATATGTACATGTGTGCATGTATATACAGAAAGGGGGCAGAGAACACTAAAATCACAAAATATTTTGAATATAATATTAACTTAATAACTGTTACTTTACATGTGAGATGATCATACCTCAAGATTGATTAGATTAGTCTTTTTTGTCCCCAGAAAGCTAAACTAAGAGAAATGGGTAAAAATTGCAAAAAGACATATTTAGTCTTAGGGATAAGAAAAAATATTCCTTTCCATTAGAGCTATACAAAAGTGGAATAGACTTTCTTAAGCTATAGTAGGTTGCTTCTAGCTAAGTTTCTTCAAATAAATTATAGATGACCACTGATCAGGTGTGTTACAGAGGGCATGGGTTGGACTAACTGGCCTCCAAGTTTCTTTCCAATGCTAAAATTGCTAAAATTCAGTGATTCTTATGATTATGTGAAATATATTAACATTCATTAATATTTGTTAATATTTGTCTGCTTGAAGATAAATGAAGGAACTGGAAAAGTTTGTTTTATCTTATGTCCAAAAGCAACAAGGAAGATGATTGTTAAGGACAAGGTCATCTCATATGCATCAGCACAACTGCAGCTTATGCATCATTATCTATTGCTAAGGAAGAAAAGACAGATAAGTTCCATGAAGAACTGCATAAGACTCTCCAAATTCATATTTCAACATTCAAGAATATCATTGCAAAAAAAAATTGTATACAAGGAGGAAGGTGAAAAAAATGGGGTGTTGCAAAACATTGTCCAAGAATAAGAAATGAAGGTAGGCTCATTTAAAATATAAATTGGTTGGTAAAAAATTTGCAAAATATAATCATAGAAAATTATGGAGAACATTACCTCATAAAGTATAGAGAAGTAATAGAAAAAGAAACAGGTTTACAGAAAACTGAGAGATCAAGCATACTTTTGGACTCTAATATCACGGTTCTTTATTTGCTTGAACGAACAAATAGAAATGGCCCTGAAGAAAACAAAGCCGGAAGACAAGATAGATTAGACTATCAAGCACAAAGTGTATAGAGGAGGTCTTTCCTGGACGTAATTGAATTTCAATGTTAGGAACATTGAGGGATATATATTAACATATATTTAAGAGATCTTAAAGATGAGAGGGAGCAGCTAGGTGTGCAGATGCATCTTCCTGAGTTCAAATCTGGCCTAAGACACTTACTAACTGTGTGACCACTTGTGCAAGTTACTTAACCCTGTTTGCTTCAGTTTCCTCATCTGTAAAATGAATTAGAGAAGTAAATAACAAACTATTCCAGTATCTTTGCCAAGAAAATCCCAAATTGAGTCACAAAGAGTTGGAAATGACTGAAATGACTTACCAACAATAACAAAGATGGGAGGAAATTAAACATATGAAAAAGATCACAGATTTTGTTACCTCTCTCCCTGTCCCCCCAAAAAGAAGCAATAAAGAAACTCTGTCAACCCAAAGAATAATCTATATTTGATTTGATAGATAGAACTGTTGCCTTAAGATTGCTGCACAATGAATGTTTTTCATGAATATCTCAAGATCTTATAAGATTTCTTGAACAATGTAACAAAGACAACTTTAATCAACAACTCCATCAAGCAAAGAACAAAACAGGGAGACATGCTTGCCAAAAATCATAGGTTCATAGTTCTAAAATTGAAAGACACTTCAGAGGCAATTTAGTACAATACCCCATTTTAAAGATGGAGAAATTGAGACCTAAGGTGACTAAATGATTTACGCAAAGACACACTATGACACAAAATTTGGAAAACTCAACAGTGACCATTGGATTGGAAAAGATCAGTTTAAATCCCAATCTTAAAGAAGTGCAATGCCAAAGCGCAATGTTCAATTTACCAAACAGTTGCACTCATTTCACATTGCAGCGAGGTTATGCTTAAGATTCAGCAAGCTACACTTCCACAATAAGGGAACCAAGAATTAACAGAAGAGTAGACTGATTTTTGAAGAGGCAGAGAAACTAGAGACCAAATTGCCAACATCTGCTGAACTTTGGAGAAAGCAAGTGAGTTCCAGAAAAACACTTATTTCTGCTTCATTGACTACACTAAAACCTTTGACTATGTGGATCACAATAAAATGTGGCAAATTCTCAAAGAGATGGGTGTACTAGATCATTTTACTTGTCTCCTGAGGAACTTGCATGTGAGCCAAGAAGCAACAGTCAGAAATGAACATGGAACAACTGTTTAGTTAAGATTTGAAAAGGAATACAACAAGGGTATATATTGTCTATCACTTTACTTATTTATCTTATATGCCAAGTACATCATGGGAAATTTGAGGTTGGATGAATCAAAAGTTTGAATTAAGGTTCCTGAGAGAAATATCAACATCTCATATGCAGGTGGTACCCCTCTGATGGCAGAAAGTAAAGAAGAATAGAAAAGCCTCTAGATGAGGGTAAAGGAGGAGAGTGCTTAAAACTTAGCATTAAAAAAACTACGATCGAGGTCTCGGGGCGGAGCCAAGATGGCGGAGTAGAAGGACTCAAGTTTACGAGCTCCAACCCACAGCCCATAGAATTAATGTAAAAAGAGATCCGCATAACTTCTGGACCACTGAAAGGGGTACAGAAATGGAGTGGAAGAGATTTCCGTGCCAGAGAGCCCTGGAGACCCGTCCCCAGGGTCCGTCATGCCCCAGAAAGTGGACCCCAGCCCCAGTGCTGCCGTGGCCGTGGCCCCAGAGAAGCTGACCCGAGCAGGCTTCAGGGATGGAAGCTCCAGCAGCTGGGAAAGTCCCTCCACCCACAGAAGCTACAGGTCAGTGAGAGAGGCTGGGCTGGAGGAGGGGAGCAGAGTGTCTCCGTGACTCGGGCCCCCGCAGGAGGAAGCGGCGGCGGCAGAGACGGGGGCAGGCAGCGGAGGCGGCAGTGGAGGCAGCAGCGGCGGCGGCAGCCCGGCACTCCCCCAGCATCAGGATCTTCATTACTGAAAGTCTCTGCCACTCCCCCAGCATCAGGATCTTCATTACTGAAAGTCTCTGCATAGACAACCTGAGGGAGCTGAGCCTGGGAGATGGCCCTGCTCCACCCCGCTCTATTACTGAAGGCCTCTGCATAAAGCCCCTGAGGGAGCTGAGCCTGGGAGGCGGCCCTGCCCCCACCCCAGCACCTGAACTAAAGCTTGCTGCAGAAAGCCCATTTGAATCTCAGACCCCAAGCACTGGCTGGGCAGATCTAAGCAGGGGTGGACAGGAATCTCAGAAGTCAAGTAACTGGCTGGGAAAATGCCTAGAAAAGGGAAGAAAAATAAGACTATAGAGAGTTTTTTCCAACAAATGCAAATGATCCCGACATTCGGATCTGACGAGGAGGAGGACGTTTTCTTGCCATCAGGGAAAGATGTGGAGGGCGGGGCCTCAGCACCCCAGGCACCCCAGGGGGATGTCGGGTGGGCTCAGGCCTTGGAAGAGCTCAAAAAGGATGTTGAAAAGCAAGTTAGATAGGTGGAGGAAAAACTGGGAAGAGAAATGAGAGAGATGCAAGAAAAGTATGAAAAACGGGTCAATACCTTGGTTAAGGAGACCCAAAAAAATGCTGAAGAAAATAACACCTTGAAAAATAGGCTCACTCAATTGGCAAAAGAGGTTCAAAAAGCCAATGAGGAGAAGAATGCTTTCAAAAGCAGAATTAGCCAAATGGAAAAAGAGATTCAAAAGCTCACTAAATTTAATAGTTCTCTCAAAATTAGAATGGAACAGATGGAGTCTATTGACTTTACGAGAAACCAAGAAATCACCAAACAAAAAAGCTACGATCACAGCAACTGGTCCCATTACTTCTGGAAAATAGAAGAAGAAATGAAAGCAGTGTCTGATTTTATATTGTGAGGCTCAAAGATCACTTCAGAAAGCTACTGCAGCCATGAAATTAAAAGACATTTGCTCCTTGAGAGGAAAGCTATGGCAAATCTGGGAAGCATACTAAAAAGCAGAGACACCACCTTGCTGACAAAGGTCTGTATAGTCAAAGCTGTGGTTTTTCCAGTAGTAACATATGTCTCTGAGAGATGGTCTATGAGAAAAGCTGAGTGCCACAGAATTAATGCCTTCAGAAAAGACTTTTAAGAATCATTTGGATGCTGAGTGAGGGGATCAGAACCAGGAGAACATTGTACACAGTTACAGTCACATTCTGCAATGACTAGCTTTGATAGACTTGGCTCTTCTCAACAATGCAAGGTTCTAAGACAATTCCAAAAGGCTCATGATGGAAAATGCTATCCACATACAGAGAAAGAATTATGGAGTCGGTATGCAGAGTGAAATATACTATTTTCTCTCTCTCTTTTTTGTTTTGTTTCGTTTCTTCTTTCTTGTGGTTCATTCCTTTGGTTATAATTCTTTATAACATGACTAATGTGAAAATATGTTTAATGTGAATGTATACTTAGAGTCCATATTAAACTGCATGCCATCTTGGGGAAGGAAGAGGGGAGGAAGGGGGAAATATTTTGGAACTCAAAAGCTTGTGGAACTGAATGTTGTAAACTAAAAATAAATACATTTTTTTAAAAAAAAGAGTCACTTGGAAAGCAAGGAGATAAAATCAGTCAATACTTAAATAAATTAATTCAGAGTATTCACTGGAAGGACAAATATGAAGCTGCAGCTTAAATATTTTGGCCACTTAATACGAAGACAGGATTCATTGGGAAAAGATTTTGGTGTTGGTAAAGATTGAAGGTTAAAGGAAAATGAAACAGCAGAGGATGAGAAGGATAGATAGTTTCATGGAAGGAATAAACCCAAGCTTGTATGACTTTGGGAGATAGTAGAAGACAGAAAGGCCTGGTATGCTAGGGTCTATGGAGTTGCAAAGAGTTGGATATGACTAAATGAATAAACAACCACCACTAAAGTCACATATATAGTAAGGCTAGATTTGAATCCAGGTTTTCTGCCTCCAAAGTCAGTACTTCTATCATACCATACTGTCACCATCTTGGAGAATATTCAGTACAAAAACAAATGGAAGAAGGATGCCCTAGAAATGGTGAAGTCTAATAACTTTGTTTGTTGAGGACTTAGTGTTAATTACATTCAAATTTTGAATATTGTAGGAATTTAGCTTATCTATCCACATAAGATCATTTAAGCAGATGAAGTGTAGTTATTGTTCCGAATATGATATGCAGTTAGCTGGACAGATCATAAGGATAGTTTATCAGTACATGTACCTTGGACAGATTTTACCAATGAATGATGATATGGGAAAGAAATGGTTGGAGAAGAGGGGTAGGCTTTTGCTTTTGATTGGACAGGGTTTCTCCTTGAAACAAAAGCCCATCTGCTTTATATCAACATTCTTCCAGTAATGCTATATGAACTATTGTGGAATGTCACAATATCCAAATAATAAAAGTTTCAGGCCATCCAAAGGGCAATAGAGAGGATCATATATAGGCCAGAGTATAATATCAATTAATAATCGCAAAAAAGACAAAAAGGTCACATCACAAACAAATTGGAGAAACAATGAGGAAATATATGTATAGGGGGAGAGTTCCTGACCAAACAAGGGAGAGAGAGAATCACAGAAGATAAAATGGACAATTTTGATTACATTAAAGTTTGGCAATGAAAAAATCTAATACAGCTAAAATTTTAAGGGAAACAGTCAACTGGAAAAAAAAAATCTTTGAACCCAGTTCCTCTAACCAAGGTCTAATTTCCAAAAATGAAATGAAGAAAGAAATGCTTTCAAAGAAACCTGGGAACAGTCCATGAAATGATATAGTGTAAAGTGAGCAGAACCAGTAGAACAATTCATACTATAATATCAACACTGTAAAAATGAAGAATTTTGAGACAAGAACCCTGATCAACATAATGATTAACCACCATTCCAGAGGAATCATTATGAAGAATGTTACCCATCTGCTAAAAGAGAAATGACAAACTACTATTCAAAATGATACACACATTTTTTGGATATGTCAAATATGGACATTTCCTTTCCTGTTCATTTCAAAGAAGGGGAGAAGTGAGAAAACTAAACACTGGATTAAAAAAAAAAAACAAAATATAATAAACATGTAAAAAAAAGAATTGCACATGATCTGAAATATTTTGGTGAGACTGAAGCAGCATAAAGAATATAATTGAAGAGATAGATGACTACAAGAAATTATAACCTTTTCATGTAGAAGCAGCAAGGAGGAAAAATGATGAACAATATACATAATCCAGTGGTATTCAAGTAACACTAAAAAATCTAGAAAAAGTCTCCCACAATACTGGGGGGAACTCCCTGTTGAGAACATAGAAAAGAGGCACACAGAATGAAAAAATACAGATTGATAAGTCTAGAATTACATTTCTAGAAAGAGTACCCTACCCATATTGATGAAATTACAGATTCATTCAAGTATGATAACCAGTTATAACCACGTATCTTTATTGTTATCATGCCTCTTGGATTCCTGGCATAGTTCATCTAATATAAACTTGAATAGCATGACATAAAAAATGCATTTTAGGCTATTTATGGAAACCTGCCTTTTTGTAAATAAGTACATCAATTGGTAAATAGTTAAACAAATCTTCCTCCCAGGAAGACAACTATTTAGAGATTTTTTTTGTTTTCTGATGAGAAGAAAGCAAAGAGAGGAAATTTACAAATCCATTAATAGGTAGCACAAAAAAAATAGCATTTAAGAAGGATAGGTAAAGCATGATCCTTGCCTTTAAGGTGTTTGTAACCTTGCCAGAGAAATAAAATTTATACATCAGAAACACTTAGTAAAGAATAGAAGATATAATCAAGTACTGAATTTGTCATATGGACTATTGATGCTACAGAGTTCAGCAAATGGAAAAATCAATATGGGAATATAATTAAGAATAAAAAGATGGAAAAGGAAACATGCTGGGCTAAAGGATATGGCTAGCATTTGAATATACACAAAGGGGGAAATATTTGTTTGGAAAGACATGAACATATTAATAAGAAGATCTGTAGATTGGAGAAGGAAAGTAAAGGAAGATAATACCCCCAAGGGACAAAGTGACAAAAGACCTTTAATTCTGGGCTAAATAGTCTGTATTCAAATTGACAGGGAAGTGTTTCATATTGTTGAATGCAACATGTTTTAAGAAGAATGTCATATTTTAGGAAGGTTTAACTTTTATTTACAAGAGAACTCATTTTGAGAAGAAATTAAAAAATTAAAATACCATAACTAACAAAACTGACAGAATTTTAAAAAAAACTCTAACCATCACTTAATCTGATTTTTTTAAATGAAAGAAAAAGAAACTTACAAAGATAAAAAAGAGATGGTTTCACAACAGAGAGGAAATAAGAAGAATTATAACAGACAAGTGCACACAAATATATGCCAGAATAAATGGGAAGCAAAAGTCAATTGATGAATGCCTACAGAAGTTGTCAAATCCCTTGCCTTTTCTCAATTACCATTCTCCTTGACCTCTCTGTAGCCTTTGACACAGTTAATCACTCTCTACTCCTTGATACTCTCTTATAACACCACCCTCTCTTGGGTCTCTTCTGACCTGACTCTTCCTTCTCTATCTCCTTTTCTGGATTCTCCCTCAAACCATACCTTCTACCTGTAGGTGTCCTTCAGGTTTCTGTCCTAAGATGTCTTCTCTTCTCTCTCTATACTACTTTACTTGATGATCCCAACAGATTCCATGGTTTTAATTAGCATCTCTGAGCTAATGATTCTCTTATCTACCTTTCCTGCACCAGTGTCTCTGCTGACCTCAATTCTCACATCTCCAAATGCCTTTCAGACATCTCAAACTGGATATTCAGTAGGCATCTAAAGTTCCATGTGTCTAAAACAGAAGTTATCATCTTTTCTAAACCCTCCCCTGACTCCTAAATTCCCTGTTGCTGTAGAGACCAACGCCATCTTCCCAGTACCTCAGGCTCACAACCTAGGAATTATCCTAGGTCCTCACCATCTCTCAACTCCCATAACCAAGCAATTAACAAAGCTTATCAATTTCACGTTTTCAGTATTTCTTATACAACCCCTCCTCACCTCTGACACTGCCACCATTCTGTGAATTTCCACCCCTTGAATATTCAATAGCCTGTTGGTAGGTTTGCCTGCCTCAATTCACTACCTACTCCAATCTACTCTCCATTAAGTCAATAAAATGATTGTTCCTAAAACCTGAAAATCTGATCACATCACACCCCTACTCAGTAAACTCCAGCGGCTCCCTATTGCCTCCAGGAGCAAATACAAAATCCTCTACATACTATTCAAATCTCTTCATAATCTAATCCCCTCTTACCTTTTCAGTCTTCTTAATACCTTACTCCCTGATCAAGTGATATTGACCTCACATTCTTCACAAACAAAACACTTCATTTCTTAGGTCCAGGCATTTTCTCTTACTGTACCTCCTCTCATGCTCTTCCTCCTCTGACTGCTGACCCTCCTGCCATCCTTTAAGTCCCAACTAAAATTTCACCTTCTACAGGAAGCCATCCCTAACTCCTCTTAATTCCAGTACTTTTCCTCTTTCAGTTATTTCTTATATATCCTCTTTACAGGTTTTTTTGTATATATATTTTTGCATGTTTTATCCTCTGTTAGATTTTAAATTCCTTGAGGCTACAGACTATCTTTTGCCTCTTTTTGTAACCCTAGAATTTATCAGAGTGTCCGGCACTTAGAAGGTGATTAATAAATGTTTATGGACTGATTGATTGAAAGTATAAAATACTCAAATTAACAAAAAATAAATGGACATATCAAAACATCATAAAAAGAAATTAAGCAAGCCACAAATCAATTTCCAAAGGGGACACAGTGGAGGGGCAGAGGAAGAGAAACTGGTGTAGATAGATTTCTAAGTAAATTTGCTTTGTAATTCAGTCATTTCAGTTGCGTCCAACACTTTGTGAACTTACTGAACTTTTCTAGGGAAAGGCACTGCAGTGTTTTGCTACTTTCTTCTCTAACTCATTAGATGAGAAAATTAAAGCAAACAACATTAAATGACTTGCCCAGGGTCACAGCTGATGTGTGTCATAGGCCAGATTTGAACTCAGGCCCAACACTCTAGATACTGCACCTCCAAGCTGAAGTACATTCTATCAAACATTTAATGAGCAATAATAACTATGCTACATAATTATTCTCAAAAGTAAAGAAAAAGATCGTTTTCGTTTTTTAATGAGATAACTATGGCCCAGATACTTGGATAAGGGAAAGAAAAAACAGATAAAGAAAACCAAGCTCAGTAATGAGTATCAGTGGAAAACAGTTTTGGAAGTGGAGAGATACTGCAAAGATTTACGGAAAACAAATAAATGTCTATCAATTGGAAAATCACTCATCCAAATTGTGGTACATGACTGAAATGGATTATTACTGTGTTGTGAAGAAAGATAAAATTAATAAATACAGAGAAATGTGAAAAGTATCATATCCATTAATGCTTGGTGATCTCATCATCTCCCATGAGTTGAATTATCACCTCTAGATGAAGGATTCCCAGAACTATCTATCCAACCTTGATCTCTCTTCTGAGTTAACATCCTTGGTTCCCCTTTCAGACATTTCACACTGTATGTCTCATAGATATCTGACACTCAATATGTTCAAAACAATATTCATTATCTTTTACCTCTCTCTTTAACTTCTTTATTACCTTTCAGGGCACTACCATTCCTAGGTGATCTAAAAACAAACAAACACAAAAAAAGATCAATAAAAATCTTTTTTAAAGATAAACTAATAACAAAAATATATATTAAAACATGGATGCCATCCTCCCTGCTATTATATGGTATAGTTTTAGAAAAATTAGAAAACATTCACTGGAAATAAAAAAGGACTTACATAATGGGAGAATTAGCTATCTCTTAAGATTAGGTCAGGCCAATATAACAAAAAAAAAGGCAATACTACTTATATTTAATGATATACAGTATTATTGAGGGGATATCTTTTAGAACTAGAAAAAATCATTTGACAGAAATAAAGGTCTGGAATCCTTAAAAAATAAAAAAACTTTTAGTTTCTACAACTTTATTCTGATGAGGGGAATATAATAGCAAAAGAAATAATGAAAAAATCTATCTCAAGCTTGATTATAAAGTAGCAGTCCCCAAAAGCATTTGGTAGCAGCAAAACAGAAAAGGCTATCAATCAATAAGTATACATTAAACACTTACCACATGGCAATCACTGTGCTAGATACAGAGAATAAGAAAAAATAAAGGAGAATAACAAAAAATGAAGTTCTTCATTCTCAAGGAGTTTTCATTTTAATGGGAACAATAAGAACATATATAAATATATTCAGAATTTGCATAAAGAAAATAAATACAAATATAAGTAGTCAAATATAAGGTAGTAAGGTAAGGAGAACACTAATAGCTAGAGGAATCAGGAAAAGGTTTCATGTAAAAGGCAGTGCCTAAGTTGCCTTTTGAAGGAAGAGAGGTGCTGAGGTAAAGAAGGGTTCATAGACAGCACAATGGATAGAATGCTGGGCCTCAAGTCAGGAAGACTCATCCTCCTGAGCTCAAATCTGGCCTCAGACACTTATTAACTGTGTGACCCTGAGAAAGTCACTTGACACTGTTTACCTTAGTCCCTTATCTATAAAATGAGCTGGAGAAGGAAAAGGCCAACCATTTTAGTATCTTTCTCAAGATAACCCCCAATAAAAGGTCAAGAAGAGTTAGATATGAATGAAAACAGCAACGAAGAGGGGTGCGTTTCAAGAAAGGAGGATAGTTCATATAAAAACATGTAATTGAGAGATGGACTGTAGTGTGTAAGGGGCAGAGAGAAGTCTAGGAGGGTTGAAAGATATACTGTGGCTTGGTTAAGAAGGGACTTAAATGCTTAAGCAGAGAAATTTGTATTTTATCCTGTTAACAATAGGAAGCTACTAGAGTTTATTGAATAGAGGAGGGACATGATTAGATCTGTGTTTAAGAGAAAATTACTTAGGAAGCAATGTAGAGAACAGATTAGAGTAGGGAGGGTCTTGAGTAAATGAGACCAGTCAGGAGGCTGTACTAAGGTCTTTAGTATTGAGGTCTAAGATGCCTTGTGGGGTTGGCTCAAAAGAATTCACACTCAGACCATCTCCAACCCAGCAAAGGCATTTAAGTGGAATTATGCCTCTCAGAAAGTGGGTTAAGCTCTAAGAAGGAACCAGCAGATAGCAAAGTAAGATAGAAATTTTTATAGAGCAAAAGATGCAATTTCATTATTATAGAATATATATTAGAATTTTTAAAAAGTTTCTTGATATGGGAGGGGTCTAGATTTGATGGAGCTATGCATGCAGATACCCATAATTTATACAGAAAAGCCCACTGGTGGGGGAGGGGGATATTTATGTATGATAATGATATTATAATAAGTCTCTCTAAATCACAAGTTCACCTTAGGACAGTCCTTTGCTATTACTGTGCAGGTGTCCATTTAGGCTGTGATTTAGTGGTCAAACATCTTACCTATGTCCTGTTGGTGCTACTTTTTGATTGGCTGGCTATTGTGGTCCTCAGATTGATGGATGGACTGGCTATTCTGGTCTTTTTTAAAACTAGATGGATGTGATTGATATACCTGTTCTAGTGAGTGGAAGACCCTTTCATGTGAGGCACATGAAAAAATTGAGATATGGGGGCAGTGGCTAGATAGGGCAGTGTTTAGACTCCATCATTTACTGTATAAGTGAAGAAAAGACATCATCTCTGAAAGATTTTGAAGATGAAGAAATGGCAAGATTTGGCAAATGATTGAATTCGTGGGCTGACACTAAGTAGTTCATGATAATAATAAGGTTACAAACCTGGGACACTAGAAGGATATTGGCATCTTTGATGGGGAAAAAGATAGAGAATTTTGGAAAAGGAGAGGGTTTTAACAGAAAGATATATTTTTGGATATGTTGTTTTTGAAATATCTGTAGAGAATTTGACATGAAATGTCAAAGAAAATTGGTGATGTGAGACTGAAGCTTAGGGGAAAGACAGCTGCTGAATATGTAAGTCTTTGTATCATGTACACAGAGTTGGTCATTAAACTCATAAGAGCTAATTGTATCACCAAGAGACAGATTGTAGAGAGAGAAGAGGGTCCAGGACAGAGCCTTGGTCACAATTTGGGTTCACGAGAGTCATACATGTAAGTTGTCAGGATCAAGAACTCTCTATAGCTCTACAATAATACTCATTGTCTTCTCTTCTTTTCCCTATAGGCCTAGAAGAGGAAACTGCATCACAATCACTTTCAACACAGTCATCACTGCATCCAGGTTTCTCTTCTATATCAGCTTCTAAAGTTCTCACTTCTCTCTAGAACACAAAGTGCTCATACTCTGAGCCATATTAGTCAAGATTCATAAGCTCCAAGATTGTAGCCATCCAGTAGCAAGTCATAGCCAATATTTTCACCACCACAATAGAGAAAAAGCATATACCTAGGAAGATATGTAGTTAGTCCCTAGAAGATTGCCCAAAGGAAGCTACCATCAGCTTATGAGGGTGTTAGTGAAATTCTATTAGAACATCTAGAATTGGGGTGGGAAGGGTCCTTCTGACCTTCTTAAACTTGAGACATCACCAAAACCATTCCCTACCTCATTTTTGAGCCAATAAATTGTTTGTACACAGATTTGAGAAACAATTGAGATGAGGTCCCTTAGGGTGATATCTGAAGTTTCTGTAGGCTCAGTCTTATAACTAACTGTAGGACCTTGAAGAGATGAGTATATATCATGTATATATCTCAATGGTGGGGGAGGCATCATAAAGAGCAGTTGTTACTGTTATGGCATTGGTTTCATAGACAAGCTCCTTTTCCTATCAAAGGTTTTGTCAGTCAGTCAACGAGCATTTATTATGTACCAGAGATTTAGATAAGCATCAGGAATGAGTGGAAGACCCTTATCTGGGTGACAGTGCAGTAGGGAATGAAGGGTATTAACATGGACATGAATAATATGAGTTCTTAAGAGTTTTTACCTATATATTGACAAAGGGCCCAGATCAGCTATCCTTCATTCTCTTGACTTTCCTACCATGCCCCCCCAAAACTGTTTGACTTCCTTTAATGTATTATCTTCCCCCATTAAAAGGCAAATTTCTCCAGAGCAGGGATTGCCTTTGTCTTTCATTCTTTCTTCTTTTATGCTTATGTTCATATCTTCATTACTTATCACAGGGTCTGAGACATAGTAAGTGCTTCATAAATGCTTGTTGATCTGCCTTCATGTGTATAGGCACATAGAACAGATGTCACACTAGTCGTATTATTGTCACTCAAATGGGAAGTCCTTGTAGTTATCTTCACTACTGTAGCTAGTCTGTATTGAACAATATTAGAAACCAGCCAGAATAAAAGATCCTTCCACATGGAGATGAAGGAGAATGAAGTAATTCAGGACATAAACTTTCCTTATAATACTATGTGTCTTGTAGCGATGGCATACCTGGAAGCTTATAGGAGATTTCTGGGAAATGAATAAAATTATTAATCCAGTTATTGCCAACCATTCCTAACTTTGTCAATATGGGGAACCAGGTGTCCCAGGCACCTGGAAAATGCTATGAGATTGCTGGTTTTGATAATGATTATTTTAACTACTCCCCTGAAAGAGGTGAAACAGACTGCAAAACTCCATCTATGGGATATTATTATGTCTCTATTTCACTCAAACATGAATAAATAAAAACACAATCATTTAGGGGTTACTTTAGTTATATGATGCCACCCTATGTAAACAGATTTCTCCAGTGACTTGATTTGTTTAGATTGACTTGATTGATTGATTTTTTATCATGTGGTATAGCATATGGCATAGTACTAAGATATCTTAAAAATGCTGCTGGCCCAGTCTCCTTCTTTAATGAATTCTGTACAAGTACTGTTTATATCCAGGAGCATGAAATTTACTCAGTCCTTTGTTCTGCATAGCTAAGAAATGTATGGACTATGCTGAAGAGGTTAAGTTCAGGGCACATTTCACTATGCATTATAAAATACTTATAGGATAATAACCATTTTCAATTATATCTAGTCAGGCAGCAATATTCCAAAACAATTTTAGCAAAGCCTAATCCCCACCCTTCAAAATGAGTAATATTTTCTCTCTGTCAGGTTTTTCCAAAACAAGGTGATAATTTTCTAGGAGCCTATGGGCTACAGGAAACTGCCAAATAGGGGGCTTCTCATTTCTAACATCCCTTCATCTCCTAAACAAAAGCAAAACCTTCCTCCATGGAACCTTGCATATGGATAAAACGTCCCTCCTCTCTCTGTGTCTACCATATGGAATCTTACTTGGACTATCTCATCTTTCATTATACCTAATTTCCTTCCAGCCTCTCATTGCTCTCATCTCATCAATTATGGCACTAGCTCTCCTTCCTCCTCTGCTTCTCTGTACCTAGGGGATATTAAATTAATAGATCACAAAGTGATTTCAAGGGCATTCGTGAGATTCCTCCATTCTGGTCAGTCATGATTTTTGCCTTTCTAGTGGTTTTCGTGAATTCCAACATTAGATATTTGCTATTTAGGTGTAAAGCTGTGCCCATTTTAAATTCATACAAACTTGAGAGGAAAAACTCTTTTGCTAGTTTACTAGGAAGGTAAACCATTAAGAGAGGCAAGAGGGGCATAAGAAGGGAAGGCTGGAGGCACTGAGTGCTGCTTAGCTTACTGTTTTCCTAAGACCATGTCTGTAAAAGGCTCAACTGATAAATAGATCATTTCCAAAAGGTATGAGCAAAACCAAAGAGGTCACATTTGTTCTCTTTCCAATAAAATAAATATCCTTTTAACAATTTGAGCTTTATAAAAATGTTATTTTCAACGGAGGAGCCAAGATGGTGGAGTAGAAAGACTCACGTATGCTAGCTCCGGAACCCACAGCCCATAAACTTCCTGTAAAAAGAACTCCCAACAAATTCTGGAGCAGTGGAACCTGTGCAGCAACAGAGGGGAGGAGATTTCAGTTCCAGAGAGCCCTGAAAAACCGACCCCAAAGGTCCATCGTGCTCCAGACAGCAGAGCCCAATCCTGCCCTGCCCTGGCCCCGTGGCCCCAAGAGGAGCAGATCCGAGCAGGCTTCAGGGATGGAACCTCTGGTGGCCGCGAAGGTCCCTCCACCCACAGGCGCTAGAGATCTGTGAGAGAGACGTCTAGGCTGGCCGAGAGCAGAGCGGGGTGTCTCTGTGGCTCGGGCGCCCTCGGGAGGCAGCGGCGGAGGGTGCGGCAGAGGCAGAGGCAGCCTGGGACTCCCACAGCAGGCAGAAGCTCCATTGTTGAAGGTCTCCACAAAAAGTCCTTGAGGGAACTGAGCCTGGGAGGTGGCCCTGCCCCCACCCAAGCACCAGAACTTAACCTCACATTGAATAGCAGTGGCACCTGCCGTGGAAAGCCCTGAGCCTGGGGAGCAGCATTTGAATCTCAGACCCCAAGCACTAGCTGGGAGGATCTAGAAGTGAGGTGGGGGTGGAGAGGAATCTCAGAAGTCAAGTAACTGGCTAGGAAAATGCCCAGAAAAGGGAAGAAAAAGAAGACCATAGAAAGCTACTTTCTTGGGGGACAGATGTTCCCACCTTTCATTTCTGATGACGAGAAACAATGCTTACCATCAAGGAAAGACGTGGAGTTTGGGGCCTCTGTATCCCAGACATCCAAGGTAGATGTCCAGTGGGCTCAGGCCATGGAAGAGCTCAAAAAGGATTTTGAAAATCAAGTTAGACAGGTGGAGGAAAAACTGGGAACAGAAATGAGAGAGATGCAAGAAAAGCATGAAAAAGGGGTCAATACCCTGCTAAAGGAGACCCAAAAAAATGCTAAAGAAAATAACACTTTGAAAAATAGGCTCACTCAATTGGCAAAAGAGGTTCAAAAAGACAATGAGGAGAAGAATGTTTTCAAAAGCAGAATTAGCCAAATGGAAAAAGATGTTCAAAAGTTCACTGAAGATAATAGTTCTCTCAAATTAGAATGGAAGAGATGGAGTCTAATGACTTTCTGAGAAACCAAGAAATCACCAAACAAAACCAAAAGAATGAAAAAATGGAAGAGAATGTGAAATATCTCGTTGGAAAAACAACTGACCTGGAAAATAGATCCAGGAGAGACAATTTAAAAATTATGGGACTACCTGAAAGCCATGATCAAAAAAAGAGCCTAGACATCATCTTCCATGAAATTATCAAGGAAAACTGCCCTGATATTCTAGAACCAGAGGGCAAAATAAGTATTGAAGGAATCCATCAATCTCTGCCTGAAAGAGATCCAAAAAGAGAAACTCCTAGGAACATTGTGGCCAAATTCCAGAATTCCCAGGTCAAGGAGAAAATATTGCAAGCAACTAGAAAGAAACAATTCCAGATGGGCGGAGCCAAGATGGCGGAGTAGAAGAACGCAAGTTTACGAGCTCCAAAACCACAGCCCATAGAATTAATGTAAAAAGAGATCCCATATCTTCTGGACCACTGAAAGGGGTACAGAAACGGAGTGGAAGAGATTTCTGTTCCAGGGAGCCATGGAGACCCGTCCCCAGGGTCCGTCGCACCCCGGAAAGCGGACCCCACGCCCAGCCCTGCCCTGGCCACAGCCCCAGAGAAGCTGACCGGAGCATGCTTCAGGGACGGAAGCTCCGGCAGCCGGGAAAGTCCCTCCGCCCACAGAAGCTACAGGTCAGTGAGAAAGAAGGCTGGGCTGGATGAGAGGGGGAGTGGAGTGTCTCCGTGACTCGGGCCCCCTCGGGAGGAAGCGGTGGCGGCAGAGATGGGGGCAGGAAGCAGCGGAGGCAGAGGCGTGGGCGGCAGTGGAGGCAGCAGCAGCTGCGGCAGGCCCGGGACTCCACCCAGCAGCAGGCAGGATCCTCATTATGGAAGGTCTCTGCATAAACAACCTGAGGGAGCTGAGCCTGGGAGACGGCCCTGCCCCACCCCGCTCTTTAACTGAAGGCCTCTACATAAAGCCCCTGAGGGAACTGAGCCTGGGAGGCACCCCCCCCCCACGCGCTCCATTCCTGAAAGTCTCTGCATAAAGCCCTTGAGGGAGCTGAGCCTGGGAGGCAGCCCTGCCCCCACCCCAGCTCCAGAACTAAAGCTCACATTGATTAGCGGCTCGAAAAGCCCATTTGAATCTCAGAGCCCAAGCACTAGCTGGGCAGATCTAGGCGGGGGTGGACAGGAATCTCAGAAGTCAAGTAACCGACTGGCAAAATGCCTTGAAAAGGGAAAAAAAATAAGACTATAGAGAGTTTTTTCCAACAAATGAAAATGATCCCGACATTCGGATCTGACGAGGACGAGGAAATATTCTTGCCATCAGGGAAAGACGTGGAGGGTGGGGCCTCAACACCGCAGAAACCCCAGGGGGATGTCGGGTGGGCTCAGGCCTTGGAAGACCTCAAAAAGGATTTTGAAAAGCAAGTTAGACAGGTGGAGGAAAACTAGGAAGAGAAATGAGAGAGATGCAAGAAAAGTATGAAAAATTGGTCAATACCTTGGTTAAGGAGACCCAAAAAAATGCTGAAGAAAATAACACCTTGGAGAATAGGCTCACTCAATTGGCAAAAGACGTTCAAAAAGCCAATGAGGAGAAGAATGCTTTCAAAAGCAGAATTAGCCAAATGAAAAAAGAGGTTCAAAAGTTCACTGAAGAGAATAGTTCTCTCAAAATTAGAATGGAACAGATGGAGTCTAATGACTTTCTGAGAAACCAAGAAATCACAAAACAAAACCAAAAGAATGAAAAAATGGAAGAGAATGTGAAATATCTCATTGGAAAAACAACTGACCTGGAAAATAGATCCAGGAGAGACAATTTTAAAATTATGGGACTACATGAAAGCCATGATCAAAAAAAGAGCCTAGATATCATCTTCCATGAAATTATCAAGGAAACCTGCCCTGACATTCTAGAACCAGAGGGCAAAATAAGTATTGAAAGAATCCATTGATCACCACCTGAAAGAGATCCAAAAAGAGAAACTCCTAGGAACATTGTGGCCAAATTCCAGAACTCCCAGCTCAAGGAGAAAATCTTGCAAGCAGTCAGAAAGAAACAATTCCAGTACTATGGAAATACAATCAGGATAACTCAAGATCTAGCAGCTTCTACATTAAGGGATCGAAGGGCATGGAATAGGATATTCCAGAAGTCAAAGGAACTAGGACTGAAACCAAGAATCACCTACCCAGCTAAACTGAGTATAATACTTCAAGGGAAAATATGGTCTTTCAGTGAAACAGAGGACTTTCAATCATTCTTGATGAAAAGACCAGAGCTGAAAAGAAAATTTGACTTTCAAACACAAGAATGAGAAGAAGCATGAAAAAGTAAACAGCAGAGAGAAGTCTTAAGGGACTTACCAGAAGTGAACTGTTTACATTCCTACATGGAAAGACAATATTTGTAACTCTTAAAACTTTTCAGTATCTGGGTAGTTGGTGGGACCACACACACACATGTACATGCATGCACGCACACACACATACACACATGCACACACATACAGAGACAGAGAGCACAGAGTGAATTGAATAGGATGGGACCATATCTTAAAAGAAATTAAGGTAAATGGTGAGAGAGAAATGTAGTGGGAGGAGAGAGGGTGAAATGGAATGGGGTAAATTATCTCTCATTCAAGAGGCAAGCAGGAGACTTTTTAGTGGAGGGAAAAAGAGGAGAGCTGAGAAAAAAACATGAAGTTTACCCTCATCACATTTGACTAAAGGAAGGAATAAAATGCATACTCATTTTGGGATGAAAACCTATCTTACAATACAGCAAAGTGGGGGAGAAGGAGATAAGCAGGGTGGGGGGGATGATGGAATGGAGGGCAATGGGAGGAGGGAGCAATTTGAAGTCAACACTCTTGGGGAGGGACAGGATCAAAAGACAGAATAAAATCAATGGGGGGCAGGATAGGATGGAGGGAAATAGAGTTAGTCTTACACAACACTATTATCGAAGTCATTTGCAAAACTACACAGATAGGGCCTATATTGAATTGCCTGCCTTCCCAAAGGGAATGGGTGGGGAGGGATGGGGAGAAGTTGGAACTCAAAGTTTTAGGAACAACTGTTTAGTATTGTTCTTGCTACTAGGAAATAAGAAATACAGTTAATGGGGAATAGAAAGTCATCAGGCCCTACAGGACAAAAGCGAATATGAGGACAAGAGAAGGGAGGGATGATAGAAGAGAGGACAGATTGGTGATAGGGAAAATTAGAATGCTCGGTGTATTGGGGTGGGGGGAGGGGATAAAAGGGGAGAAAATTTGGAATCTAAAATTTTGTGAAAAGTAATGTAAAAAGTTAAATAAATAAATTTATATTAACATATAATTGGACAAAAATTAAATTAAATTAAAAAAATAAAAATGTTATTTTCAAAATGGGGGAGCATAATTGACTTTACAAAGATTAATAAATATTGTTTTGACCCTTCTATTTCATTTAGTTTAGAATAGTATATTTTGAGAGACTTGATTCTCATTTCATAGAAGGTGATTTATTATTGTTGTTGTTAACTATAGTCCTATTCCAATGCCTCAGTGTGGTATGAAAGTGACCTTGGGTTTTCAAATGCTACTTCAAAGAAGCAAAAGCTCCAGCAGTTATATTAAGCTAAAAAGGCATCAAGTCTTCATTCGAAGGACTGTATGACTTTCATAACTATACTAAGAGAGGTCCATAAGCTCAAGTCTGACCACTTTTTTTGAAGTCACAAATTAGAAATTCATATATTAAAATGATTTGCATTAGGTGGAAAAAGAATGCATGACTGCGAAGTCATAGATTTTCAAAGTATTATTTTTTTAAATATATTGTATCCTGCTGTAAATCAAATATAAAATGCCAAAATCTCAGTAAAAATCTCAATTTTATACCGAAATAAAGCAAATTTTTATTCATTTTCACTTTCCAAAAGGATCATCCAAGACTTTGGAACTCTGACTAATGCAATCAAAAACTACAAGTCAAGAGGACTGAAGATGAATCATGCCCCCTCACCTCCTGTCAGAAAGAACAGACATGCATTTTAAGGCATAACTGACATGGAGATTTGCTGTGCTTAACAATTTGTGTTTGCTGAAATTATTTCAAAATTAAAACAATTATATACATATGACAAAAAATATTCCCAAAGGACTCTGTTAAATGATAAATTTGTTTTGTGCATTTAAAATGTGATTTTACTTACACAACTATTCAGAAACATTCTGAAAGGGAAAGTAAGTCCATGTATAGAGGATGGTAGCAAGCTGTTTTTCATTGTTACTAAAGCCAGAAAAAAAATTCTAGGATTAGTGTTTATTTGAGTGTGCTAGCAAGGAACTTTAGAGATCATCTTGTTCAGTCCCCTAACTGAACAGAAGAGAAAACTGAAGCTGTGAGATATTTGGTGACTTGTCTAAGGTCACTGAGGTAGGAAGATGGCAGATCCAAGATGTGAAACCTGGTTCTCTGAAATTCAAAATTTGTTCCACTGAACTATGCTGCCTTCATCATTACTATGGTTACATTGTTGGTAAAATGTCCTTCTATTTAGGAATTTAAAAAAAAAAAGGATATTCTCATCTATTCATGATACTTCAGATGTAATCATAGAAAAATCAGGATGTGACTACCAAGAAAGCAGCACGATGCAGTCTCCAGACTGTTACTTGCCAGTTGTGCAACCATTGACAAGCCAATTCATTTCTTTGAATGGAAATGCCCTTTTCAAAAAAGAAAGAGTAATAATAGCAGCCCTATTCCACAAAGCTGTGAAGAAAGCACTCTCTGAATATTTAAATAATCTTTAAAATATGAGGCATAATTATTATTACTCTGCAATTTATACTATGAAGTGCCTAACAACTTTGACCTTACAGTTTCATCAGAATGTGTTAGACTCTTTAATTCAATCCAATAAACACTTGTTATGTGTCTGATATTGTGTTAGCTGTTGGGATAACAAACACAGAAATTAAACCATCTTTGCCCTAAATGACCTTGCATTCTGCTGGAAGGAATAGTATATACACTGATAAGTAAATTAAAGATGCATGTAAAGTATATATTATTAATATAGTCAAGAAAAGTAGTTATCCTTAATTGTCCTCCACCTATCACCATACCAATCACAGAATTTTGTCGAAGGCTATCATCTAAGTAAGGCAAAGAGAAACCTTCAGCAATGCAGGGGATCTTAAATTAATGCCCAGAGTTTAAGTGACATTTCAAAAATTATATAGAGAAAGAAATTTTAAAAGCTTAGAACTCTTGCTCAATGTTGCCTACAATAGGGTCCTGGGAAATTTAAGAAAACACATTTTTTTTTAAGAAGCTCTTCTTCATTGATTTATTTCCTACTGCCTTCAGGCCTAAAATCAGAATAATTTACCTTAGCAATTCAAAGACTCATCTAGGGATATAGGGGGGAAAAGGAGTTTTGTGTGTCCATTACATTGGACTGCTCCATATAGATAGAATACACTTTAAATAGGAATGCATGAAACTGGGAGCATGTGAAGAGGCAGGATCCAAAGAATCATTATAATAAGTAATGGTAATATAACAGTTATCTGTAATTCATTTCAAAATGAAAAGAAATAGTTTCTAGATATGAATCTATAAAACACATTTTGTTGGAAGCTGACATAGAGTTACGATGACTTTTAAAAGATTCTGGATCCCCAGTGCTACAAGTCTGTTTGTTTTTTTTCAGTATTTGTTTTCAGTTAATGTGCATGTTTTCAGAACAGCTACTTGGCACAGTGGGCCTGGAGTCAGGAAGACCTGAATTCAAATGAGACCTCAGACACTTACTTTCTGTGTGACCCTGGGCAAGTCACTTAACCCTGTTTGCCTTATTTTTCTCCTCTGTAAAATCAGCTGAAGAAAGAAATGTCAAACCATTATCTTGGCCAAGAAAACCACAAAAGGGTAACAAAGTCAGACATGACTGAAACAACTGAACAACAACAACAATGAACATCTTATTTTAGCTAATTTAGGTCATAGCATTATAGATATAGAACTGAAGGAACCTAAGAAACAATCTAGTCCAACCTCTTTATTTTACAGATTAGGAAACCTCTGAGGCACAGGGTGCTTAAGTGACTTGATAAGGTCATACAACTACTAACATTAGATGTGAATTTAACTTCAGCTCTTACATTTATATCATGTTGATCAGAAAAGTACTTCTACATAAATAAGATAAAATAATATTATATGTCTAGCAGAGTTTGCAAATTATAGCCTGCCCTTAGCAAGCAGATTTTCAGGATTACCTCTTTCATTCTGCTTCTTGACTCATTACTAATTAATTCCTTTTTTAGGTTCTGAGGCAATCAAGGGACATATTTTAATATATAAAATGTATAATCTCATTAATTAAATAATTAGCTCTGTCTCCAATCAATTTGATAAATGTTAAATATTAAATCCTCCTATCTTATGGATTGAAATAAACATTTTATTAATTGTGCAACAAAAAATACAAATTCATTCAGATACTTAAACAGTGTAATATAGTGAGAAACATCACAAGCCAGCATTACCTCTATCTACCAACTTGAATTACAAATTTCTCAACTCTGGAACCATTTGGTTCTCAAGATGACAGTTAAAGTCTCTTTTCAAGAATTCTTTTCATAGTGTTTCTTTGCTTTGATAAACCAGTCTCTCAGGAAAATATTCTCTTAGTCTCCTTAATTCTGTGCTCAGTCTAGTCTCTTCATTTAGCTATGACAGTTAACAATATCCCCAGAAGGACATTTAAACTCTCAGTCTCTCAAGATTACAATCAAATTATAGGTTCTCTAGATCATATTCTCTCTTAAGGCTATAATAATAGTATGCTCGGTCCCAGTGGGATGAACCATTGAAGCTATAGTTACATATCCTATGCCAGTACTCAAATCCAATATTCATAACACAAGCACTTCAAAATGTGGTCTACCATAGCATGGAATTCATCTGGAATTTTTCATGGATACCGTCATTCTTACACAGATTCGTAGAAAATGTAGCTCAAGGATCTTAAGGACAGAATCATAACAAGACTTCAAAGCTCTTAACATTTTAAGTAATCAATGTAATCATCACATTTTACATTAGGGAATAGGGATATTTCCAGAGGATGAAATGACCAGCAATCAAGATGTCAAAATATAGCTTTCTCCTTTCACTCTTTTTATATCTCCTTCTCATAGCCTAGACTCCAAGCATTAGGAGAACTGAGTCACAGTGATACAGGGTCACATATTAGGCACCTTTGGAACTTCCACAGCAAAGGATGATATTCATCAAGGAGGAAGAGAGTACTTCAGCCCTCAGTGAACTTCCATGTGAACCTAGAAGCCAACTGAAAAGGAGTTATAAATAAATTGAATATTAGCACTTGAAGGGTGTCCATTAGTCATCTGATCCAACCTCATTTTACAGACAATGAAACTAAGGATCAGAAAGATAAAGTATTCTGGTTAAGGGGAAATTGTAAACTAGCACCCAGATGTCACACAGTAGACCAAATGCTTCTGTCTCAGTGCCTTCAGAACAGATTGTGAACTTAGAATCCATTGTGAACTAGAAATATTTTAAGCTAGTGCTTTAGGTTTCCTAACGCTGGCAGGAAGTTCCATCTTTTTCTGACATCCATCTATTCATCTCTTACAAATCCTAAGAAGTGTAGGTAAGGGTAGGCCAGACTCAGAGAGAAATTCACTTCTATGCATCTCTTTTCTCTCCCGTACCCCTTGTTCCAGTCTTGACCTCTTGCTACTGAGCTGCATGACTTCCTGAGGCACACTTCATCTTGAATGTTGCCATTTGTTTCATTCTCATACTCCATTGATGGGGAGTTTTGGTGAGGTTGTTACATTGGAAAGATTGAAAATCTTTTTGAAATTACTTCCTTATGAAAAAGGAATGGGTAATAAGTTTGTCTTACCTAAATCAGAGAGATAAATTCTTTGAAAGCTGTGGATGCTCTAAACAATAGCAGAAATCTCTTCAAAATCACATGACCAGTTTTATCATTGATAATATTTTTTGAGTTCTACCTTTTTTTTATTTTTTGATGTTTATTTATTTTTAGTTTTCAGCATTAATTTCCACAAAATTTTGAATTCCAAATTTTCTCCTGATATCTCCCCTCCCCCCAGCCCATATCTTGCATTCTGATTGCCCCTTCCCCCAATATGCCCTCCCGTCACACTCCTCCTTTCCCTTATCCCCATCTTCTCTCCTTTCTTGTAGGGCAAGATTGACTTCTATACCCCATTACTGTATTTCTTATTTCCCAATTGTATGCAAAAACAATTCTCAATATTTGTTCCTAAAACTTTGAGCTCCAACTTATCTCCCTTCCTACTGCCCCACCCATCCCCATTGAGAAGGCAAGCAATTCAATATAGGCTATATATGTGTACTTTGGCAAAAGACTTCCATAATAGTCATGTTGTGTAAGACTAACCATATTTCTCTCCATCCTATCCTGCCCCACATTTCTTCTATTCCCTCCTTTGACCTTGTCTCTACTCAAAAGTGTTTACATCTAATTACTCCCTTCTCCCATTTGTCCTCCCTTCTATCATTCCTCTCACCCCACTTCTCTCATTCTCCCCTACTTTCCTGCAGTATAAGATAGATTTTCATACCAAATTGAGTGAACATGTTATTCTCTCCTTAAGCCTAATGTGAAGAGAGTAACCTTCACTTTTTCCCTCTCATCCCCTGCCTTTTTGCCTCCATTGAAAAGGCTTTCTCTTGACTCTTTTATGAGAAACAATATGCCCCATTCCATTTCTCCCTTTCTCCTACCAATACATTCCTCTCTCACCCCTTAATTTTACTTTTTTAGATATCATCCCTTCTTAATCAACTCACTCTGTGCTCTCTGTCTATACATGCAAATGTATGTGTGTGTGTGTCTCTCTCTCTATGTGTGTGTGTATAATCCCTCCAACTCCCCAAACACTGAGAGAAAAGTCTCAAGAGTTATAAATATTATCTTTCCAGGGAGGAATGCAAACAGTTCAACTTTAGAAAGTTTTTTATGATTTCTCTTTCTTGTTTCCCTTTTCATGCTTCTCTTGACTCTTGTGTTTGAAAGTCAAATTTTCTATTCAATCCTGGTCTTTTTATCAAGAATTCTTGAAAGTCCTCTATTTCATTGAATGATGATTTTTTCCCCTGAAGTATTATATTCAGTTTTGATGGGTAGGTGATTCTTGGTTTTAATCCTAGTTCCTTTGACTTCTGGAATATCATATTCCAAACCCTTCAATCCCTTAATGCAGAAGTTGCTAGATCTTGTGTTTTTCTGATTGTATTTCCACAATACTCAAATTGTTTCTTTCTAGCTGCTTGCAATATTTTCTCCTTGACCTAGGAACTCTGGAATTTGGCTACAATGTTCCAAGGAGTTTTCTTTTTGGATGTCTTTCAGGAGGTGATGGGTGGATTCCCTCAATATTTAATTTGCCCTCTGGTTCTAGAATGTCAGGGCAGTTTTCCTTGATAATTTCATGAAAGATGATGTCTAGGCTCTTTTCTTAATCATGACTTTCAGGTAGTCCCATAATTTTTAAATCGTCTCTCCTGGATCTATTTTCCAGGTCAGTTGTTTTTCCAATGAGATATTTCACAATTGTCTTCTATTTTTTCATTCTTTTGGTTTTGTTTGGTGATTTCTTGGTTTCTCATAGAGTCATTAGTTTCCATCTGCTCTGTTCTACTTTTCAAAGAACTATTTTCTTCAGTGAGCTTTTGAACCTCCTTTTCCATTTGACTAACTGTGCTTTTTAAAGCATTCTTCTCTTCATTGACTTTTTGGACCCCTTTTTCCGATTGAGTTAGCCTATTTTTCAAGGTGTTATTTTCTTCAGCATTTTTTCAGTCTCGTTTAGCAAGCTGTTGATTCACTTTTCATGATTCTCTTACATTGCTCTCATTTCTCTTCACAATTTTTCCTCCATTTCTCTTACTTGATTTTCAAAATTCTTTATGAGCTCTTGCATGGCCTGAAACCATTGCATATTTATTTTGGAGCTTTTGGAAGCTTTGACTTCCTCTGATGGTATGCATTGTTCTTTCTCATCTGAAAAGATGGAAGAAAATACCTGTTCACCAAGAAAGTAAATTTCTATAGTCTTATTTTTTCCCCTTTTTGGGGCATTTTCTCAGTCAGTTACTTGACTTTTGGGTCCTTTGTCAAGAGTAGGGTATACTCTGGGGACCTGTAAGTTCTCAGTTCCTCCAAGGTGGCACAATCAAGGGAGAGGAGTTTACTCCTCTCTTGGCCTGCATATTGGTCTGAGAGCAACTTAAAATTTTTCTGGCCAGAATCTGTGAGTAGAATTCCCTCTCCACAGCTGCCTCCAGCTCCACCATGCCAGCACTCTTCCTCTTCACCACAGGGCCGCCACTCAGGGCTAAGATTCAGATCATCTGCTCAATTATTCCAGGGGCTTTAGGCTGAGGGCTCCAAAAATGAACACTGCCACTGCAGTGGCTGCTGCCAGCAGGATCAGACCTCAATCCCTTCCTACCAGATGAAAAAGTTTTCTCAATGACCTTTGAAGTTGTCTGTAGCATTTGTGGGTTGAGCAATCTGGGAACTGCTGCTGCTGGTGGCTCCCTGAAACCTGTTCTAGGTCCTGTCCCTGTTGCACTGCACAGTCCACACTAGGCTGTGCTCTGCTCCACACCTGGTGCAAAAGACCTTTCCTGTCAGCCTTTCAGGCTGTCCTTGGCTGCAAATCTCTTTCACTCTGTCATTTTGTGGCTTCTGCTGCTCTAAGATTTGTTTAGAGTCATTTTTATGCGTATTTTATGGGTTATGTCGGGGAGCTTCTACAGGTCCATTTTTCTACTCTGCCATCTTGGCTCCACCCCTCCCCCAATTCTACTTTTATTACATAAGAGAGTATTCTATTGCTTAGAAATACTTAAGCATGAAAGGATGTATTTCACTAAAAGGAAATTATTATAGGCCTGCAAAAATACTTGAAAATTCAAATACTTCCTATGAATTCTACAGTGAACACCAATTAGGGACCAAGTTTGATTAAATTGCCCACTTGGGCCTAAAGTCATTCTAAAAAGAAGGATGTTGTAGCATAAAATGTTAGTGACTAATATACACCTTCAGCTACCAGAGTGATGACATTAAATCAGATTTTCAATTTATGTCTAAAAACAAAGACAGGGAGTCAGATTTATGAGAGGCAGCAAGGATTGTTATTCTTTCTCTTTTCTCATAAGTTCTCACAGGTAATTTCTTCTGTCACATTATAAGGACTAAATTTTGCTGTTGTTGTTTAATGAATCACTCAATTACCCTGATGGGAGGTAAAGGTTCACACTTGAATAAATTATGTTAAATCACTTGGGAATGCTATAGCACAAACTATTGTACTGTTGTTAATAATGGAAATTTAGATAGTCTAGCTTCTAACAATAAAGAGAGACAGACAGACAAACAGAGAGAGAGAGAGAAAGAGAGAGAGAGAGAGAGAGAGAGAGAGAGAGAGAGAGAGAGAGAGAGATTTTTTTAATATACCTATGCATTCTTACCAATACTGTTCATAAATTAAATCTGATAGTCCATGGAATTGTCTAACAATATCATTCTTCTGGACAAAGAGAAATTAGTTTTAAATAGTACTATTAGTTTAATTTTCATTGATTTCTGCTATTAGTAGCCTCCAAGTTTTGGATGTAATGCTGTCTTTCCTTTTTTTAACAAAAAATTAATAAAATCCACTGCTTTTTAAAAGTTATTTTGTACAGACAATTTTATTCTTTAAATTTCTAGCTATTGACATTTGTTATGGTTTTATCAAAAAAAAGTAGCAGAGAAAAGCACAACTTTACAATTAATTGTTCATATTTTCAAGAAAATGAGACAAAAAATAATTTCAAACATTTGTTTTATATGCAATGTTTCTATGAAAATGGCTACATGACCTATCCACTAACAAGAGATCATTTTTAAATATGTTTCAAATAATAAAGTTTCATAAAATAAAAAGCATGCAAGTACATAGCTATATTATCCATTATTTTTATTATTTCTTACTTCCATTTATGAATTTCAATCATATTTGACCCTTGAGAATATTACATATTGATAACATTTTTAAACAAAATTTTTTCCTCATCAATTTAAAATACTAAGACAGGAGTTTGCCTTCTCTCATCATCTTTTAAAAATATTTGCTGCTTTTTATATACTACACTCACTTTGCAGTCACTTATATACTAGTCACTCCCCACACACAGAAAAACAAAGGGTAACAGTTAAATAGAACCAGTTGATAGACAGATGGATTTGATTCCATGAAACTGGAAATGTTTTCACAAACAAAATCAATTCAAATAAGATTAAAAAGTCAGAGCACTGATTGGGGAAATCATTTGACTCAAATATCATTAATAAGTGTTTGATAGCAAAGGTATACAACAGTTATTCCTTGTTGCATATGAACAAGTAGTTCTCAAAG
Source organism: Bettongia penicillata ogilbyi (assembly GCA_023548195.1). Classification (NCBI taxonomy): domain Eukaryota; kingdom Metazoa; phylum Chordata; class Mammalia; order Diprotodontia; family Potoroidae; genus Bettongia; species Bettongia penicillata. The sequence continues at coordinate 909,905 of JAJHZJ010000450.1, read as the reverse complement.
AAAGGATTAAAAACCATTTGAAAGACTGTCACGTATCATGAAAAATAGAAAGATTTAAAAATGAAAACAACTCTGAGATTTCATCTCATATTCTGAAACCTGGTAAACAGAACAAAACATGGAATACTCAAATGCAAGCACAGGTGGATTGTTCCAAGCATTCTGAAGAGCAATTTGGGACTATGCCAAGTGAATAAGGGCCATGTTTCTAACCCAACTATCCCACTCCTAGGCATATACCCGTAGAAGTTCAACCACAGAAAGAAATATGCACTATAACCTATTTAGAGTAATATTTTAGTAAGAGCAACAACCTGGACAAAGTTTGTTTCTATGGCAGAACAAGCTGCATATGTGAATATAAGGGAATATCGGTGACCCACAAGAATAAGTAAATGTGAAGAATGCAGAGAAACATTCAAACACATATGAACTGTTGCAAAGTGAAATTAGCAAAATCAAAAAAATCATATGTACAATGACTAAAACAATATAAATAAAGCAAACAAAAAAATTCAAATTGACCCCTATGTAGGAATAATGACCAACTTATCTCCAAAGAAACATGAGAATGCACTTTACCTCTTTCTTTGCAGAGAAATGGACCTATGGATGTCTAATACTTCCTTGTCAGATTTTGTTAATGCTGGTTATGTAGCAAATGCAAATGCTTTATTTTCCCCTATCCCAAAGCCAGGCTGCTACACTTCCTTTTCAGGTTCTAGGAATTACCCTTTAGGTTTGGGGTCCCTTTCTCAAGTTCCACTGGTTAGAGCCTCCATTCCAGCCATGTTTCTCCCACTGTTAGCCACTAGTGACTAGGAACTAGCATTCCAATCCATTTCTTCATTTAACATCATCAGCTTTAAAAAAGGATATTTACTTTGAAAACATCGCAGTGGTAAAGCACCAACATTTCCCCTCAACAGCTAAAGGGTTTGTTTTTAGGTCTCTGGAGAGAAGGAGATCAATTTACCACAGTCTCTACATAGCAACGGTCCTTCCAAGTTCACATCCAAATGTGTCATCACCACCAGATAAACTCTGCTACTCCTGGACTAGATTTCAAAAGTTGATCCTCAGGGTATTTGAGTCCCAGACTCCCCACATTGCTGGACTCTTGTACTACAAGGCACCTGGGAGCTTCTAGGTTCCTTTGAAACTAACAAAGCCAGAGCTTCCAGATTAATCCCTTTCAACTAAAATGGGGAAAAAATTTACTTCAGAAAAAAAATAATTATGGCCCATATTCATAGGGCCACATGTCAACTTTGAAACAGAGGGAGGGACCTAAGTCTTTTTTTGTCACCAGATTGTGCATTCACCAAAGAAATCAAAGAACAGAGAGAGACAGAAAGAGAGAGACAAAGACAGAGAACAAATACTGAGGCCTGCTATACTGTTTTCGGCATGGTCCTCATTTGTCAGGTCAAAAACTGCAGTCAGTCAAAAAAGCTTCTGACCATCATGTAGTTATCAGATAAAAACAAAATCCAGAATGTGTGTGTGTATACAATGTTATTGATAAGGTGTCTTGGTCACCTGAATGCAGAGCAGCCACCAAAGATTTCAAAAGGCATAAAATGGTATACTATGATAGGTAACTCAGCAAGGGAGTTTCACTCAACTGAATCAATTTGATGTATCCTCAATGCCTATCCTTGTTGAATATGCTTCTCTTGCTATTCCTAAGTAACTGTCTTTTTGTTCATTGTTAATTACCTATATGTGTCTCATTTTATTCCAATATCAGAACTACCAGGTGACTAAACCAAGTCAGGCCCAGCCTACAACACAGAAACACTTCCTTACACATCACTGCAAATCTCCCAGGCAAGTTCCCCTAATGAAAAGTAGCCCCAGAGATAATCTGCATATTTATCAGTCCCCAATTTAATTTTTCCTTAACTTCTTTTGTCTCTAGTCTTTCTTGAAATTGATGACTCTACTCTCTGGATGGGGAGAGGAGAGAGGGACATTTTAGGGGATGAAGATGACATAAAAACATAAGATAAAAAAATTAAATCAATTACTTCAATTATCTCAGTTTTAGTTGATGAGTTCAAAAAATGTATTGTGAATACAATTAACATTTCAGTATAGTTTAATATATTTATATTAAACAATTTTGTTTGTCTAAAATTATATCTTATTTAGGTGCAGAGCTGAATCCTATACCTTATACATGAGGATGAGGGATAGGCACTGGTTCTGTGATTTCATTGCTATAGGGTACTCTTGAATGAAAAGACAACTTCTACCAGTACAGGATGGCAACTTTTCTGCAACTTAAAGACTTGAAGAGTTATCTAGTGCACTGGAAACAAAAATGTTGATGTAGCACTCACTATTTGGATTCAAAAGTTAATCATCTAATCAGGGCTAGCTAGACTTAGTGATTAGAAGTTCTGTGACTGGGAAAGATGTAATACCTTCTAAAGGTTGGCTACAAATCCAATAACTCAGGGAAGTAAATGCATCTTCCTTCTTTAAAAAAAAAAAACACTCATCAGCCATGAGTTCATTATTTCCAATGATAGTATCTCCACAGTATAATGAACTGTTTTTCCTTCATTAGTTTAACTTTACAACTTTGATACATCCAGTTATTAAATAAACTCAGTAACAATTTAATAAATTACTTCCCATTGTCTCCATATAGCAGCTTGAGCCTGCTTATAGGTAATGGAAGAAAAAGAAAGGGTTGCATTTCAAAATGCTTTGCTTTTCCTTAGGCACAGATCTTTGATTAACTAGGACAAATTAAACACAGAGTTCCAAATATCTGGGTCATGAAATTTATCTCAAATGAATCCAGGCTTTTTGATCAGTCCTGCTTAGTGTCAGGTAGAGATCATAATACTGTCATCCTTTACACCTTCCAACTGGATATGAATTCAAGACTGTACTTCTGAACAGCAAAAAACAGTTTCTTCTTTTGGTATCTCTGTCACTGCAGGACAGAGGGAAGGAAGGAAGGAAGGAAGGAAGGAAGGAAGGAAGGAAGGAAGGAAGGAAGGAAGGAAGGAAGGAAGGAAGGAAGGAAGGAAGGAAGGAAGGAAGGAAGGAAGGAAGGAAGGAAGGAAGGAAGGAAGGAAGGAAGGAAGGAAGGAAGGGGAGAGAATGGAATAACGGAGCAAAAAGCACTGACTTCTTGCAGGAGACAAGACTACCATTTATTTGCACCTTGGTAATTATGATTGTCAGTGTATTTCTATAACAAATCTACCTTCAATTCCTCTAAATATTGTTGATTCTTACTTTTCAACCTCTACCTTGGCATCATACATAACACAAACATTGTTTTAGTATCTTTGTTAATTTTCTAGCTACCAAATTGCCTTATTCAGATGATATCTACTTTCCAAAGAAGTTTTAAGACCTAATTTATATTAATGTAGGTAAAGGCTGTATGAATGCAATGTAATTGAAAAATAAACTAAAATTAGTAAATTGAAATAGGTGACTTTTAAGGTCCCATTCAGCTCAGATATTTTTGTTGTCTTAAAGAAAAGTCAAAAAAGTCATAAAAATACAATTATTTCTTCTTAGCTGAGACAGCCAAATTAGGGCATGGAAATTTAATAAAACAATTATATGACCATGGCTCAACTTACCTCAAACTGCTTTTATGGAAACTTTTCCTTAACATCTGAACAAATGGATTAATCTTGTGTATTAGAAAACAAGTTTGTGTGAGATGAAAGTGACAAAATTTAAACAAAACTAAGAGGGCAAAATCAAGTTTCTTCCTACTTGAGTCCAGTCCATTCTCCACTCAGTTATTAAATTTATCTTATTAAAGTCAAATCTGACCTTGTCACTCCCCTATTCAATAAATGCAGGGGTTCACTATCCATCACCTCCAGGATCAAATATAAAAGCCTGACTGGCATTCATGGTCCTTTGCAATCTGACCCCTCCTACTTCCAGTCTTCCTGACTTTACTCTCTACATCCTTCCCCTTTGCTACAAATTACTCCATCTCCTGACTCATTGAATTTTCAATACCCCATGTCTGGAACACTTTTCCTTCTTATTTCTGGCTCCTGACTTCCTTGTTCTCCTTTAAGTTCTAGATAAAATCCAAGCTTTTACAAGAAACCATTCCTATCTTCCTTAATAGTGCCTTCCTTCTTGTCCATTTGTTTTAAGTCATGTCTGACTCCTCATGACCCCATTTGAGGTTTGGCTATTTCCTTTGCAAACTCATTTTTCAAATGAAGAAACTATGGCAAACATAGTGAAGTGACTTGTCCAGGTTTCACATAAGTAAGTGTCTTAAGCCAGATTTGAATTCAGGAATTTGAGTCTTCCTGATAGAGAGCCCAGCTTTCTATCTACTGTGTGACTTGGCTTCCTTTTCTTAGCTCCTATTTATATAGTACATGTTTTGTTTGTTTACATATTATCTCCCCAATTAGTTTGTATGGTTTTTAAGAAAAGTGGTTGAGTTATTTTGTTTTGTTTTCCTTTATGCCCCCAAAGCCTGACACATAAGCAAGCACTTAATAATTGACTGGTTGACTAACTAAAACAAAGAGCAAAGAAAGAAAAAACACAAGCTGGGACATTTATTTTGAAAAGAGTAGCATGGATTCAAAGTCATGAGTCTTGGAAATGAATGCTTCCTATTTCTTACTACCTTTGTTACCTTGGGAAAATCATTTTTCTTTTTATCAGTTTCCTAACGTAAGAGATGAAACCAAGTGATATCTACCCAGGTCTAAAATTATTATACTCTGTACTTGGTTAACCTACAGCCAAAGACATAGTCCCAGACTCTAAAGAACACAGTAATATCCCTTTATCCAGACTTCAGAAAAGTCCCTAACCTCTTCCTAATTTTCTCATGATTTTAATGATAGATACAAAGAAATTAAGACTCCCTTTCCCTCCATAATGTCCAAGGACTTATTTTCTTTATTTCCTTAAAGGAAAGGGGACCTAAGATACTGTCTGATTTAAGGCTAACTTTCCACAGGGAGCAATTCAATTCTTCTACAGGATAATGAGGCATATTATTCACAGGTATTAATGGTAATTAGCTAGTGAGACGTTCATTTGCAAGAAATGGCAACATTCCAATGAACCGAAAGCAAGTCTTTTTAGCTCCAAGAAAGGCTTAGGAAAATAATCCCTGGTAGCATCATATTCCCTCATCACCTGAAGAAATTTTAATTTTAGAAATCAGTGGGGCTTTGAACCTAATAAAAGGATTATGAGGTTGAAAAAATACTGAGTCCAGCTAGATAAGTCTAATCCAGTGGTTCTCAAACTTTTTAGTTTCACAAATTCTTATATGCTATTAAAAATTATTGATGACTCCCAAAGAACCTTTGTTTATGTGGGTTATAGCTCTTAATATTTACTGTATTACCATACCATATTTACTCATTAAAATGCCTTAATATTATTATTTGTGAAACTCCTGAAAGAGCCTCACATGCCCCCTCCAGGGGTCCCTGGACCACACTTTGAGAACTGTTAGTCTAATCCACAGTTTCTTTCCTCTTCTAACTGTCACACAACGTAGAAGTATATTCCAAGCATGAACATAAATGAGCTCCATCATCAAGAGCTGAGGGAGCTGGGTTGGAAATAGAGGGAAGGAGAAGGAATAAGCCTATTTTCTATCAACTACTCTACTTGTCTGTGTTCCCTTACAAATAAGAGATTCATAAAACATTGCAAATGAAGGTCATTCACTTTAACTAGAATGAAACACAATAGCTATGTAATTTTCTTAATCTCCTCTATGACTTTCCTTGCATGCATTACATTTCCATCCCTCATTTCTTTTGTCTCATTTCATGTCTTCTATTATAATGGTTTTAATATGCTTATCCTCCAGTCTCTCATTGGCACTGCTTCAATTCACTAACTGTAGGTAATTAGCCTTAGTGTTTCTGAGCCTTTGTTATTTCAGTCAGTTGTTTGCAGTTTCGTTATTGTTTTTTTTTAACCAGTTCTTTTCTTAGTTTACAACTTAAGAGTCATGATAAGGTCAATGGCAGCTGAGGGCAGGGTGGTTTAGTTTGGTCATGATTTGAAGCAACTAACTACTTGGTCTGCTTCAGTCTCTTAATTAAAGATATATATGCAATGTCAGATACCTTGTTTAAAAAGATGAAAGAGTCAAGTGAGACTAAAATAAAGTGGGGCCATCATGCAGAGATAACCCTCAGATCTAAACAGCTAATACTCTTTAACCACAAGGCTCAAAAAGTTCTTTGCCTTCTTTGAATAAAGTGCTAAGAAAATTGGTGGGATTAATATCATAGTTGCTTCAAAACCATGTGATTTCTTCCAGAGAGGCAATGAACTCCACTCAACTCAGTAAATTGCTACTATGTTCACAGTACTGTGCTAGTCCCCTGGGAAGATAGAAAAGTTACAAAAATAAAAGACTAAATTCCCTCAAGGAATTTATAATCTAGTATGAATGGAGACTATACTGTGAAAAGATTTGTGATTTTCTCCTTTTTAGGAATTTCCAGTGTGGGAATACCCTCCATAAGACAAATCCATTCCAGGAAGGGCTTAGTCATAATGACAAAGCTATGATTTAGGGAGTTGTCTAAGACTCAGAGTAGCTAAGTCATTTATCCAGGATTACACAGAAGTGGATTCGTAGGCATGTTCTAGAGATTCTGAGTCCAAGTCTATGGCATCCTGCCTCTGAAGGGGTAGAAGAGAGATTATATATACAAAAACAACTCAAATGCAAAATAGAGAATTATCAGTGCATATTAGAGGTACAAAGAAAAAGAAAAGAATTTCTGATTAGAGGGATTTAAAGAAGGTCTTAAAAAGGAAAGACATTTCACATAGGTTTTAAAGGGCAGATAGAAGTTAAAGAGACAGAGATTTGAGGTCTGGGACATGGATAAGAGGCACTATATTCTCACTACTTCAACCATTTATATGCTGAAAATTTCCCTAGCTCTTTGTGCCTGACACATAAGCATCACAGATCCTTCCTGATATTTCTCACTAAAAACAATTTCTCTTTGCGTTTGTATCAGTTCTCCTCTCTGACTAGAATGAACTCTCTTACCACATCATCATTTCAAGCCTTTCCTGATTCCTAGAATAAACACACACACACACACACACACACACACACACACACACAATTGCATTTATTTTGTATATGCCAATAGATGTGCATGCTATCCCCCTTCAAAATCCTCCTTCAGAAATGTCCAATAGTATTTCCTTCTATAAGTCAGGGTGGGGCAGTGGAATTCAGAGAAAAGACAGAGATTTGCCTGAGCTCTCCCCAACATTCACAAAAACAACTTTAAATAATGTCTCAAAACAAATTCTGGAGGGGTAGAACCCACAATAGGATGGGGTAAAATAATTTTCCAAACCAAGACAACTTAGAAGTTTGGCAGGAAATGTCTATTGCACCAGGGTGAGAGTGAAGTATAATTTATGGCAAGCCCTTCTCCAACAAACTAGCAGTAGGTTTTGGGGGTAACTGAATCAGTGGTAGCAGTGATGGTTTCTGGACTTCTCAGTCCAGACAGTAAAGTGGGGTATGGTCAGACAAGTGGTCAGAAGGAAATTAAATGGCTCTCTTTGCTGGCACAAGGGGCAGGATTCTCTTGCATTGTTATACTTGGATCTGGGTCACAGTCCTGGGTATTAGTCCTAGGGTGAGGAGAAGTACTAGCACGCTAGATCTTGTGGTCATAGAGGAGTTGGGACCCTGGTCTTAGTTCCAGGGCAGAAGAAAATGCTTGTGGCCACTCAACAACCAGAATGCAGGCCAGGAGAGCAGTAAATACACCCATCTCTAGATCATATCACCTTGGAAGAACCCAAAACATACAGGTCTCTAGAATTATCTCTGAAAATAGCTACACAGAGAACCTGAAGCTTAGGACAGTGCCCCCTTTAGCGCCAATGCAATATTCATAACACCTACAGTGGCCATGAATATCCTGGTTCAATTCTGAATCATGAAATACCACAGACTCTCCACATGGAAGATAGAACCAAGACATTTATTCAGACCCCATAAAGCCAAATTCATCATAGTAACAAAAATCTATACACAATAACAGTGCAGAGAACAACACTATCTCCAAGGCTTCCCCCTCTAGATTTCCCACAAACTAGCTCCATTAAACAAATCACAAGCAGACTCCCCTTAAACAAAATCACAACAAGCTCTTTCACTCTCACTAGCCAGCTGCCTTCCTACCTCTAACTACACTCTGACCAATTTTTTCTCAGCTCTGCTCTAGCTCAACACTCAACCTCTTCCTGTTCTGCCCACTCAGCAAACTCCTCCCACCACAGGCTCCATGCGACTCAGACTCATGTGACTCATGCTTCTATGTGACCCAGGCAGGTCACATGGACCTATTAATGAATGGGAAAGATCTTCCTATTTAAGTTACCATTATACCCCCACACTCCAGAAGCAGAGCCCCACATTAACATAGAGTTAAAAGTCATGAAATAGGCTGGTAAAATGAGCAAACAGCAGAATAAGAGCCTAACTGTAGAAAATTACTCTGGTGATAGGAAAGATGAAAACACAAATTCAGACAATAAAGTCAAAACTTCTAAATATAAAGCCTCAGAGAAAAATATGAATGGGTCCCAGGCCATGGAAGTGCTCAAAAAGGATATTAAAGTCAAGTAAGAGAGACAGAAGGAAAAATGGGAAAAGAATTGAGAGTAATGCAAGAAAATCATGAAAAAAGAATCAACAGCTTGGTAAAAAAAAAAGAAGAAGAAGAAGAAGAAGAAAGAAAAGAAAGAAAGAAAAATTTCTGAAGAAAATAACACCTTTAAAAACAGAGTAGGCCAAAAGAGGTCCAAAAAGCCTGTGAGGAGAAAAGTGCCTTAAAAAGATAAATTGGTCAAATAAAAAATGAGGTATAAAAAGTCACTGAAAAAGAGAAGACTTTAAAAAGTAAGATTGGCCAAATGGAAAAGGAGGTACAAAAGCTCCCTGAAGAAAATAATTCCTTTAAAATTAGAATTGGGCAAGTAAAAGCTAATGACTTTATGAGACATCAAAAAATAGTCAAACAAAATCAAAATCAAAAGAATGAAAAAGCAGTAGAAAACATGAACTATCTCATTGGAAAAACAACTGATCTCAAAAATAGATTCAGAAGACATAATTTAAGAATTATTGGACTACCTAAAAGCCATCAATAAAAGACATAAAATAGAGCCTAGACATCACCATTCAAGAAATTATGAAGGAAAACTGCCATGATATTCTAGAACCATAGGGTAAAATAGAAAATGAAAAAAATCAATTGATCACCTGCCAAAAGAGATACCAAAATGAAAACTGCCAGAAATATTATAATCAAATTCCAGTTTCTAGGCCAAGGAGAAGATATTGCAAGCAACCAGAAAGAAGCAATTCAAGTATCATGGAGCCACAGACAGGATAACACAAGATTTAGTACTTTCTACATTAAGATATCAGAAAACATAGAATAAGATATTCCAGAGGGCAAAATAGCCAGGATTATAACAAAGAATCACCTGCCCAGGAAAACTGAGTATAATCTTCAGACATTCAATGAAATAGAGGACTTTCAAGTATTCCTGACGAAAAAACCAGAGCTGAAGAAAAATGTTCACTTTCAAATACTAAACTCAAGAGAAGCACAAAAAGACAAACAGGAAAGAAAAACCATTAGGGATTCATTAAGGTTAAATTGCTTGTATTCCTACTTTAGAAAAGACATTTATAATTCCTAAAATCTTCTTCATTATTAGGGCAATTAGAAGGGATATGTGTGTGTGTGTGTGTGTGTGTGTGTGTGTGTGTGTGTGTGTGTGTATGCAGGGTATGAGCATAAGTTGAATATGACAAGATGATTATCTAAAGAAAAATAAAATTAAGGGATGAAAAAGATGAATGTATTGGGAGAAGGAGAAAGGGAGGGGTAGAATGGCATAAATTATCTGACATGAAAGAGCTTTTATGGTGGACACAAAGATGAAGGTGCTTGTGAGGAGTGGGAAGCAGGTGAAACTTATTTTTATCAGAATTGGCTCAAAGAGAAAATCACATAAACAGTCAGTTGGGATAGAACTCTATCTTAATATACAGGCAAGTAGAAGGGGAATTGGAATCAATAAGACTGGGGTGAAGGGAAAGAGATGATATAAAAGAGGGCAGAATGGGGGAGGTAAAAGTCAGAAGCAAAACACTTTCGACAATAGACAGAGAGAGAGAAAGTAGGATAAACAGGGCAGGAAATGAGATAAAAGGAAGTGCATAGTTATTATGAAAACTGAAAAAAAATTACAGCACATTATTCTGATAAAGATCCCATTTCTCAAATATATAGAGAACTAAGTCAAATTTATAGAAATAAGAGCCATTCCTCAATTATACCAAAGGATATAAACAGGCAGTTTTTAGATGAAGTAACCAAAGCTATCTGTAATCATATGACAAAAATGTTTTAAATCACTATTGATTAGAGAAGTGTAAATTAAAACAATTCTGAACTACCACCTCATACCTATAAGATTGGCTAATATGAAAGAAAAGGAAAATGGCAAATGTTGGAGTGGATATAAGAAAACTGAGACATTAATGCATTATTGGCAAAGTTGTGGATTTATTCAACTATTCTGTAGAGTATTTTGGAATTATGGCCAAAGAGCGATAAAACTATGTATTCCCTTTGACCAAGCATACCACTACTAGGTCGGCATCCCAAAGTGATTTGAAAAATAAAGGAAAATGTACAAAAAATATTTATAGCACCTCTTTTAATGGTGATAAAGAATTGGAAGTTAAGGGAATATCCATCAATTGAGGAATGGCTGAAGAATTTATATATGATTGTGATGGAATACTATTGTGCCATAATAATGACAAGCAAGATGCTCTCAGAAAAACCTGGAAAGTCTTACATGAACTCATATAGAATGAAGTGAGCTGAATCAGGAAAACTCTAGAGACAATAACAGCAATATTTTATGATGATCACTTGTAAATGACTTAATTAATCTCAGCAATACAATGATCCAAGACAATTCTGATGAAATTATGATGAATGATGCTATCCATCTCCAGAGAAAGAACTGATGAAGTGTGAATGCAGATCTAGGTAATCTTTTTCTTTACTTTATTTTTCCTCAGGGGATGAGGGTGGTGGAGTGTTTCCTGTGTTGTGTTTCATAACATGACTAACATGAAAATAGGTTTTCAATGATTGCATATGCGTAACACATATTAACGATGAGGGGAGGAGAAGGAAGGAGGGAGAGAATTTGGAACTCAAAAAAATTTTAATGAATGTTAAAAATTGTTTTTACATGTAATTGAGGAAAAAAATTAAATGTTATATTAAAAAAAGTAAGTCTAGTCCAGTGGTTCTCAGACTTTTTGGTCTAATGAACCCTTTACACCATTAAGACTTATTGAGGATCCCCCCCAAAAAAAGTCATTAGGGTCCCATCTTGTTCGTGGTATCCTGAACAGGATGATGATATAAGCTTCTTTCAAAGAGATCGCTGAGGACAAAAAAACAGTTTCCTTCTGGGTTTTTGTATCCTTATTGTATAGCATAATACCTGGCATAAATTGTATTTAATAAATACTTGTTGATTGACTCATACAGGAAAGAAATAACTACAGGCACACGGGACATTCCTTGGTAGGAAGGTGATATCTCTAAATATAGACTTCTTTCAGTCAATGCATGAGCACACACTGCTGATAATTGATTCTCAAATTGGGTAGAAGTAGAGAGGGTAAGAAGGGGAAGGAAATTCTTCACTCCAGTCCCCCAGGGTATTCAAGGATAGTGCATCATGTAGGTCAATACAGCCAATCAATCGGTCACTATGCATTTCTTAAGTGTCTACTATGAGATTAGTCTCTATACAAAGTAATGTAGATTTAAAGAAAGGCCAAAAAGAGAAGTTCCTGTTCTCAAGTATCTCAGAAACCCCTGGAAGAGACAAAGCAATCTATGTACGCACATATATCTGCATCTATACATATGACAGAAATGTTACATATAGACAAATAGATAATCTCTGGTGGAAGGCACTAAGATGAAAGTGGATTGGACAGGGTTTCTTACAGAAGGTAAGATTTGTGAGACCTGAAGGAAACCAAGGAAGCCAAGAGATAGAGTTAAGGAAGCAAAGTATTCCAGGAATGGGGTGTAGCCAGTGAAAAAGCTTTGAATTGGAAGATGCAGTGTCATATGCAAGGAATAACAAGGAAGCCAGTGTAGCAGAGTAAGGGGAAGGAAGAAATGGGAAAGGGTAAGAAGTGAAAGAAGAATGGAAAAGTAGGAAAGGACCAGATTATGAAGTACTGTAAAGGAAAAAAAGGATTTTATATTTGATACTGGGAATAATGGTAAATAACTGGAGTTTATTTAATAGGGTTGTGATATTTATCAGACTGGCAACTAAGATAGATCAATTTGATATCTAAGTTGCAGATCAGTTGAAAGAGAGAGAAACTTGAAGCAGGAGTCCAACCAGTCGGCTATTGCACCATTCAAGGTGTGAGGGGATGAAGGTTTGAACCAAGGTGATGGCAGTTTGGGATTAGAGGTGACATATTAAAGAGATGTTATGAAGGTAGAAAGGAAATGATTTGGCAACTAATTGAATAGAGGGTATGAGAAAGTGAGAATTCAAGGATGAAGCTTAAGTTGCAAATCTGGGTAACTGGGAAGATGATGGTTCCCTTGACAATTAATAGGGAAGTTAGGAAGAGAGGAAAGTTGGGGGTAAAAGATAATGAGTTCAGTTTTGAATATGTTGAGTTTAAGAAGTCTAGAATACATCCAGTTTGGGATGTCTAAAACACAGCTGGAAATGTGAGACTGAAGGTTATGAGAGAAGTTATGCTGGAAAATAGAACTAAAAATTATCTGTATGGAAATGATAACTGAATCCCTGGATGATGAGATAATCAAGTGAAATAGTGTAGAAGGAAAAAAAGGGGATTGGGTGAGAAATCTAGGGTTAATAAGTTTGTACTGGATAAGAATTCAATAAAGGAGAAATAGTGATCAGGTAGGAGAAGCAGGAGAAGGCAGTGACATGGAAACCTAGAAAGATAAGAGTATCAAGGAAAACAGTGTGATTAATAGCTTCAAAGGGCACAGAGATGACAAGAGAGATGAACATTAAGAAAAAGTCCTAGATTTGAAGGCAATCTGCTGGAGATAACAGGATGGAATGGAATCATTTTTGTATCATAGAGGGCTTTATTTTGTCAAGGGGAGGAGACCAACCAGGGTTGAAAGAAGTGATAGGAAGGGACACATCTGAGTGACATAAAATGATGAGGGAGAAAGGAGTGGATGCTCTCACTGAATGTCCTCAATTTCTTCAGTGAAATATGAAGTAAGCTTCTCAACAGAGAGAGTGTGTAAAGGGAAAAATGTAGGAGATATGAGGAATGACTAGTGGTGATTGAGAAAAGCTGGTCTCATAAATGGAATGGTGAATTGATGAGGAGGGCAGAAAAGAATTAATTGCCTTGCTATAGTGAAGACCCAACTGAGATCATATAATATAAATTTTGAATGATCCAAGTCAAGATGGTTTCATGATTTTATCCTGCTTCCAACAGCTTCATAGACGCAAAGGAATGGATAGCAGGGGCAAATGTTCAATAGGTTAAAGTAACAAGGGAAGAAGACATCATAGAGTTGAATTGATATACCAAACTGTCAAGATGGAGAATGGAGGAGAATTTTGCCAGTGAAGGGTGATGGCTTAGGCAAGAACTGAAGGGCCAAAGGATTGGAGGTCACAGTGAAAACAAAAAACAGTGTGTGAAGTTTAAAGGTAGAGGCAGTGGTGGTAAGACAATAGACTGACATCAGATAGAGTTCACAGACACATTTGTGAACACACATGTAGTACATTTGTGAATGAGAACAAGATCAAGGGTATGACCATCTCTGTGTGAAGCTGAGATGAGGTGGAGGAGAAAGTAATGGAAAATAACCAAATTGAGGAACTGGAAAGTTAGAATGTTTAGTAGAGTATTAATATTTATGTTAAGGTCTCCAAATATGAGGACATGAGTTAGGGAGGAAAGACCATCAGTCAGGCTATTTCATTTATCTTATCATCTTCCAGGGATTCAGCTACCATCTCCATACAGATAATTTTTAGTTCTATTTTCCAGCATAACTTCTCTCATAACCTTCAGTCTCACATTTCCAACTGTTTTTTAGACTTCTCAAACTGGATGTATCCAAGACATCTTAAACTCAACATATTCAAAACTGAACCTTTTACCTCCAATCTTTCTCTCTTCCTAACTTCCCTATTAACTGTCAAGGGAACCATCATCTTCCCAATTACCCAAATTTGCAACCTAAGTGTCATCCTTGAATTCACACTTTCTCATGAACCCTATCCAATTAGTTGCCAAATCATTTTCTTTCTACCTTCATAATATCTCTTTTATACATCACTTCTAATCTCAAACTGCCATCACCTTGATTCAAACCTTCATCCCCTCACACCTTTTCTTGAGGAAAGAAGGAGAACGTTCAGAATATGGGGAGATAACTACCACTAGAACTTTGATTGAGTGGTAATTGTGAATCAACCAAACTTCAAAGGAATGGAAGTCATTATATTGCCGTTAGAGCCTGGAAGCGTCATTGAGAAACAAGGAGTATCCCATCTCTGTCACCATGACTAATAAGTTAGGAGAAACGAATGGAAGTGTAACTAGTGCTAGAAGGTTATAGAATCACTGACATGGGTATGTTATGGTTTGTTTGCTGTATGTTAATACTTGAAGAATGAGTTCAGTTGTTGGTTTTCTTTTTGTTGTTATGCTGCTGTTGTTTAAAACAGCTACTAAGTATTCTTTTGCAGAAAAATAAGTCATGGGCAGGTCAATGCAAAGACTAGAGTTTGGGGGGAAGTAATTTTTTTTATGAATTAAGCTTACTTTCATCTAGGTCTATATTAAAAATATTGAAGCCTAGGTACGTATGTAAGATCTGGACATATGTATTAGATAGCAGGACATTCCCCCTACCAGAAAACTTTGGGGATTGTTTACTTGCAATGAGTCTGGAAGTCATGCCCCCACTGAGGGAATGGTAAACTCTAATAATTAACACTGATAACCCTGAAAAATTGAAATTAGCAAATTAGAAATTACAGAAACTCCCAAATGTAGATGGAGTCTCACACCATGTCATATATCAAAATTTGAGAAATTTAGCCAAGAAATGCAAATAGATATTCTTCAGTGCCTTGGGAACTCACCTGATCTTAAACCTTATTGAAAATATATGGATTACAATGCCATATTATCTATATTTGCTATCTATCATCAAGGCTAGAGTTGGAAAAATGGACTGTTTTTCAAAGGTATGCTTAATATTCAATATGATAAAACTGTGGTTTCATGACAAGGAATTAGATGATGTATGTTAAAATTGTATGAACTCAATATCAAGTCAGGTAAAATATGTGACTAAAGCAAAAGGCGAATATTTAGATTATTTAAATTTTTAAAGATGAAAAATGTTATAAGGTTTATTGCATGTCAATAAATTGGACTATTTCACTGTTCATATGTAAATACAAATTCTAAAAATGTTGCTATAAAGTAATTTGGGGATGGTGGGAGATACTTGTAGCTGGGAGGATCCAGAAAGTCTTGTAGGAAATGGCATTTGAGCTATAATTAGTAAAGGTTTGTAATAGCTACAAGTGAGGAGAGAGTATATTCCAGTCACAAGGACAAAGGCACATAAGGATATTGGAATCTCCTCTATAAGGAACAATAAGTAAGTCAGTTTGACACAAACATAGGGTGTATTGAGGGACAATTTAAACAAGTGAATGATCTGTAGTGACAATGTCCATCCAAAGATGTTAAAGCACAAAATCCATTTGAGGAGGGAAGTTCAATAGTTTGCATTTGCTCCTAATTCATCTTTAAGTGAAATTCTAATCTGGAAAACTCAGGAAAGTTGGGGTGCTTGTGGCTCCCTAAACAATCTCTAACTGGAAGAACAAAATACATCTCACACTAACCTGCACATAGCATTTTGGCTGCATTTTGTCATCCAAGGGCAAACCTTCTGTTCAAAAATGCATTTAAAAAAAAACATCAAAGCCATGAAGATTCTTATGAAATATAGTGTCCTCTTCAACAAAGTAAACAGAGTTTCCTGCCTCTTCTACAAACGTCCTCCACCCCTGACCCATCATGCAGAAGAACTAAGGTCAAATGAGATGTCACAATTGTTCCAGCACTCCTACGATGATTCATCCCTCCCAGCACTACATGCCCTTTGCAGAGATTTTTTGGTATTATTTTCTCTTCGTTTCTCTGTGATACTGATGACACACACCTCTCTTTTTTAAATACGTTGTCAAACCAGCAGAAAACCGAACAAGGCAATGTTAGATGAGGAAAAAGTACCTGCTCACCCGTTGCAAATTGGACTATAGAAGATTAGCATTGCTTGTACATGCCATAGATTTAGAATATGCCTTCCAGTTTGTTGATGATACTGTTGAAACTATCTCTTATAGGCCATGGTGAAAAAAAAATTACTTTAGTTTTAAAACTTTTGTGGAGAAAGTCATGTCTTTAGTTTCCTATATTTCATTTTCAGTTGACAGGAATGATACCATTTTCTGGCTTTCATTGAATTGAGGAGAATTCCATGCCAATTAAATGCTAAGAAGGATATAGACCTGAGAATTATAGTTAACTCTTTCAGTGTATTGTTTTGAATGGATTTTCTCTTTTATGGGTTACCCACAAACAGATAACATAGCTCCTATACCAAGTTAAAACACACAGTTCCACAATTCTTTTAACAGTTAATCATATATTTTCTTGTGATATCTTTAAACAAACTGTTATTCTATTAAACTACTGTATTGAGTCATTACTTAAATATGTTACAGTTACTTAGTCTATCAGGTAATCTATCAGGTAGTCTATCAGGTAAACTATAATCTTCTTAAGGTCAGAGAAAAAGCATTATTCTTGCTGATATTCAATAAATATTAAAATAAAATTAAAACCAATATGTTCAACATATAACTGACTCTTTGTAATATAAATATACTTAAATGTTAACTGAAGTAAACTAAAATTAAAATCTCACTTGGGGAAAGGAAAGTCATATAATATGAATAAAGATCATAGTATCATAAATTTATCCATCTCTCTCATTTTATCGGGGAAGAAGCTGAAGCCCAAGGAGATTAAGAAATTTGTCCATGATTACAGAAGTAGCAAAAGTCAGAAGCAGACTTTGAATCCAGCTTCTCTGACCCCTAGAAACTTAACATTTTAAGACATTAAAGGCAGCTAGGTGATACAGTAAATAGAGAGCTGGACCTGGAATCAGAGAGACCTCAGTACTAATCCATCCTCAGATTAGTTCTGTGACCCAAGGCAAATAAATTGTCATCCATTTGACTTAGTTTCCTTGATTATAAAATAAAGATAGTGTTAGTACCTTCCTTACAGGATAGTTGTGAGGATAAAACAAGATAATAACTGTAAAAAGCACAGTGCCTGGTACCGAGTATGTACTATATAAATGTTTGTTCTGATCCCCCTTAGAAATCATCTCTCTAACGTCCATTAGACCAACTCATTGTACAGTACAATTTGGGTCTACAGAACAAGACAGCTGAAATGACTTGTCCAAGTGGATGTATGGAAGAAACATTCAGCTTACTCTCAAAAATTATCATTATTACTATTATTTTCATTTTGCTGTTAATGTTAAGACATGGACTAAGTGAGGTCATGTATCAATCTAGGTCCTTGTGTTCTACTCCAAGACTTCCAACAATATAGCTGAGATCCATCCAGGAGCTGGTGGCAATGAGGTGGTACAGTGGATAGAGCACCAAGCTTGGAATCAGGAAGACTCATCTTTACGAGTTCAGATCTGGCCTCAGACCCTCACTAGATGTATATCCATGGGCAAGTTGTTTAACCCTGTCTGCCTCAGTTCCTCACCTGTAAAATGAGCTAGAGAAGTAAATGGTAAACCATTCTAGTATCTTTAATAAGAAAACCCCAAATTAGGGTAACAAAGAGTCAGACGTGACTAAAATGCCTCAACAACAAAACAGAAATGGCTCCTGAACATTGGATCTTTCACTTTTATATGTGAGAGAAAAAATTAATCTATCAATCACCAGATTTTTGTTAAGTACTTCTTATGCTAGGCACTCAGTTTGTGCCCTCAAGAAGCTTCCGTTCTCAATCATATTGGAAGAGGAATAGGTGAGAATAAACTACACACAAGCACTGTCAAGGACTTCCTGCTAGCACAATACCAAATTACAGCATTCTTGCAGTCTCCTTTTCCCTCTCCTCCAAGGAAAACAGGAGGAGCACACTGGAGTGACTAAGGCCTTATACCCCTGGCCCTTGCCCAGCAATGTATTATTTTTTGCTTTGGCATTTGCATTGTTGAAGTTGTGTATTTTCCTGCTTTGGCTTAATTCCTTGTAAGTTAGTTGATATACATCATCTCATGCTTCTCTAAATTTATCTTCATAGTTTCTTATGCTACAGTAATATCCCATCATATTCATATGTGAAAATTTGTTTAGCCATTCTATAATCAATAGGTATCTACTTTGCTTCTAGTTTCAGGGTGTTTTTGTGCTCTTTTGTTTTTAGTTTTCTTACTGTACAAAGTATCTATTGTGAATATATTGGAGAACATAAGACATTTCTATCTTGATGTTCTTAGAATATGTGTCTCACAGAAATCTCTGGATCAAAGCATGGATACTGTGTTCACTTTCATAGTTAATTCCAAACTCCTTTCTTGGATGGAAGAATTCACAGCTCTAACAACAGTCTGTTAAGATGCTTGTCTTTCTACAATCCTTCCATCATTAACTATTTCTATCTTTGGTCATGTTTGCTAGCTTTCTAGGTATGAAGCAAAACCTTGTAATTGTTTTGATTTGCATTTCTCTCATTATTAATGTCTTAGAAAAATATTTCATATGGTGGCTAATTGCTTTTCAAACTTATTTTTGAGAAATATTTGTTCATATTCAGTGACCATTTATTCATTGTAGAATGAGAGATATTTCCTCCAAAATTATAGTGTCCCTTTATGCTAATTACACTGATTTTTGTTTAGGCAAAATCTTTTCAATTTTGTGAAATCACATTTATCTGTTTTACATTTTAAAATTGCCTATTTCTCTCATTTTTAAGACTTCTTCCATTTGCCATACATCTGAAAGGTCCCTCACCTAATTCTAAATTTTTTTAATGATAATTTGACTTCTAACTCTACCATTCAACTGAAATATCTTTCTCCAAGGTCAGCTAACTATCTTTTCATTTCTAAGTCTAATTAGACACACACTGTTCTCACTCTTCTTGATTTCTCTGCAACTTTTAACATTGCTAATCACTCCCTTCCTTTGTATGCCTTCTCTTACACTAGCTTTTATGATGACTTTCATATCTCTTACCCATGCAATTTCTCAGTCTTCTTTACAGGATAGTCATCCATATGCTTGCTATCCAGTAAGTATAAATGAGCCGTAGGCCCTCTTCTTTCCACATAATCTCCCTTATGTGCTCCTATGGGTTCAATTAATATCTCTCTGCTTATGACTTCCAATATACATATTTCTCTACTGAGTTGCAGTTCCACATCAGTGGTCTGCTGGACAGTTCCAGCTGGAATCTCAACTTAATTCTAAAACAAAACTCATTGAACCATTTGACAAGTGCCAAGGACTTTGGTAAGGAGAACTTTCTTTTTCTCCCAAATTAGCCCCTCTTTCTAATATACAATAATGAAAACTTCAGTGTCAACTTTATTTTTTTCCTTTCTTTCAACCCTCATAACCAAGCCATTACCAAGTCTTGTCAATTCTTTTTCCACATTATATTTTTATCTTTCCCCTTCTCTTCACTCATGTGACCATTACCCTAAGTTCAGGCTTTTATCACCCCTCACCAAGACTACTGTGATATCCTCTTAATTGATCTCCCTGCCTCAGTTCTCTCCTCACTTAACTGTATCCTCCAAACAAATGCCAAAATCATCTTTTCTAAAGTCTAGGTCGGCAATTCTCTTACTTAGGAAACTTCATTGGTTCCCTACAACTTGAAGGGTAAAATATAAACTCCTTTATTTGATATTTAAAAACCCTTAATGAATTGGTTCTGGCCTATGTTCTTAATTTTATTTCATATTACTCTTCTTCATAAACTCTACACACTAGCCAAATTGACCTAAGTACTGTTCCTTGTGTGCAACATTATAACCATCACTTCTGTGCCTTAATCAAATTGTTCTTTATGTTTGGAATCCTTCTCACCTCAGCTCCTTGGAATTCCTACCTTTCTTCAAAACTCTGCTCAGGTGCCATCTTCTACACTAGTGTCCCTGATTATTTCCTTCATCTTAATTTGTTTTATAATTATTTCATTATAATCATTTCATTATCTGTGTATAAATGTTGGACTCAAGCTCTTTGTGGGAAAAGACTTGTTTTTGTCTTTGTGCAATTCCAGTTAACAAGTTTAAAAAAACCACTTACTAAGCACTTACTATATTGCCAGACACTGTGCTAAATGCTATAGATACAGATACAAGCAAAAAGATATGTTTCCTGCCCTCAGCAACTTACATTCTAATGGAGGGAGGCAACATGTAAATGAGATCTCAGAAGGGTAAGATGGGGGGGAGGTATCCCTGAAGTCCAGAGTGTTATAAAGCAGATCAAGGACTAGAATTGGGGATGATTGTTCTGGGTATCCTCAAAATGGAAGTTCTAAGAGGAATTCACTAATGAGAGGAAAAGGGTGACCAAGGCAATGAGATATTCCAGGGGGAGAAGGCAGCTGAAATGTGGTGATCAAGTCCAGAGAGTCAGAAGCAGATCTGGGAAGAATGAATGCCTTCAGAAAGTAGAAGCTTACTAAATAAATATACACTGAATTGAATTGGATTTTAATAATCTTTGAAATGTGAAAAGGACTTTGTTAAATGATAAAGGAAAGAAGTATATAAAGAATCATAATAATTTCCCAAGATAAAATGCAATTTTATTAAAGAATAAGAAATATGCTTTTTACGATCTCAGGATTGTCTGATATGGTGTGTGTATGTGTGTGTGTGTGTGTGAGTGAGTGAGTGTGGAGTGAGAGACACTGCAGTTATAAGTCCTAAAATTCTTGCTTTTCTAAAGGAAGTGTAGCAATATGACTGTTAGAAAAAACAACAGAGCCACCTGTTGGTTGCAAAGGAAATGACAACTACAAAGCATTCTGGAATGATGGAACTGTTTTCTTTTCAGTTAGTAATAGAACTTACCACTATTTTCTAATCAGTAACTCTTGGGATTTTTAAAAGAGAACGGGAACATTCTAGGAAATTTGACTCTCCTATTCCTACTCCCCACCCCCTGCACGTTACTACTAAGAGATATGTTGTTTGAGAAAAACATGTGTCCTGTAATCTGATCTCTCCCACCCCCCTCCTCCTCCTTCTATTTTTCTATCTAGAAGGGCTCTGATTGATGAGATTTCTTTTTCCTCTGACTGGAACTGGACCGACTATACTGCTTTCCACACATCTCTAAGCCGTGAAACTGAGTACTTATACCAACTTCTTTCAAAATTTAGCTTCCCTATATATGTCATCTCATCCTATTAGAATATAAGCTCTTTGAGAGCAGACACTATCTTTTTTGCTTATATTTTTATAACCAATGCTTAACACAGTGACTAGCACACTATAAGTACTTTAATCAATGTTTTTAATTAATTCATTTATTCATTTTATGAACACTAAGAAGTATATGGATTCTGGGGGATTTCTAACTCAGTACAAATAAATATGAGTTCAGAAAAATGACTTCTACAAATTTTGAGTATAAATCTTAAAAGTGATCTTTAAAAATAGAAGAGAAAAATATTTTTGCAAATATAATGGAATTTGATTACTTGCCCTCTTTAACATGAGGTCACTTGGGTTTTATTTCTCCAGGAAGGAAGACTAAGTGAATTAAGATTAAAGGAAAGAGAAAGTGAGGGAAATGAATGGAGCAATATATATTTTGCAAAATTATCTATGACAAAATTTTATTCAAATTAGCAATTCAAGAATAAATGAATGAATGAAAAACAATTATTAAGTACTCACTATGTGCTGCACATTGAGCTAAGAACTGGTGATGGAAAAAAAGATATAATCCCTGCCTTCAAGGAGCTTATATTTTAATACAGATAAACAGGGGTTGGCAAGGCAAAGGAGATTTAGTATGGTGAGTAACAGGGATGCAAGTATATCAATAGCATAATCAGTATACATCTCCCTAAAGCAATTTAGGGGATTACTGTAACCACAATAAGATATGGAAAAGATGTGGGAGACAAGGTCAGGTAGCTGTGACTAGCTTCCTAGGATGAACTCTCAAAATAAGGACAAAAGTCTCATGGTGGGAGCTAGAAATTCAGAGTTTAGCAAAAGGTCTGGCACACTGTAGGTATTAAATAAAGATTTATTTACTGAATGACTGGAGGAACCAACTTATGGTAGAGAGACCAAACATCAGTCTATTGAAATAGTCCAAGCATGGCCTGAACCAGGATGATGGCACTATCAGAGGACAAAGGGGGCATATAGAAGAGATATTGTGAAAATAAAATTAACAGGCCTTGGGAGAATGAGGAGTCAAGAATGACACATAGATTTGGACCTGGATGACTGATGTAACAGCCTCAACAGTAAAAGAAAAGTTGGGAAGAAGGAAGAGTTTAGGGATGGAAATAATGAGTTCACATTTGAACGTGTTGAGATTGATGTTCATAGGACATCCAATTCGAGATAACCAAGAGGCCACTGGAGATGTGAAACTAGAGGTTAGAATTAGATCAACATATCTGAGAAGCATAGCATAGAGGTAATAATTGAATCCATGGAAACTGATGAGAGCACCAAGTGAAACTGTATAAAGAAAAAAGAGAACTCAGGAGAGAACCCTGAGGCACACCCAAGGTGGGTGATCTGGATTAAGATCCAGAAAAGGAGACTGAGGAGGGGGCAAATAGGTAGGAGGAGAACTAAGAATAGCATACGCACAAAAAAAAAACTAGAGAGAAGTGAATACCAAGGAGAAGAGGGTGATCAGCAGTGTCAAATGCAGCACAGGTCAAAAAGGATGATGACTGAGAAAAGACTATTAAATTTGGCAATTAAGAAGACATCATTAATAACTTTGGAGAGAAGAGGTTCATTTAAATAATGAGATCAGAAGCCAGACTTCTGATCTCTTAGATCTTAGAGAACTAAAAAAAGAGTGAGAGGAAAGGAAATATTCTAGATCTTCTCAAGGAGTTTAACCACAAAAAGGAAGAAAGATGAGACAATAGCTAGATAGAATCTGGATAGATCAGGTAAGGGTTTTGAGGAGGGAAAGAAAAAGCCATGTTTATAAGCAGTAGGGAAACAGTAGATAAGGAGAAATTGAAGATAAGTGAGAGAGGAGGGATGATAGAGAAGATGGGATGAAATGGAATCACTTGTGCACATAGAGAGTTTACCTTGACAAGGAGAAGGGATACCTCATTACATGAGAAAGGGGTGGTGTCAGAGAAGATCAGGGAGATACAAGTCAAGGAGGAAGAAAGATGATTTCAGTTTTTCATTAAAACATTAAGCAAGGGACTCAGCTGAGAGGGTGGGGTAGGGGAGGAATTACATGGTAGAGGGAAAGAGAATGATAACAGATTGTGATCAGATAATGGAATTTCAGAATTCATGAACATGGAAGTGATGTATTTGTGGGTGATGGCAAGATCTGTGTGTAGCTGACATAGGGTGTAGAAGAAGGTAATGGAAAATGAGGAAGGTGAAAAATTGGAAAGTTAGTGTTTGAGGGAGTATCAATATGTATGTCAAGGTCACTGAGTATGAGGACAAGATTTAGGGGAGAAATACTGTCAGCTTGAGAAAAGAAGAAGTCCTGGAGGTGCATAGATAACAGCTATCAGAATTTTGAGTGGTTGGTAGATATGGGTTGAGTGAACCTCAAAAAAGGAAAGGTTACTTGAGTGATGGAGTTAGAATGAGAACCTGGAAGTGGCAACGTGGAGCAAGGAGCATGCCAAATCTGCACTTTGACAAGTGAGTGAGTCAGGGAGAATCAATGAGGTGCTGGTAAACTTCCTGTCATCAGGAAGGAGCCAGTGAGTTCTCAGTGAGAGCCAAAAGATGAAAAGAGAAGAAAAGGAAAATATTTTAGATGAAAGAAAGTTTGTCTCCTACTGAGTACATATTCCAGAAAACACAGTCTTCAGTGTGAGTCATTGAGGGGTTGGAGGGTGAGAAGGATGGAATTTAAAAAGTGGACAGTTGAGGGGTGGAGGAGTTAGCAAGAATGAGATTTGTATAAAAATAACTGGGATTCAGGATCACTTGTATGGGGAAGGTATGATCAAGGGGGCATTGTTCATTACTGCCAAGTGAGTTCAGGAGGGTTATTAGCAACACTGGGGATTCAGTCCTAAGAGAAGTTTCACTTGGAGTTCTGGGAATCTCAGACAAGGTGACTAGTGTAGGAAGCTGATGGAATTGCATTTCTCTCCTATCCATATAGGCAGGCCAAGCCAGGAGATGTCAGAGGTAGCAGGAAGGGATGGCATCTCTGTTCCCCATAGGCAGGAAGGGTTCCCTAAAAGTGGGAAGAGGACAACCCAGGACAGTATTAGCTTCACATGAAGTGTCATCTCTCTGAGTCACTGCTGTCAGGAAGAGTCCCTTGCAAGAGGCAAGACAGCCCAGGGTGGACAGTCTTTCTGATCCCCCGCAGAGTACTGTCACAGAAATAACAGCCCCCAAACCCTTTACTGGCTGGTAGAGTAGTTTGCATATCAACTAGCTGCCATTTACTCAGGGCTCCCCTTCTCCAACTAGAAAGAATTATTGCCAATCCCCAGGACTCTGTTCCCTTCCCCCACTGCTTGGTCCTGCCAGACCCATATAAGAACCCAATGAGGACCCAACAGACATTGCTGATTTAGAGGAATAGTGACCCATTATAATAGCTAATAATAAAAATAATAATAACAGCATGTATATAATACCTATTCTGTGCCTGTCACTGTGCTTAAATGCTTTACAGTATTATCTCATTCAATTCTCACAACTCTGTGAGACAAGGTGGTTTCGTTACTCCTATTTAACAGTCAAGGAAATTGAAATAAAGAGAGGTTAAGTGACTTGCCATAGGTCATACAGCTAGGAAGTGTCTGAGGTCAGATTTTCCTGACTCCAGGTTTAATGTTTTATTTTCTCTATGGCCCCAGTGAGCACATGTTGCTCAATCCAGGAACCCAGTACACTTCTTTGTGTTCATCTTTCCTATACTGTCCCTCAATTTTATGATGATTTCCCAGTATAAAGCTGGTTCCTTTTTCATTTTGTTCTGTGCTTCAAGTTTCCTTGCACAGGACTTTCTAAGTCTACATTAAGACTCCAAGTCACTCTCCTGCTCAATAATCTTTAATAGTTCCTTAATGACTCTCAGATAAAATATGAACTTCTCAGATCAATATTTAGAGTTCTTAGCAAACTAACTTCCATCTACCTTTCATAATTATTTCATATCACGCCCCCTTCACAGACTATATATTCCAGGCAGGGGGCAGCTAGGTGGTGCAGTGGATAGAGCACCAGTGCAGGAGTCAGGAGGATCTGAGTTCAAATGTCACCTCAGACACTTGACACTCACTTGCTATGTGACCTTGAGCAAGTCACTTAACCCCAATTGCCTCATATTGGGTCATCTCCAGTCATCCTGACAAATATCTGCTCACTGGAGTCAGATGACTCTAGAGAAGTGAGGCTGGTGACCTGCACAGCCCTCCCTCACTCAGAACAAAGTCAAGTGCAAGTCATGTCATCATTTCTCCAATGGCATGATCTTCTTCGGCAACGAAGGACGAACACACATACAAACGTACATTCCAAGCAGACTACATGACTAGCTATTTTGCAAGCTTGATTTTCTATCCTCTATTCCATACATTCACACATCAGCCCATTCCTTTGCCTGGAATGCATTTCCTCTTCATTTCTGCCCATTGGAAAAGTTGTCTTCCTTCCAGGTTCCTCCATGAAGTCCAGTCTGACATCCTTCCCATCCAGTCTAGTGTTATAGTTCTTTACCTCCTCAACCTACTTTATTTTTACTTATCAATATTCATACACAAATACAGATAGTGTGGTGTAGTGGATGGAGGCAACCAAGAAAATCTAGACTCAAGTCTCACTTCTGACACATACTGGTTGTGTGACTTTAGGAAGTCATCTAACTTCTCAGTGCTAAAATCAACTCATATAAGTTTCAGAGAAGGTGCTGACCTGCATTAATAAAGGGAGTTGACTTACCTTAAATTTCCCTATACCAATTAAATCCTTACTTATATTTGTGCTGTATTTCCACCCATTCATCCACCTCAGGACAAAGAATGGTTCATTTTTGTGTTTGTGTCCCCAATACCTAATATAGTGAATTGAATCAAGTTGGTCAGAGGATCAACATCAAAATTTTGAGTCTTATCAATGCAAGATTGGCTATCATGTAATCAGTGAAGTCATAATGAGTTAAACATAGAGTTGTAATCTGCATCAATGAAGGAAGTGCTTATCTTAATTAAATCAGATCTTTTTAAGTTTTAAATCATCAAATAACATACATGAAGAAATTTCTTATTACAAAATATCTGCTTCCTAAATATGAATTCATCTTCAAAAGAATTTACCTTTCAGCAAGTTTTCTTCCTTAGATGTTTTAATTAGATCTGTTTTTGCTTTTGCTTTGTCTGAGATCATGATTGCTAACTTCAACTGAAACATAATAGATTCTGATCAATCCCCTTACTTTTACTCCATGTGTATCCCTGTGCTTCCAATGTGTTTTTTGTAAATAATATAGGATTCTGGTTTTTAATTAACTCTGTTATGTGCTCCTGTTTTATGGCTAAGTTTATCCCATTCACATTTCTAGTGATAATAATTATACATTTCTCTCCTTTCCCTTGCTTTTCCCTCTCTCCTACCTTCACCCTGTCCCTCCTCACAAGTGTTTTACTTCTCATCACCACTTCCTCCAATCTGCCTTCCTTTCTGTCAGTTCCTCTGCTGACCCTCAAATACAGACTGAAGCATATTATTTTTCATTTTCTTTTTCACCGTTCTTATACAAAATGAATAGTATGATAATGTTTTGTATCATTGTATATATATAACATATCAGTTTCCTTACTTTGTAAGGGAGGTAAGAGGTGAGAGAAGGGAGACTAGAATTTGGAACACAATTTTTTTTTTAAATGTTAACTGTTTTAACATATAACTGGGTAAAGAATAAGATATTATTAAAGAAAAATTCACCACAGGTCCTTTGTAAATAGTGAGCTATCCAAGTGGGGTTGAAATATGACTTAATATAAAAAGTTGAGATAGGTACAGAATTGTTTTTCTGGATTACCAGTCCTAGTGTTTTATTTTTTCCCCAATGGACTATAACATTATTTCTTTGTTGCAGCAATTTCAAGGCAATCTATTCTAAAATGAGATGTAAATACCTAAAACTCTTGGACATTTAATGGTCTTATGGAGTCATAATTATAATCTATAATTCACTAAACAGTGGTTCTCAAAGTATTGTCTAGAGACCCCTATAGGTCCCTGAGACCCTTTTAGAGGGTCTTCAAGTTGTTTTCATTTCTAATGTGGCAAATACTGATAGATATAACCTAGATAAACAGAAGTTTGCTGGGCTCCTTGGCAAATTTTAAAAGTGTAAAGCCAACGTGAGATCAAAAAGTCTGAGAAGTGCTTGATTAAAGCAACCATTTTATGATTATCATTCTGGTGTGGGGATAATTTTGTATTTTATACACACATGTATATACATGAATATATGTACATATTTGTACATATATGCACACAATTAATCTTACAAGTTCCTTATAACTGTCATTTAGATTTTGTTAAAGGTCTATAAAATAATAAAAATTTGAACACCAATCCTATTATTTCTTATTGAGATATTGTTTCACAACATATTAAGTATATAATGCTGATCTTTTTAATGTTGTAATCCTACTTGAGAATATTTAAATTATTGTTGCCAGTATTGTGCCTTCCAAATGAAAGAATAAAAATGATTTTGAGAGTCACTTCTCTCCAAAGAAATGACCCACAATTTTAGTCTAAATGTTTTCTTACAAATTAGAGATGATTATGTTGAATCATCTGGATCGTTTTACAAAACAATTGAGATTGTGTCTCAACTGCAAAATATCATTTCAATTAAATAGTAATATATAGATAACAATATCAGAGTAACCAGATAGTTTTTCTAAAGTTGCTTGCTCTGTAAGAAATTTTCATTTACGGTATTTTGAGATGAGTACTTTCTGAGAATGCTTCATTTTCATGACTCACAGAGAAAGAAAGGAATGCAGAAAGAGTAATTGTTGCAATTATGTCTTTGGACAGTTTATTGAACAAAGGGCCATTTTCAGAAATACAACAGTAATTACATTTGTTGAAGAAAGATTAAGTAATTTAGAATTATAATCTCTAGTAATTTAGAAATGAAATTTTTTGAGTTTAAGTGGAGTAGTTTGGGGAAGAAGTGTCTGTCAGATACATATAAGTATACAAGTCTAGACATATTGTATTACTACTTAACAGAGATCAGATTCTTTGTGTTGTCAGAAATACCTTATATGGTATACATATTTAGACAAACAGTTTTACAACACATTCAATATACTAGAGTTATACATAATAACAAAAGTTACATCAAATAGGCATTGTTCAAGACATTTATGCGCACTTCAGTATTTTTTTTAAATGCTTTCCCCTCTTTCTATATGTTGAGGTGCTTTTAACCTTCACAGAAATACAAGAATTGAACTATCACAGAAATCAATGCCTTAATTCCATAGAAACTTTTTAGCTAAAAATGTTTACCTAAAATTATATGTATTTGTGTGTTTAAGTTGTGTACCTACAATGTCTAAATAAATGATGGTACATGAATGTAATGGGTCATAAAGAGTGAAGGATTCAGAACAGCATGTGATGACATATCACAATGAAACATGAAATAACCAGAATCTGGAAAACAACGTAACTAATGCTAACAGTGATGTAAATGGGAAGAAGAATAAAATGAAATTGGCCACTGTGCAATTTTAATGACCAAGCTTGGCCTTGGAAAAGAGCTGAGAAAATGAACCTCCTTTCCTTTTTTGAAGAGACAGAGGGAGAATGATGACTAATATTGCACATGATTTCCAACATAATTGTTGTGTTGGTTAGTTTCACCAATCTGCTCTTCCACTCCCTTATTTTGTTTTTATCTAAGAAATATCTTGCTTTATAAAATTACATTCAGAAATTATGTGACATACAAACAAAATATATCAATAAAAGTAGGATTTACAAAAAAAATCCCTGATTACACAGTCTATTCCCTGCAAGCTGCGCTTTCAATGGCTATCCACTATGACTGCTCCTTATCCTGGCTAGGTCTGCCATGATTTTTATAGACTAAGAGTCTTACAATTAGAACTACAGTTCATTACAGAATATCATCTTTTTCTTTATAGATTAGATATGAATGATTCACAATCATTCAATCAATGAAATATTTATAAAGTGCATTGTGCTAGGCACTGATGATTCAAAGACAAAAACAGTCCCTGACTTCAAGGAATCTACTTTCTACCGAGGGATACCACACATAGACAGAAAAGTAACTGCAGAATAATGAGGGAAGTAATTAGAAGGGGCATCAAGAAAGGCTTCCCAAAAGAGGGGGCAAACATATTCTGCCTTGAAGGAAGTTAGAAATTCTATGAAACGGATGTGACTTCCAGGCAAGAGGGGAAGCCTTTGCAAAGCCATGAAGACAAGAACTGGGGAAATGGCAAATAGAACAGTTTAGCTGGAAAGAAGAAAACATGAAAGGGTCAAGTATAAAATAAGTCTAGAAAGCTAAGCTGGAATTTTTTATCACATCAAAGAAACAGAAGTTAAGTGAATACCCATCAATTGGAGAATGGCCAAACATTGTGATATATGAATATATGGGAATATTATTTCACCAGAAATGATGGGCATAAAGCATTTAGAAAATCTTGGGAAGAGTCATGTGAACTGATGCAGAGCTATAACCCAGGAGTTTCTGGGCTCCAGCCTCTCACAGGTTCACTCTGAATCCCAGCAGATAGGACAGCAAAAGAGGCAAGAAAAGGGGTTAATTTATTTTATTCTTCCTGAGGGTGGCAGTGTTGGAGGTTATGGGAGAGTTCAGCTCCTACTCGCTTACACCCTCCTACTCACTCTTTCTGCAGGGGCCAGTGAGAGTAAAAAGTAAGAGCACCAAGTCCTGAAGCATCCCCTAAGTCTCAATGGGGGCCAGACAAACACACGTTTCACAAATTCCCACTTACCAACCAGTTCTCACTTGATTTATACAGGAATACACAAAGAAGGCAATTTGCCAGCAATAGCCTCACAAGTTTGTAACTTCAGCAATATCTGGTGATTCAGCACAGTAAGCTCTTTACAAGCTAAACTCAAACATTTACATTATCTTCGTTACATAATGATATGCAAGTGCAGTGAGATTGTTTATGGCCATGAATCCTGGAAACCAGTATCTTTTAAAAAAAAAAATCCTCCTTACATATAAGAGCCAAGTAAGCATAATCAGGAAAAACAATTTACATAATGGCCACAATTGTGCAAAGGAGAACAACACTGAAGGACCCCAAAACTCAGATCAGTGTGGTAACTAAGGATGATTTCAGAGGCCTGATGGTGAAACATGTATTCTGGCTTTCAATAGAGATGTGATAAACTAGTGTAAGGAACCGAAGCATACATTTTCAGGCATGGCCAATGTGTTTATTTGTTTTCTTTAGTTGTACTCACCTGTTTCAGTAAGAGTTCTATGGAGAAGAGTAATCATTGGAAAATCGTGGTGGTACCAAGAAAATGAAAAGAAATTAAAAATTAAACATTTTGAAGAGGAAGCCCAGAAACCAATTACACAAAATTTTAAATACCAGGTGAGGTAGTTGGAATTTTATAGTTTAGAGTTTGGGGGCAATAGGGAGCCAATGATAAATTTTGAGCAAAGGAGTTTGTTATATCTGCAATCAAGAATTTTTTTGACAGTTGTATGGCTAATGGATTGAAGAGGAGAGGGGCTGGATATAACCTATTGCAATAGCCCAGGAGAGCAGTGTTGAGACTGAATGAGCTAGAGGGGGTGGCTAAAATGGGGAGGTGATGAACGAGTTGAACCTGGTGGTACATGTTTGTAATTCCAATTACCAGAAAGGTTTAGGCTGGGGGAACCTCTTGACCTTGAGAGTTCTAGACTGCTATAAGTCATACAGATGGAACAACCTCACTAAGTTTGGTATTAATATGGTGAGTTCCTGGAATCAGTGTGGTAAATGGAAGGGGGAGGGGATAAATCAATGTGACAAAGGAGGAGGTGACTTAGCCTAGATCAGATACAGAGCAGGTCAAAACTCCCATTCCAATCAGTTCCTATGAGTAGCTTCTATATTTCCAGCCTGGAAAAGATGGAGAGATGGAAAGAAGGAAGGAAGGAAGGAAGGAAGGAAGGAAGGAAGGAAGGAAGGAAGGAAGGAAGGAAGGAAGGAAGGAAGGAAGGAAGGAAGGAAGGAAGGAAGGAAGGAAGGAAGGAAGGAAGGAAGGAAGGAAGGAAAAAGAAGAGGAGGAAACAAAGGAAGAAAGATGAAAAAGATGTTACAGAGCTAGAATTGCTAAGACTTGGCAACTAACTGTATACAGTGTGACAAAGTAAAGAATAAAGGGTTAACTCCAAAGGTTGAAAAACAAAGTCAATGGGAGGATGTTGGTACATTCAACTGAAATAGAAAGCTTTGAGAATGGGAAGATTTAGTAAGGAAGCTAATGAGTTCTGGTTTTGATATAAAGTCCACTGTGTTCAGTTATGAAGTCCTGCCATTCTAAACTGATAGGTTTTTCTTTAAAGATGTTCTGCAAATTTACATGTACTTGGTATAAAATATTAAACTGAGTTTTCTGGTTAAGAAAATTAAGTAAAATAAACATCTTCATAAATTTGGTGCTCATTGAAATAAAGTGATTACTTATGGTTCCATTGTTTGTAGAAAAAGATAATTTACCTCAATTCCATCTTTTTTCAATTAAGTATAAGAGGGAATTCTTTCGTTATTTATAAATAAGTGTATGTATATTGATTCTTCCAATGAATTCTAAAGTGTACTATTTATTGAATTTAATACATTTGCTAATATATCAAAAACAACTGAACATATCAAATGGCTTTCAAAATAAAAATATTTTCCATTGGTAAAAAAATAAATTTATATTTATAAAGCAGCTTAGTTAAATTTTAATAATGTTGATTTCAAGTAGACAAAAATAAGAAATTTAAGTAGTTGATTTTAAATAGCCCTACAATATAACCCTGCTGAATTAATCAACATATCAATATTCTGGTATCTTAATTTGTAACATACTTTAAAAGCTGACTGTTCCCAAATATTTATAATTTTATATTATTTGCTTAGCTATCATAATTGTGCATAATTTGTACATATTAATTTTACTTCATACATTATAAACATAATCTCAATACTCAAAAGTCTAAAAAAATTCAATACCACCCAATTATATACAAAAATAACAAGAGGGCAACTTCTCTATTGAAGCTTCTTATAATTAGTGAGAAAAATTTTCCTTTTAAAGGTAATTCACAACTTGCAATTTGCAACTCCTGGATTGAGGAGATCAAAGATTCATCTGAGTATTTGAGTATTAACACTGCATTCATTTAACATCACTAAGGAATGAAGTGTTTCACTTAAACTTTCCAAATAACTTAAGCTTTCTCTTTTAAACATTCTGCGTGTGTGTGTGTATGTGTGTGTGTGCACGCACACACTAGATAGGAGAGCAAGAAAAACATTTTTGGTTTCTAAAATACACCAAATATTTCCTTGCTTTATGAAACAATATATACTGAATACAATTCAACATTTCTTGTGAACTCAGTGTATTCATTATGAAGATCACCTAATGAATTGATACAGGACAGTGATGCTGTGCTAAACTTTTGAGGTATATAGTGATATTCACCCCTACTACAAATGATCTCAGACATCTGTACATTTGTAGTTTTTCTGGTTTTGTTGTTCTTGTTGCTTTTAAATCATTCTTTTGCCCCCTTTTCTGATGTCATTCATATTGCTCTCCGAATTTCTGTCAAGATCTATCCTTATTTTCCACCTCTGTACTTCCCCTCATCAGGTGCAGCTATTCCCATGTTTTTTTCTAGATAATGCTCTCCACTTTAGTGGGCAACATAAAATAGCATTTTGGCATTTGCCTCAGATTCAAAGTCTCCTTGATACTTAGGTCTCATGTTTGTTTTTCAGTTTCCTTTGTCGTGGCACTTTGGTTTCTGTAAATCTACATCTTGCTTGGTATCCATGTTCTTTTAATTTTTCTCTCCCTTCCATCCTCCACTATTTTCTGGTCCTCAAATTGTCATATGTGATCCGACTTTGGTTTGCCTTTCTAGTTCCTAACCTTCTGCTTACTACTCTCTGGCATCTCATGCATTTGATCATATTAACTGATATAAATTTCTTTAAATTTAATTTCTTCTTTTCCTGAATTATGGATCTTAGTTCGAGTCTCACATTTGATCTGTACATTCTCCTGGACTCCAGAGTAATTGGCAAATTTTAAGACAGCCTGGTTTCAGACTCAACACTGCTAATTCCCTATTTAACATCATAAAAGGTAGTGAAGTTGGCTCTACAACTCAGCTATGAAGTTTATACATGGGCTTTGTATTATTTTCTCTGATTCTGAAAAAAGTGTTAATCCTATGTTCGAAATGACTGAGGCTGCTGAAAGTCTGATCCAGTTACATAAGGTCTAACTGCATAGTTTATCTTGTCAGTGAAATCATTTTACTTTTAATCATATTTTTCAAAGTGTATTAAAGGTAAAATTTTTAATATTTCATCCATAAGCAACCTATTTAATGGATACTTACGACAGGTAAAAGTTGTAGGCATTATTTTTAGGGTTGTTGGGGGCAAGAGGGTAATGAGGAAAAAACAGTTAATATTATATTTCAATATCATTAGGAATATCAGTAGTTATCTCTTCAGGAATACTTTTAAAGTGAAGATGAGTATATTTATACTCAGTATCTACTATTATACAAAAAAGTAGATAAAGCACAATTTTTAAATGACTCACAATCCAGTACCTTGCTTTGATAAAGGAGTGTCTAGAATAAAAGTAGGAAACCTTGAAATAAAATATGGCTCTCTAATCTTGTCCCCTACATAACCAATGCCATCCTAGGCCTATTTAAAAATAATGCTACAACTACCTAAAAATTTTGAATACAGCTTGGACTAATCTAAGCTTTGACACTCTGAAATTAATCAATAAATAAGTTTTGATTTTTTTAAGCTATCAAAGAAATTGAAATGTTCATAGCTCTTATGAAATGGATTAATATTTCACTAGCCCGGTGCTAACAGTGCCAATTACCTTTGTTTACAATGTTTAGTTTGGAATTTAGTTTGGATAGTCTCTGTTTTTATGTTTAGTTTGGAATTTCAGATACTCAAAAATTAAAAACAAGTATATAACCTTCATACTCCAAGTTTTGGAGCTTTTCAGTGAAATTTAAAAACACAATTATCTGCTTTCTTACTTTTGAAGCTGCGAAAGTAAATATTCATAAACACCTGAAAATTGAATTCAGCTGTTAAATCTTTTGACCATGCCAAAAGTGTGATTTTTCCATTTGGTGTGAATAATGCTGCAATGGCAATTTACAGTTCTTAAAAAAAAACAACTAGTCATTCTACTATTGAATGTTCTCTGGTCTTTTATCCATCATGTCTTGTTTTGCTGTAATCAGGTTCTACTGGGACAGAAGCCACAACTACATTCTCACTCTGGAATGTGACATTAGTGCCAGAAGGAGGAGGCTTGTACAAGAAGATTGCAAGGGTATTGAAGAGGATAGTTAATACTTTACAACCAACACCTGAAAAAAAACACAAAAATAAAACCATAAGTTTTAGTAAGTTAGAACAAAACCATATTCACTATCGGTAAATAATCAAGGATCTTGGTAGTCAGTTATTTTTCTCCATTATAAGTTTTCTAACTGAAATAGACTGTATCCATCAAAAGAATTATTAATAAAACATATGCAAATTCTAATAAAGAATGGAATATACATT
This sequence comes from Bettongia penicillata ogilbyi, assembly GCA_023548195.1. Classification (NCBI taxonomy): domain Eukaryota; kingdom Metazoa; phylum Chordata; class Mammalia; order Diprotodontia; family Potoroidae; genus Bettongia; species Bettongia penicillata. Next base: position 874,537 of record JAJHZJ010000450.1, on the reverse strand, counting down.
TATTAAGCAACTACTATGCACCTGACATTTTGCTAAGCACTCCCCAAATACTACCATATTTGGCCTACTTCTCAAATTTTGCCCAAAACCTTCTGAATAAGTGGAAGAATGGGTTATTACAATTATTTCCTATTATATCTATATGTTATGTTTTCATAGAAAAAAGAGTAAATATGCCTTGGGTTAATGTCTAGTTCATATATTATAGCTTGCTACCATGTGCAAATATGAAAAAAGATACTTCACAAAATATAAATCCCAGACCTTCTATTGATATTAAATATAAATTTTAATTTTTTTCAAGATTTGTAATTTTTGAAAGATGGTGGAGTAGAAAGATTCACATATGCTAGCTCTGAATCCACAGCCCATAAATTTCCTGTAAGAAGAGCTCCCCACAAATTCTGGATCACTGCAAGGCACACAGAAACACAATGGAAGAGATTTCCGTTCCAGAGAGCCCTGGAGAGTGGTCCCCAGGGGTCCGTCGCGCCCCGGAAAGCGGAGCCCACCCCAGCGCTGCCCTGGCCACAGCCCCAGAGGAACAGATCAGAGCAGGCTTCAAGGACAGAATCTCCAGTGGCCAGGAAGGTCCCTCCACCCACAGACACTACAGGTCAGTGAGAGAGACATCTGGGTTGGCCGAGAGGGGAGCAGGGTGTCTCTGTGGCTCGGGCCCCCTCAGGAGGCAGCGGCGGAGGGAGCAGCAGAGGCAGCAGCGGCAGAGGCAGCAGCGGCGGACGCAGCAGCGGCGGAGGCAGCGCGGCCTGGGACTCCCCAAGCAGCGGCAGGAGCTCCATTACCGAAGGTCTCTGCATAAACCCCTGAGGGAATTGAGCCTGGGAGGCAGCCCTGCCTCCACCCACCCCATTACTGAAGGTCTCTGCATAAAGTCCCTGAGGGAACTGAGCCTGGGAGGCAGCCCTGCCCCCATCCAAGCACCAGAACTTAAGCTCACATTAATGAATAGCAGCCGCTCCCACCGGGGATAGCCCTGAGACTGGGAAGCAGCATTGGAATCTCAGACCCCAAGCACTAGCTGGGCAGATCTAGGCAGGGGTGGAGAGGAATCTCAGAAGTCAGGTAACTGTCTGGAAAAATGCCCAGAAAAAGGAAGCAGAATAAGACCATAGAGAGCTACTTTATTGGGGAAGAGATGTTCTTTCCCCCCTTCATTTCTGATGACGAAGTACAATGCCTGCCATCAGAGAAAGACGTGAAGGTCAGGGCCTCTCTATCCCAGACATCCAAGGTGGATGTCCTGTGGGCTCAGGCCATGGAAGAGCTCAAAAAGGATTTTGAAAAGCAAGTTAGACAGGTAGAGGAAAAACTGGGAAGAGAAATGAGAGAGATGCAAGAAAAGCATGAAAAACGGGTCAATACCTTGGTAAAGGAGACCCAAAAAAATGCTGAAGAAAATAACACCTTGAAAAATAGGCTCACTCAATTGGCAAAAGACGTTCAAAAAGCCAATGAGGAGAAGAATGCTTTCAACAGCAAAATTAGCCAAACGGAAAAAGAGGTTCAAAAGCTCACTGAAGAAAATAGTTCTCTCAAGATTAGAATGGAACAGATGGAGGCTAATGACTTTCTGAGAAACCAAGAAATCATAAAACAAAACCAAAAGAATGAAAAAATGGAAGAGAATGTGAAATATCTCATGGGAAAAACAACTGACCTGGAAAATAGATCCAGGAGAGACAATTTAAAAATTATGGGACTACCTGAAAGCCTTTTTTTTTCCAAAAAAAGAGACATCATCTTCCATGAAATTATCAAGGAAAACTGCCCTGATATTCTAGAACCAGAGCGCAAGATAAATATTGAAGGAATCCATCGATCACCGCCTGAAAGAGATCCAAAAAGAGAAACTCCTAGGAACATTGTGGCCAAATTCCAGAGTTCCCAGGTCAAGGAGAAAATATTGCAAGCAAAGTGGGGGAGAAGGAGATATTGCAAGGGGGGGGGGATGATGGAAGGGAGGGCAAAAGGAGGAGGGAGCAATTTGAAGTCAACACTTGGGGAGGGACAGGATCAAAAGACAGAAGAGAAACAATGAGGGGCAGGTTAAGAGGGATGGTAATCCAGTTAGTCTTACACAACACGACTATCAGGGAGGTCATTTGCAAAACTACACAGATATGGCCTATATTGAATTGCCTGCCTTCCCAAAGGGAATGGGTGGGGAGGGAGGGATGGGGAGAATTTGGAACTCAAAGTTTTAGGAACAACTATTTAGTATTGTTGTTGCAACTAGGAGAGAAGACATACAGTTAATGAGGAATAGAAAGTCATCTGGCCCTACAGGAGAAAAGAGAAGATGGAGACAAGAGAAGGGAGGGGTGACAGAAGAGAGGGCAGATTGGAGATAGGGAAAATTAGATTGCTTGGGGTATTGGGGTGGGGGGAGGGATAAAAGGGGAGAAAATTTGGAACCCAAAAATTTGTGAAAATGAATGTAAAAAGTTAAATAAATAAATAAATTTAAATAATTTTAAAAAAAAAAGAAAATATTGCAAGCAGCTAGAAAGAAACAATTCCAGTATTGTGGAAATAAAATCGGGATAACACAAGATCTAGCAGCTTGTACATTAAGGGATCGAAGGGCGTGGAATAGGATATTCCAGAAGTCAAAGGAACTAGGACTCAAACCAAGAATCACCTACCCAGCAAAACTGAGTGTAATACTTCAGGGGAAAATATGGTCTTTCAATGAAACAGAGGACTTTCAAGCATTCTTGATGGAAAGACCAGAGCTGAAAAGAAAATTTGACTTTCAAACACAAGAATGAGAAGAAGCATGAAAACGTAAACAGCAAAGGAAAGTCATAAGGGACTTACCAAAGGTGAACTGTTTACATTCCTACATGAAAAGACAATATTTGTAACTCTTAAAACATTTCAGTATCTGGGTAGTTGGTGGGACCACACACAGATGTACGCACACACACACACACACACATACACACACATGTACATGCGTGCATGCACACACACATACACACAAGCATGCACACACAGAGACAAAGAGCACAGAGTGAACTGAATAGGATGGGACCATATCTTAAAAGAAATTAAGGTAAATGGTGAGAGAGAAATGTAGTGGGAGGAGAGAGGGTGAAATGGAATGGGGTTAATTATATCTCATTCAAGAGGCAAGCAGGAAACTTTTTAGTGGAGGGAAAAAGAGGAGAGCTGAGAAAAAAACAAGTTTACCCTCATCACATTCGACTAAAGGAAGCAGTAAAATGCACACTCATTTTGGTATGAAAACCTATCTTACAGTACAGAAAAATGGGGAAGAAGGAGATAAGCAGGGAGGGAGGGATGATGAAAGGGAGGGCAATGGAAGAAGGGAGCAATTTGAGGTCAACACTCTTGGGGGAGGGACAGGATCAAAAGACAGAATGGAAACAATGGAGGGCAGAATAGGATGGAGGGAAATACAGTTAGTCTTATACAACACGACTGTTATCAAAGTCATTTGTAAAACTACACAGATATGGCCTATATTGAATTGCCTGCCTTCCCAAAGGGAATGGGTGGGGAGGGAGGGATGGGGAGAAGTTGGAACTCAAAGTTTTACTGTTTAGTACTGTTGTTGCTACTAAGAAATACAGTTAATGGGGAACAGAACGTCATTTGGCCCTACAGGACAAAAGAGAAGATGGGGACAAGAGAAGGGAGGGATGATAGAAGAGAGGGCAGATTGGTGATAGGGAAAATTAGATTGCTTGGTGTATTGGGGTGGGGGGAGGGGATGAATGGGGAGAAAATTTGGAACCCAAAATTTTGTGAAAATGAATGTAAAAAGTTAAATAAATAAATTAATTAAAAATTAAATTAGATTAAAAAAATAAAAAAAAAGATTTGTGATTTTCTGTGAAAAATCTTTTCAAATTTGGTGGGGGAAAGTTCCTATATAAATATATCAAATTCAATATCTAGGTATCTTCTTGTGAATGTGAGGAATTAAGGCACATTTTACACAATTCAAAGAATCATGGATTCTCATAGGTAGCAAGGACCTCAGGGGCCACTTAATCTAAAATATGCCCCAATACAAGTACCAATTATAATGTTCAGCTCCCACCTGAAGACCTTCAGTGAGAGGGAAATGCACTATCTCCCAAAGGAATCCATTGTACTTTTGAACTGCTCTAATTACTTGGAAGCTTTTTCTCATTTCACTCTTTGCAACTTCCCCCCAGTCATCCTATTTCTGACCTCTGGAGTTAGGTAAAGCGAGTCAAATCCCTTTTCCACAAGAAAACTCTTCAGATCCTCTTCAGTTATGATATCCCCACTAAATCTCTTCTTACTTGGACCAAACATCCCCATCACCCTCAACTTGTCTTCTAGCACAGACACTAGGCACCATTACAATTTTCAGTTGTCCTCTTCTGGATTGTCTGAGTTTTTCAATATCCTTTCTAAAATGTGGCAATAAGAAATGAATGAGATTCTACGTATGTTCTGAGCAGAAAAAAAGTAAAGCAGGATGAGTAAATATTATCCTAGTTCTGAACAACCTACCTTTGTTAATGAAGTCTCTTATTTGTCTTGTCTGCCACAACACAAACAATTTTGTGTTTGTAGATCAGTAAAACCTTCAGATGTTTTTTCAGACTATAGTCTCTTCTCTTATTCTCTTCTGAATAAACTTGTGAGGTTTATTTTTCAAACTCAGGTATAAGGTTTTATTATTATTCCCATTAAATTTTATCTTGTTCAATTCAATTCAACATTAGTCTGTTGATGTCTTTTTGGATACGGACTCTGCCAGCCATTGTGCTAGCTAGCCCTTCCTTCACAAAGTTTTGATTTAAAAAATAAAGTTTAGGTTTCTATATTCAATTTACAAAAATTTAATCAGCTACCAAGTCTGGTTTATTCCACTGTCACAACATCTCTTGCATCTTTCTTCTCATCAAGAGTATAGCTACTATCTTAGTTCAGGCCAACACTGCTAATGTAAGTTTCTCCTAATTGGGGGAGCTAGGTGGTGTAGCAGATAGAGCACCAGTGCAGGAGTCAGGAGGACCTGAGCTCAAATCTCATCTCAGACACTTAACAATCACTAGCTGTGTGACCTTGGGCAAGTCACAACTCCAAATGCCTCATCCTGGGTCATCTCCAGTCATCCTCATGAATATATGGTTACTGGATTCAGATGGCTCTGGAGGAGAAGTGAGGCTGGTGACCTGCGCAGCCCTCCCTCACTCAAAACAAAGTCAAGAGCAAGTCATGTCATCATTTCTCTGATGGCATGGTCTTCTTTGTCAATGAAGGACAAACACACATGCCTCCTAATTAGTCTCTCTCTGTCTCCAGTCTTTGACCTCACAAAGTTATCCTCCATGGAACTGCTAAAATGAAATTTCTAAAGATCAGATCTTACTATCATATAACTCCAGCCTCCAACTCAGTAACACTGACAGCTCCTTATTTGTCTGAGACAAAATGCAAAATACTTAGCCTGGAATTTAAAAGCATTCCACAATCTAGTAACCACCTTCCTTTCTAGACTTTATTTCTCTTCACTTATTCTAGTCAAATTCCCCTGCTAATTGTTTATGCATGAAACTCCCTGGCAGTCAAATGTACCTTTGCACAAACAGTTCCCTATATTACAAATACTGTCCTTCCTCACGTGAGGTTTATAAATCCTTTACCTTCTTTCGAAGCACAGTACAAGTTAAATCTCCTACGTAAGATCTTTTCTGATTCCCCATTCTCTTCCTCTTGAGACTACTTCATATAACTTCATAGTTTAAAAGAGGGGGAAAAAGTAATACTGTTCTCTCTGTTTTAGACACAAATCTGACAGAAACAATTTTACTTAATTTAACATTAATCTAATAGCTAAGCTATCTCTGACTGACATAGAAAGAGAGAGAGATAGAGAGAGATCCAAAATGGCACAGTTCTCCGTACCCTCTGATATACCTCTTCTTTTCCCAAGATAATTTGAAATAACATTTTTGGACTCTTAAACAAGAAAAAAACACAGCATGTAAAAATACAGTTTTGAGTTAACTTTTCAAAATTATATTTACTACAGCCTTACATAACTGACAATTTCCTCCAGTGTTCTCCAAGAGTAAACCAAGAGATCTCCTCCCTACGATCAATATCTCACCATGTTTTCAATGGAAAAGTGGCTCATATCCCCATCAGAGTATGTGGAAGAGAAGACAGACCTTGGATGGGTTTATATATTGCCTAATCACTCCAGGCAAGCAATATTCTTAACAAGGCAAGAAGTGTTCTTGGTTCTAAGTCTTTATTTATTCTTAATGTGTTTCTCTAAGAAAAGCCTCCACCTAACCTACAAACAGAAATCTGGAAAGAGTTGTTTTCTTTGATCAGAGAAATATTACAGCTTAATATTTCTGAAGAAACTAAAAGAGAGGTTTCTAAAATGCTTCCACAGTATGTACTTGGTAGTTATATATGTTGCTTCTCTTCCCCCACAAGCCCCACCACCAGCCCCTAGAATATAATTTCTTGAAGGAGAGGGATTATTTAGTTTTTGCCCAGCACTTAGCATAGTTCATTGTACATAGTAGGCCTTTCATAAATAAATATTCATTGAATTGAAATTAAAAATAAACATGCTAGATACATAGTATGTGTGCAAAAGGTACTTACTCAATGAACAAAATAAAACAATAGACGGCTTCAGCAATAACTTATTTTCTACATTATCAATTTTAATTATTTTAAACAAAACTTCATACTCAAAAAATTAGTGATCTCATCTTTCACATTACAATTTTCCAGAGATCTTTCATTTTTTAATCATAACAGAATCCTTAAATTTATAACAAGCTTCTTCCATCTTATCTGTTAAAAGTAATTCCATTATCTAATATGTAACCAGTATGATCTGTATAAGAAGGTGAAAAGAAGGAATCACTTAGAGAACAGAATTAGAGAAGTACTAAACCAAGATACTGCATTTTTATTTTCAAAAAGAGTATAAGATTAAATTAATCTTAATGTTTAAGGACAGAACAACAACTAACACTACCTCTCTCCTCTCTTCCCCTTTCCACTCCTCTCCTACTTCTTCAATATGCTAGCTATTTCATAGAAAGGATAAATAATATTTAACATTTGGCTTGTGAAGACATGATTTGATCTCTAATATAATCAAATATGAGAAATAACAATGATTTCATATTGCATCATTCTATTAAATTGTAAAGACTATATTATTCAAAATTATTCAATAGGCATCAATGACATTATAGACTTTCCATATTTAAATGGATAATTTTTTTTAAACTTTCAACTACACTACTATTTTCAGTAAACATTATTTCTCACAATGATTATAAGCCTGGAAATGAGAGTAAAGCATCATCCATAAGCTTCTCTGTCAGTGACAGAATAAGAAAAGACAAATGGAAAAAAGGGGGTAAAAAAAAAACATTTAGACTACCTGATTAAGTTTTCTGATTAAAAGATACTTATAAGGTTTTTACTGCTCAATTTATTCAAACACTGATTCCATTGCTTTTGTGATTCAGTTACTTACTAAAACTGATACTGAGCTCTCATATCATTTTAAGTTCAGATGCAAATAGTAATAAGGGTTTCCCACACTGGGGGCTTTCTGGGGAAAACACAGATCCTTTGCCCCACTTACACTTTCTGTGGTGTTGTGTAAATATCACAAGTGTCAAGAGACCAACGTTTTATTTTCAGCTCTGCTACTACCTAGTAAGTCACTTAACCCTGTTTCTGCATCTACAAAATGAGGACACTTGACAACAGCCATCCAGTGTGCCAAGCTAATTTGGTCATGGATGTTTAAGGATTTGAAGTATAGAGGAACATGAACATGAATGCTGTGTATTTGGGAAAAACATCCTGCCCCACATAAAACAACCAAAGTCCAAAGAAACAGAGCTATGAGGTCTTTACTTCCCTCCTTAAAACAAGATGAACAAAAATGTCCCCATTTTTTCCACCATCTTAGGGATTTCCTACCAATACAGAGAATTCTGGTTAAACCAACCACCAAGAAAAAAAGAATTTCCCACAGGAACAAACTTGAAATTTAGCAACTCTTATGACCCCAAGACTTGCATATTTCACTCTCTTTGATACAGCAGAATGTCTGTGTACTACAAATGAACATATAAAGCTACAGAAACCTAGTATGTATCCTAAGAAGCTAAGGGGTCATTAGCAGTCAGTAATCTTCTTTATTGCACTCATAATTTTCTTTTCCTTTCAGTTTGGCTTCTCACTTTATTTAATCTCCACTCAAATGAACCCGCCAATGGTAAGATTCTCAAGAAAACCAAGGTAAATTATTTAAATAAATTCTGGTCCACAGATAGATATTCAGGATGGCCATGGAATACCCCTGATAGTTTAGTGTCAGAAATGTGATGTACTAAACATAAAACAGACTTCCAATTATCACAGTGGATAAAGAACTGGACTTGATGGGGGCAAAGCCAAGATGGCAGAGTAGAAAGACACACACACTGTAGCACTTCCCCTACAACTCATAAAATAGCTGTAAAAAAGTGATTCTCAATAAGTTATAGAGAAGCAGAAGCCACAGAATGACAGAGTGGAAGAGATTTCCAGCCAAATGTAACCCAGTAAGATGACAGGAAAGGCCTATCCCATAGGACACTAAGCAGAGCAGAGCCCAGCCTTGGCCTTGCAGCACCAGAACAGGGCCAGAACAGGCCTCTGGGGTAGAATTCCCAGCAGAGAGGGTCTCAGATCCCTCAACCCACAAGTGCTGAAGAAAGCTTCAAAGGTCAGTAAGAAGGCTTTCCCAACTGGGTGAGAGGGGACCAGTGTCTCCCACCCCCATCACTGGCCCCAGGTGGTGGTGGTGGTAGCAGCTGTGGCAGCAGGGTTGGTTTTAATCCCAGTTCCTTTGACTTCTGGAATATCCTATTCCAAGCCCTTCAATCCCTTAACGTAAAAGCCAAAACCAGAGAGAAAAATAAATATTGAAAGAATCCACCAATAACCTCCTGAAAGGGACCTGAAAAGAGGAACTCCTCGGAATATTGTAGCCAAATTTCAGAGTTCCCAGGTCAAGGAGAACATATTACAAGCAGCTAAAAAGAAACAATTTGAGTGTTGAGGAAATACAACCAGGATAACATAGGATCTAGCAGCTTCTACATTAAGGGATTGAAGGGCTTGGAATAGGACAGTCCAGAAGTCAAAGGAGCTGGGATTAAAACCAAGAATCACCTACCCAGCAAAACTGAGTATAACACTTCAGGGGAAAAACAATCATTCAATGAAATAGAAGATTTTCAAGCATTCTTGATGAAAAGACTAGAACTGAAGAGAAAATTTGACTTTCAAACACAAGAATCAAGAGAAGCATGAAAAGGTAAACAGGAAAGAGAAATCATAAAGGACTTTCTAAAGCTGAACTGTCTACATTCCTACATGGAAAGATAATATTTGTAACTCTTGAGACTTTTCTCAGTATTTGAGTAGCTGAAGGCATTATACACACACACACACATGCACACACACATACATATAGACAGAGAGCACAGGTTGAGTTGAATCAGAAGGGAGGATATGTATAAAAAATAAAATTAAGGGATGAGAGAGGAAAATATTGGTAGGAGAAAGGGAGAAATGGAATGGGGCAAATTATGACTCATAAAAGAGACAAGAAAAATCTTTTTCAATGGAGGAGAAAAGAGAGGAGGTGAGAGGGCTGAAGCTTAGTCTCTTCACATATGGCTTAAGGAGGGAATAACATGCTCACTCAATTTGGTATGAAAATTTAGCTAACACTACAGGAAAGTAGGGAAGAAGGGGACAAGTGGGGTGAGGGAGATGATAGAAGGGAGGGAAAATGGAAGAAGGGATTAATTAGAAGTAAACATTTTTGGGAAGGGACAAAGTAAAATGAGACAATAGTATAAATGGAGGATAGGGTAAGATGGAGAGAAATATAGTTAGTCTTACACAACATGACTATTATGGAAGTCTTTTGCAAAATGACACATTTATAGCCTGTATTGAATTGCTTGCCTTCTCAGTGGGGATGGGTCAGGAAGGAGGAAGGGAGAGAAGTTGAAATTCAAAGTATTAGAAACAAATGTTGAGAACTGCTATTGCATATAACTGGGAAGTAAGAAATATAGGTAATGGGGTATAGAAATCAATCTTGCCCTACAAGAAAAGAGACAAGATGGGCATAAGGGAAGGGCAAGGTGTGATAGAAAGGGTAATCATGGGGTGGAGGGAGGGGAGAGATGGGGAGAAAAATTGGAACTCAAAATTTTGTGAAAATGAATGTCGAAATCTAAAAATAAATAAATAAAAGTTTAAAAAAATAATAAAATAAAAAAGAGCTGGACCTGAATTACAATCTGGCCTCAGATACTTACAAGCTTCATGACCCTGGACAAGTCACTTCACCTTGTTTGCCTCAATTCCTCATAAGTAAAATGTGCTGAAGAAGGAAATGGCAAACCACTCCAGTATCTTTGCCAAGAAAATCCCAGATGGGATCATGAAGAGTCAGACATGGCTGAAAACAATTCAACCACAAACATAGGCCAGATAGGAAAAAAAAGATTGCCTATTTCCTTTTCCTTCTCTCTCCTTTCTGATTTCTTTTTAATCTCCATTAGAGAACTGGGAAAGAGTTGTTACTTGTGGAGTCAAAGCTGGGACTTAGCAGTGAACCCTTTATTCCTGCTATCAAGTTTCTATTCTAAGTCTGAGGGTAAGAATCTGGGATTCCTTAAGAAGAAACCTGTTTTATTATCTCCATTAACTGTAGTGCATGGGTAAGAGTTTCTCTGTCTGTCCTCAGAGTTAGTGAAGAAAGCTGCTTAATCATCTCCTTATCAATGTAAGATATTCCGGTTCTTAGTTTTCCCTTGGGTGAGCCATCTTGCTTATGGAGAGGCTGAATCTCCCACCCCCTCAAAAAATGTAGCCCTATGCTTTTTATTTGTCTTTCCAGTATGTATCTGTGAAGGGAACTACTCTAGCTAGTAAGTTCCAATAAGGGAAATCCAGTAGTCACATGAAATATTCTTTTGAGATTTAAACAGATATGATCATACACTTAAGAAAAGAACAGAAGATTGAAATCTTGATTTGTTTTTGTAGAATGTGCATCTGTGAAACCATGAAAATGCTGCTTTTGTTTTCTTAATACGTAAGTGTGTGAGTGATGTTGAAGAAGTATTTATTGTATTTTTATCTGGGCCTGTAAATAGATGAAGAACTTACTCAAATGGGAGCCTTATCATACCAGAACTCTTTCTTACCTAGAAAACAACCAAGAACTGCCCCTTTCCTTAAAAATATTTGTGCTATCAATGTCTCCTTGCACATATACAGCTGTGTAAACATTAACTAAATTAGATGTTTTCAATTTTAGGTGTGAAATCTAGCTTTTCCAGGAAGAAAGTTATTTCTAAATGTTTACATTTTAAATCTCAATCTGAGCAACTGTTAATCAAGTGAAGAGTAGAAAACAGAAGAGTTGGGAGTGGGGGTGAGGAGAGGAAGACTCTCATCCCCATCTCTTCTGAGATATTGCAGCCTTGAAAACAAAACAAAAAGGAATTCAAAATTATTGCACAGGGTAATACCTGAAACCATGAGAAATTAGCCTCTAGTAAATTAAAGTCTTTAAAGTAAATATATCTTAAGGATGATTTCAGAATGGACTATTTCATTGGATGAAGTAGAAATTTTTTTAAAATTTTACTCAGTTTTCTTTTCTTACATAACTATAAGAATTGGAAATAATAGAATATAGAATTTCTCGAATTAACTCATATGATAGATAAATTTATTTCTCTATCATGTTTCCTCAGGATGAATAAAGTATTTTTGTTCAGTATAAAACTGTGCATTGTTTTTAATTATGCCAAGAGTTCTTGAAAGAGAAGGCAATAACTTTAGACTGTCCTCCCCACGCTTTACAAAGTCTAGGTCATATGTCCTTCACCTAATTGGAATGTAAGTTTCTTTAGGTTAAGGGATTATCTAGATAGCTTATCTTTGCACTCACAATTATGCGTCTCACATATAATAAGTGCTTAAGACATTATTTTTAATTCATTCACTTATTACTTTGTTATGTTTAAGTGATTATTAGAACTAATTAGCCCTTTGATTGTCTACATTTTTCTGAAACAATTTACCTTGGAAATACACATGCATATCGATAGTGGTTGCTATAGGTATCATATTAGTGCTACACAGATATATTACACAATCACATCTTGACCCTTTTCTGATATTTTAATCAGAGTGTTAAGGTTCATCAAGTAAAATACTCCTTGTTTTTATACTCCTTTACACATTAAGACAGTCTTTAAATCTTCACAGGTAAGCATATATTTAATAGTATCTCTAGTACTTAGGAAGCAATATGTTCTTTCTAGGTATATTAAAACTTTGGCACTGATCAGAAACTGATGAGCATGTCCATATACTCTGAGATTTGCTTTATATTAAAAACCTATTGATGCTCTATTGCTACTATGAACAATATCACATTGGAAGTTGATAATCCATAATTGTCCCAAACAAACCAATTTACTTTATGTTCCAAGATATCATTACTTACTTATTCCTACTAACATGAAGGCCATTCTGGTGTTGTCATATATCCAACAAGCTCCTCTAATTCCACATTGGTTAATGTCCCAAAGAGTACAAGAACTGTCTATTGCAAAGCCAAATATAATTGGTCCAGGAATTGTACCTATATGTGATTTAATTATACATGAAGAATAGAAATAAGTCATAATTATTATTTTTCTGTTTGTATGTGTACATATAACATATTAATTACATGCATTTTACACACAGTCCATCAACCACACTTGTGTGGGTCCTCTCTGCCAATGTCATGAAACAACTAACCTTTGAGCAGCCTTCAGGGGGCACTGTCTCAATAGATGTTAGGTATTTAATAATCTGAAGCTGGATTAGTGTCACCTAGGCAGTTGCATACATCTAGAGCTCTGCTTATAATGCCTCTAGCAAACTTTTAGTATTATTTTTCTCATTTTTTTCTTGTGCCCATCTTACATGTAGGGCCTTCTGTACTTCAACTATATTCACTACAAACTGAGACAGAATAGGAATAAGATGTGTTGCATTGGTGCAAGGGTGGGAAACCTGCTGCCTCAAGGCCACATGTTGGCCTTCTAGGTCCTTGGGTCCAGCCTTTTGACTGAGCCCAAGTTTTACTGAACAAATGCTTTTACTAAAGTGGTTTGTTCTGTGAAATTTAGATTCAGTCAAACGGCCATGCTTGAGGATCTAGAGGGCAATATGTGGCCTCAAGGCTGCAGCTTCCCCACCCCTGCAAGGAATTCTCATGTGAGGAAACTCCCACTAGCAGTGGTTCAGTACTTGCTCGGTAACTTAAAGAGTTTTAGAGTTGTCCAGAACTCTGAGAGGATGTGTGACTTGCTCCAGATCACACAGCCAGTGGGTATCAGAGGCAGGACTTGAACCTAGTTCTTCTGGGCTTCAAAGCCAGTTCGTTATCAACTACATCACTAGTGACTCTCTAAAAAAAATTAAAAATCAGGTCTCTTGTCCATACCCACAACTAAGATTCCCTTTTGTTCAACCTAGATCTGCTACCATTGTACAAAGGAAAGAATTAGAAAAGGAAATGAAAGAGTTCATTTGCTACTCTTGAATAGTTAAAATTGTATGTAAATACCTTTAAAATGTCATTTAAAGCTAATTTTTTTCATCATATTCAATTAATCCATAGATAGTTTTCTTATATTTCCTTTAACTGTATCACATAAAATTAATACATTGGTACACATACATGAACATTTCTCAAAATTGTTTTGCACTAGTTTCAGATTCATCAGTTAGTGGTAAAATTATTCTAATATTCTGACACTTTATATCCTGAAGGATTACTAATTCTTGAATTTTAAGGCAAAACTTTCAATTGTCCAAAATTATTTATTTTTACTACATAATTTATTTGGTTAATTTTTTCCTTAGTGTCTAACACAACTAACATGTTAGTGGCCTTCCAAAGAATTAACAATATTCTTACCCAATAATCGGACCAAAACAAACTGTACACCAAGGGCTAGAGAGCGTTGGCAATCATTTACACACCTAAAATTAATGGCAAATAGTTATGAGAATATTTGTAAGTAATAATTATATATTGTAAGCAGAAATAATTCTTTAATTCTTTAACTTGAATTATCACTTTTACTCATATGGACTACTTTTCTTCATGTCAAATTAGATTTTTCAAAAAGAAGTGAAAATAAATAAAATAGTTGTGAATCAATTTCCATTTTGAAGTATCTGGACTAAAATAGATAAGAAATTAGTGCTTACTCGTTGATTCAGATTTTTAATAATTTACATTTATAGAATAAGTTTTTAGAAGAGCCTGCAGAAATGGTCACATAAAAAAAGAAATATTGTCATATTTCATTTTTGTGACCATTATTTCCGCAAGACAACAGCATCATCAATTTCTTAAAAGCTGTTGAGTTCATCAAAAAAGGAAAAATTGCAAACATGTTAACCATATTGTTTGTAAACTCCACCTAAGGTAATATTGACTGTTTACTTTGAGTATTTTACCCTCCAAATTTTCTTTATTCTATAAATATTTTCAAATTTCATAAAGCTATCAATTATATCATTATTATATAACATGATTCAAAAGCCTCTAAATCTAAAAATTACCCAAAAAATCTAAATTAAATGAAAAGTTTCTTAAAAAAAAAAACTAAAGTATGGTTACTACACTCTGACAGGATAGAGTGAATTTTATAAATTGAAGGTTGAATGCTGTGTGATGATGGCAGAAAGAGCATCTGAAGTAGCAGCGGGGAGCCAAATAGTCCTGGGTGTTGTGTGTTCGTCCTTTGTTGCCAAACAAGACCATGCCATCAGAGAAATAATGACATGACTTGCACTTGACTTTCTTTTGAATGAGGGAGGGCTATGCAGGTCTCCTCCAGAGCCATCTGAATCAAGGGACCAGATATTCATCAGGATGACTGGAGATGACCCAGGATGAGGAAATTGGGGTTAAGTGACTTGCCCAAGGTCACACAGCTAGTGTCAAGTGTCTGAGGTGAGATTTGAACTCAGGTCTTCCTGATTCCTGCACTGGTGCTCTATCCACTGCACTACCTAGCTGCCCCTCCTGGGTGTTAAAAGTTATGAGAAGTAATTATCTTTAGATAAAGTGTCAAGAAATGTACTTATGAGAAAGATAAATTTCAGTAATCACCAGAATATAAAAGAGATTTTAGATTCAAAGGGTAAAGGACACCCTACAGGTAATTTACTCCACCTTTATCCCACCCCACCCCCCCACAACTCCTCTTTTTAGAGATGAGAAAAATGAGGGCAAGAATGCCAGTGACTTGCCCAAGTACCTACACAAGTACTCAGTGAGAGAGGCAAGTTTCAAATCCTGGTATTTTGACTCAATATCCAGTCATCTCTCTACTGCATCACAACAGAATAAAGTCTCCGAGGGCACAATGGAAAGGGATAACTAAGGAGAAGTATTATACCCCAGACAGAATGCAAGATTCAGAGTCAGAGGGCCTGATTTTGAATACAGGATATGCCTTTCACACCTATGTGCCCCTGGGCAAATAATTTCATTTCATCTACTTGTGCTTCAGTTTCTCTCTATCAGGGGAGGAGGGGAACAGGTCTAGGTGACCTTCAAAAATCTCTTCTATCTTGGGATCTATGATTCTCTGTGGATTTCTTGAGGGAAGAAATTGTTGTATTTTTGTCCTTGTGTTGCAAGTGGCTTAAATTGATGATGATTAGTAACCACCATAGATGGGATGGGAGATATACTATAGAGGTGTCAGCATTAACCATGCTAGTCCAGTGGCTTTTGCCTTCATGGCTATCATAACTCCCCTAAAAGCACCCAACCTTACCTCCACCAAAAGAACTGACACAGTATTGACTTTGTATGCTAAATAGC
Source organism: Bettongia penicillata ogilbyi (assembly GCA_023548195.1). Classification (NCBI taxonomy): domain Eukaryota; kingdom Metazoa; phylum Chordata; class Mammalia; order Diprotodontia; family Potoroidae; genus Bettongia; species Bettongia penicillata. The sequence continues at coordinate 858,534 of JAJHZJ010000450.1, read as the reverse complement.
AGTTACTCAGGACTTGGCAGGTAAGCAAGCCAAGGTATGTGACAGCAACAGGAGGAAGGGATGCTAATTGGTAGGAGAAGTGTGGAGTACTTAATCATCCCATGCTTTTTATGATTCTGGATGTTGTTGTAGTAGAGGTGTAATGGGGACAACATTTTTCACCTTGCTTCTGATTTTAACCAACAGAAATTTACTTATTTCCTCACACATATATTTAACATCAAGATGGCTTCAGCTTTCCGAAAAACTTCACAGAGTATGGTGTAGATGAAAAAAAAAATACATACCGAAGAATAGCTACTGTAATTGGAGTACCAGCCATAAAGGTAAAAATAACAGTAACAAAGAAAAAGCCAAGAAATAGAGGCAAATTTGTACAGCGAGTGTCACACTTTCCAGCTTTGGCTTCAAAGCTCAAACTTTCTGCAAAAGACATCATTGGTTTTGTCCTTCCAATACAGGAACAGTTGTAGTATGCCTGTGAATATTGTAAACAAAAATAGCTTTGCAAAACTTGAAAAGATAACTGAAAATGTATTTTTTAAAATATTTGCAACATTTAAAAAAATTATAGACCAGGTAACTTATAAACATGAAAGACTATCTTTATACCAAATCAATCACTCATGATTTAGAGAAGAAGTGATAAGAATATTAAGATTGCATTAGAAAGAAAAATATACAAATTTTCAGAGAAAGAAAATGATAAAAGTCTGCAACCATTTTAGGCTGATGAGTTTGATTTTTATTTCTGTCAAAATGCTAGGATATACCATTAAACTTGTAATAAAATGGACATCTAACAAAATAAATTGGGTTTACTAAAAGCATCAAAGCTTTGTCAACAATGTCATGTTTCTATTCTTTTTTTGACTGAGTAGCAAAATTAGTAGGTCAGGAAGATGCGTGGAGATAGTTCAGCAGTAGTGATGGTAGTAATAGTATGTATTTAACATTTTAGTAGCAAAAATTTTATGGCACTTATGTGACACACTATTCTTAATGCTTTACAACTACTACTTCATTTCATCCTTACAGTCACACTAAGAGGTAGGTGCTATTATTATCCCCATTTTACAGATGAGAAAACTAAGGCAAATAGAGGATAAGTGACTTGCCCAGGGTCACACAGCTGGTAAGGCCATATATGAAACCAGATCTTTTGACTCCAAGTCTGTTGCTCTATTTACTTTTCCACCTGAATGACCAAACTAAAACTCAAAGTATCTAAATGTTATCAAAGGATTTGATAAATGGCCTCATACTAATCTCATGAAAAATATGGGAGATACAAAGTACAAGAAAATCAAGACAGATTTGGAAATGACCAAATAGAAAACAGATTCAAAAAATAGAGGAGCACCCAAAGAATGCTCCTTGGCCCTCTGCTCTTTAACACTTTTATCAATGATGTAAATATATAGTATGCTGAGCAGATTTATAGATAACAAAAAACTAAGAGGGATAGCTAAATGTGCTGGAGGAAAGAGGCAGGGCCCCAAAAATCTTGATGTGCTAGAAAATTGGGCTTAATATAAGAAATTAAGTATGGAGAAATGTAATATCTTATAATCAACCATCTGCCTATAAGCACACACACTCTTTAAAAAAAAATAAGCTAACTTGATCCCATATGAACTCCCATTAGCAATCATAATGTAGTTTCCTTTTTCAGCTAACCCCCTTAAGAAAACCATATATATTAAGTATCTCTATTTTTCTTACCCTCTTCCAAACTCTCTGCAATTCAGATTTCTATCTTACCATTCAAGTGAAATTGTTCTATCTAAAATTACCAATGGTTTCTTAATTGCCAAATCTAATGACCTTTTCTCAACCCTTATCATTCTTGACCTTTTTACAAAATTCGGTACTGCTGATCACATGTGAGAGAAACACTAATAAAGCTAGAATTACAGCAACATGAAAATTACTGGAAAACTAAAAGTAAGAAACACTGTTGTATTTGTTCTTTGTTTTTGAAGAAGACCATGACATCAGAGAAATGATAACATGATTTGCACTTGATTTTGTTTTGAGTGAGGGAGGGCTATGCAAGGTCACCAGCCTCTCTCCTCCTGAGCCACTTGAATCCAGTGACCAGATATTCATAAAGATGACTGGAGATGCCCCAGGATGCAGTGGTAGAGTTTGGCCCTTTTAGGCCAAGGTTTATTCAGGTATTCACATAGAGTGAGGTAATACTCATTCAGTGAATAGGCCTCTTTAAGAAGTAGTCAGACAATGGCCACTTTAATGAGAAAAGAAAAAAATAACTATATCAAGCCGGGAGGAAAAGAGCAACAGTTACTATTGATAATCACTCTTAGTCAGGAGGGTCCAGCCATGAAGTGGAGCTTGGACAGGGACCTATTGTTGTCCAATCTATGGGCTTCAGAACACACTGGGTTCAAGGCTTTGAGAAAGAGAAGGAAGAAAGGAAGGAGAGAAGGAAGGAAGGAAGCTAGCCAGTAAACCCCAAGTTAACAGGACATCCTCTGGCCATTCAAAAGAGAAGGAAGGGGAGGGGGAGAGGATGAACTGTGTTGCCCAATTAGTTGAGTCCCCATTCAGGCAGCTCGGTCTACTCATAGGTTATGTTCATCCTTCATTTTCGAAGAAGACCATGACATCAGAGAAATGATGACATGACTTGCACTTGACTTTGTTTTGAGTGAGGGATGGTTGTGCAAGGTTACCAGCCTCACTTTCTCCTCCTCATCCCTACATATACCCTTCTGGGGAATGGTTTTCCTTTAAAACTACAGAAAGAAGAACAGGAAAGAGAAATGCCTTAGGCATTTGCACACTGAGAGCCTATATGAAGACAGAAGCTGTGCGAGTGTAGAGAAAAGGACAAACGAGAGATGTCATAAAAGTATTGTGATTTTTCTTTTTAAGACAAGATTTAACAACATATTGTATAGGTGGGGCAAATATGAGTCAAGAGATTAGGATGGGGATAAAGCTGGATAATTGGAAAAATGGTGCTGTCCTTGAAAATAATAGAAAATTGGAAAGGGGAAGATTTGTGGGTACAGATCATGAGTTCTATTTACATACTTCATAATAAAATGAAATATATTTTGACCAATATTTACTTAACTCAGGTATAAAGTTTCAACCTACCTATCACAACCTCACCACAGTTCCAATTCTTTTTAAACTTGAAAGATGTTATTAAAGTGAGGAAACATTTCAGGAAACTATAAAGAAGTACTGATTTCATGACTTTAAAGAAAAGAGATTTTTATATTTGTTTTAAGTCAGGCCAGCATTCCTTTAAAAAAGACATTTCGTTACTCCTAATGTGTTTGCCCAACCACTCACTGGAACTGGCACTTATGTGATAAGATCTAGCCAAGTGTCTGGTTATAATCAGTCTGGATACTACTGAGAAATACTACATAATAATAAAATAAAATAACACTGAGAAAATTCGATTTTTCTTTTTACATTTTAAATGGAAAAAGTTGAGAGACACCAAATCCTTCTTTGCAGTTCTCATAAAACAGAAGGTGATAGTGGTCTCTCTTCAGTTCACTATAACTAGCATAAAATTATTTTGCTGGGACAGATTCCACAGTAGAAATACTAGGTGGAAAATTATAAGATTAAATCTCTCTTTATTAGACTGTTTGGATGTTCCAAAGAAAAAAAATGAAAATTTAAGATTTCATTTAAAAAAAACTACCCATTGATAAAAATAGCAATTAGCACATTTACACTGACTAAACTAGCAACGATAAAATGAAAATATTATTAACCCTTCAAGTGTCATGAGTATTTTTTTCTTGCAAGTAGAGGTGTTTCTCTATTTAAATTAATGAATTACTAGTACAATTTTATGCCATCTTGATTCTTTTCCTCTTTTCTATCTTACCTAATTCTTTCTTATTTCATTCAAAACATGACTTTCATGCAGAGAGGAAGCCAGGTATAGCAGTTAGATAGCTGTCTCAGAGCCAAAAGGACCTGGCCTCTGACACATACTGACTGTGGCATCCTGTGCAAGTCAAGTCAAGGCTCAGTACTCTGAGCAATTCCCTAAATTGAAGAGATGGTATGAACACAAAATACACAATACTTCTCAGTAGACTTGAGCCTGTAATCACTTAGCAACTTGACTAGATTTCATCCCATTGGTGCCAATGATTGTAAGGGAGAGTTTCCTCACCTTTCCCCTATACCTATGAAATCACAGGTCCATTCTCTAACTCTATCTTTATATGAAACCTGTAATTAAATTCTCTCAAAACACTCCCTCTATGTATACAACAACTCCTTTATAATCTATATCTCAGGAAGTTGCCTGGGCCCCTGAGAACCTGGGACTTGCAAGTATCACAGGCAGAATCAGAACCCACATCTCCTGACTCTGAGACTACACTTCCTTGTACACATTATGGCTAAGTGCTTCCTTGGGTTAAAATCAGTCAGAGCTATTAAATCCCTGTCCATTAGTAATAGATTGAACCTTTGCTTTCTTCTCTTTTGCAATCCAGTGCCTGGCATTGAGAAGGCACTTAATAAATGTGGATTGATTGATAAATTGGGGGCAGGAAGTAAAGGAAGAGACACTAGATATAAGAAGATTTTTATCTTATCAAGACAAAAACAAAAAATACTGGCATGGGTTTGAGGGTGAACTGATAACACACTGGGAATAACCTATCTCTGGGTCTAACTGTAGAGCAGTCTATTGAGATATGCGGGGGTTCGGTGGCAGCAAATCTAGAGAACTCTTTGCCATTCCTTGTAAACTCAGTTTCATAGGGACTTTTAAAATTTGTACAGTTGATAGATGATGATATATGCCAAGCATCTGCACCTGGTTGACATTTATTAGTCCTACGCTACTTGTCTTTTCAACTACTTTTGATCCTGTCTCCATAAACTGCACTTTCCAGAATGCTTCCTCCTCACTCTACTTAACTGATACTCCTTCCTGGTTCTCCTCTTGTCTAATTACTCCTTTCCTTACCTAGTTTTACCTCAGCTCCTTACCTCTTATCCTCAGAAGCAGAGGAGAGCCTGTAGCAGTAAGCACCCAGACATACATAGCAGGGCCTGCTATCACAGGTTCTTTGATCTGCTTTCATAAAAGGAAGGGTAACTTTTGAGGAGTTAACAAACTCCTTTAATCAAGCACATAAATCATTCACCAATAGAGAAAAATACAAGAAGAGAAAAATTGACCAACACACAGGCTTCCAACTGTCTGACCATAAGCAGTACATATATCACAGATCAACAGACAGGCCCAGTTGTCTGACCATAGTTAACAGAGAGGGAAGCACTTACATCTAGGTTTTCCAAACCGGGGGAATCCTTAGCCGCTTCTCAGTGTCTCATTAGAAACTTAAGAAAAAGTGTGGGCCTTCCTACAAAAATCTTCCCTAATCAAAATCCTCTTAATAGGGAGGCCCATTAATGGATAGGGAAGATCTTTAATCACATTAAAATAGACAATAATACAAATACATATACTGATTCTAGTTAAAGAAGTTCTTGCTTTTGTGCTTTACTCCTAGTGAAGACTCTTGGTTGACACAGGCAAAATTCAGATTGTACATTAGTCTCAGAGTCAGGAGATGTGGGTTCTGATTGTACTAAAACAAAAACAGTAAAAGATTCTACTTTGCTTGCCATCACAGAGCTTTTCCTTATTTTTTTAAGGGATATCATCAGCTCCCAAATGTTCAAATGCCATCTGCTACTACAGGGCTTGCTGGTACTATACTGGCTTGATTAGGGAGTACAAACTCATCTAACCCACTATACCTACCAAGAATCAGACCAGATAACATTTCTATTCCAACAATTCACTCAGGCCAATTTGCCATCTGACCTTTCACTGTATGCATACCCTTTTATCCCCCTTCATATTTCCTGTTCTGGGAATAATAATCAGATCAACGTTACCATTGCTTCTGGAAAGATGTGCCAGTTGGCAATCACATAGAATCAAACAAAAGGCCTAACCATTTCTTGCTTAAAAATCTCCACAGCCTACCTTTTGCGGTCTCTTTACAGGTCTTTGTTGAACCTATCCTAAGGTGATAATACCAAACTCTATGTTACTAAGCTTAATTTCAGACACATCTATAAATTTCTTAAGCACAGTAAAAATTTTTAACACAGTGAAAAAAATTGTTCTTTGTCTATCTTAATCACTCTATCAGAGAAAGATCTGAGAAATTTCCTGCCCCTAGTTCTTTCATAAATGATAATCAAATTGCTGTTGAGACTTCATTGGTTCATAGGATTTGAAAAACTGACAAAGTTTTCTCATTATCTAAGTTCAAAAGCCAAGGCAAGGAGTCAGGGGTTCTTCAGATTTGAAACATGCTTCTGACCAGGTACACCACTTTGACCACTGTGAAGGAAAAAGAGCTAAAGCAGAGGAGGTGCCGTCTGAATCAATGTTATATTCTTGGCAATATACTTTCCATGCTATTTTGAGTAAACCTACTGATAAATGTTAGATGGTCTAATTTTATGTCAAGTATGAACTTGATCCAGCAAACCCAATGGATTTAAACCAGTACAGAGCATTTAGCATTGGTTGGAAGAATGATCTCTTGTCGGCTCTGTGGTTCAAGCTGGGCAAGGGCAATGAGGATTAAAGGGAAGCCTTGGTGATCAGATACTCTCACATCAAAGCTTTGCATTCAGTGGCTTCAGTGTTTCTAGACCAGGCAGATTTCCAGAATTAAGGGATATGGAAAAATATTTCAAAAGCTGACTTGCTAAGGATAGCAGGGAGGGTGTAATGTGCAAACTCTTCTCTGGTTCATAGAACTTTGGGCAACATGGGAGACAGAGCTAAAGGGCTTAGTAGTTTAAGATGATGAAGTAAATACTAGGTAGTTGTTTGGTCCCCTCTACCCACTTACCCCACTGGACTACAGTAGGGGGTGGGGAGGGGCAGGAGGTGGGGCCCAGTACAAGGCTAAATGCTGTGGAGTCAGTTGGCTAACAGAAGTTCAAGGGTGGGGCTGCTTCAAACCGTGACCTCCCTGGTGAGGGACCTCCCTCTGCTCACGTAAGTGGCACATAACTCCTGGGCCATGGAGGAAGTTGGAAGGGAGAACATTTATGAAGTGCCTACTGTATGCTAAGAGACTTCAGAAAGGCCCAAGAAAATTGTCTGATAACATGAATTGGCTTCAGAATTCTGGGGTTCCTAGATTTGTTCAGATGTTGAAAAAGAACTTGCCAGTTCAACCTTCTTCAACAACAGTGAATCTTCGTCCAGGATTACAGTGTGTCAAATTTAGCTTCTAAAGTTACACAAATCACAGGCCTACTTAATCCAAATACTGTCCTTCATCCAAATAAGATTCCCAAGAAATTCATCATGAAGTACAAATGCAGAGAAATCAATCTAGTGTCAGCCCTCCATCTGTTTGCACAAATGCAGCATATGCAACTTGACTTTGAGGAAACTGCAACAGGCAATGTGATAGGTCCTTATTTTGCCTTTTGTGCTGTGGTGGATGGTATTCAATATAAAACTGACCAGGGACAAAATGAAAAAAAGTCTCGATCCAGTGCAGCCAAGCTTGCCCTGGATAAGCTTTTGCAGTTGGATGATCCTGAAGAGAGGAATGTAGAAACCTCAGCTCTCTGTGCTTGGACATTTTTGGCCTCAATTCCCTAATGAAACCTCTTAGGTTAATGAAACCTGCCAAAACAGCTATATTTTCTCCTTCCTGAAAGATTCCCTATGATGGCCCATATTGACCTGATTCTCCAAAATGGTGATGTCATGAGTTAAAAGGAAAAATACGGGAGAGCTAGAAATTGTGTAGCAATAATCAGAAAGCATGACCCCAAAATCCATGGGAAAAGTTTCAGTTAGCTGCAAAGTAGACCCAGCTGTTGTCCCACCAAAGACTTGTTGTAATAAATGAACACACACTTGTATTACTACTTTCTTCATGTGTATGTAGATGTGTTTAAGGTTAACAAACTGTTAATAAATATGGTTAAAAAAATAAAACAAGGGTTCACTGAGCTAGGTCTATAAATCTGATTTTTAAAAAGATAATAATTCAATATAATTGATGTTCCTTATGCTGCTGTGTTCATCACATGTTGTGAACTGCTAATATATCACATATAACATGGACCAGATTATTAATATCCAGACCTTTCTCCTTTCAAAGTCTGTGGTTTCTGGTCTTCATTTTTCTCCATATTCAGGTATCTTGGACTATATTCTTTCAGAGAACCATTATAATGTTTCTTATCTCTGGGATTCATCTTTATGTTTTTGCTTTTGTTTTACCTGCACTAAATTCTTTCTCCAAGACTGACTTCTCACAGTCACTAGGATAGGGGTATCTAGTAATGGCCCTGTAGTCATTTAAGTGATTGAAATATCTTAGGAAAGCTTTAAGACTTTGCTATCAAGAGGTAAGAGCAAAATCTACTAAGGTCTCCAAGTTAAGCTAGTTTGTTGGGGGGTTTTTGTCCCTTCCCATAGAAGTCAGTGAAACTGTCTAAGAATTAATTGGCCCAAGGAACTAAAACTAAACAGTTTATATTAACATAACCTCTGGTCACCTAAGGACAAAATCCTAGCTCCTCACCAGTAGGGAAGGAGGCACTCTATGATTCTCAAAAGAACAATTTCTTTAATTTGTTGGACACTCCGGATAGGTTGGTTGATTTTTGGCTGCTGGGATATATTGCACTTTAAGATACTGAAATATGAAAATGTGAAATGAAGTGAGAGAGAAGAGACAGAGAGAATTAGAAACTCAAAATTTTAAAGAAGAAAGGTTAAAAATTGTTTTTTGGTAAAAATGAAACATTAAATATAGATACATACATAATAATAGATACATTAAATATAGATACATAAATATAGATAGTGAATTCTCCAAGGATTTAATTTGTCCCTAAATAAAATGGTATCTTTGTAGATAGATAGACAAACAGATGCACACAGAGAGTTTACATATGTGTGTGTGGATATAAATAGAACTTGTTCCACTATTATCCCTAGTAATTTTTCTGCTGCTATTGGAAGAACTTAACCATTAACTATCATGCATTCCTATAGCTTATTTTTTTTAAGGACTACACAGATTCAATGAATGAATCCCAAAATTTTATTCAAAATTAACCTTATTTCATTTCTTTAAATTCCCTGATGAACCGGCACTTTCAAGCATGTGAAAGTATGAAAGTACTTTTTTTTACAAAAAGTAAAAATCTCACTTAAACTTTTCATTCCAGTAATTGGGATTTTTTAATACATTCAAGAGTCTTGCAAATATAATACAAGTTCCAAATTACTAAAGAATAAAAATTATTTAAATTTTGTTCTAAATTGTTTGATTGACAATGTTAAGAAAAGAATTTTGATGAAATTAAAAATAAAAGCAAAAGTCAGTTTTAAAGCCTCAAATCAATTATTTCAATCCATAAAAAAAAATTATGGCATGATAAAATGAAACTGAAAAGGCATTAAGTTTGACATTCTTGGAAATTCAAAGATAGTTTGCAAGAAACAGTACCTATTCTCAAAAAGAGGAAGATTAAATCTAGTTTGGAACATAAGGAAAATTTTGTACCTGTAAAATATTTAAATACCAACTTTAGACCAAAGGAAAACAGAAGTTACTAAAATACAATAAGCAAAGGTTTTGTTAGAGAAAAATTACTTTAGAAGCTTAAATTTTTGTTCTTTTTGCATCTGAAATGTTTATGTTTGCTGGTGATTTTTACACCCATAACAAACTATCTCTTCAAGAAGACTCTAAAATGTCCTAGGACTTGATGGAATGAGCATAGTATCCATCTTCACTTTTAGGCTGGAATGGTCAGGGAAAGCTTTTTGAAAAGAAAGATATGAGTTGGAGCCAAGATGAAAAGAATGGGAGTAGTAGAGAAGAAGTAGAGAAGTATTTATCGATTCATGAAGTTAAAAAAAAACTAACATTTAAAATGTTAGGTACTTTACCTAAACATCTCTTACTATATAATCATAAAGTTACCTTTGGCTGGCTGTTGGGTACTGAATTTTTGCAGCCAGCAATGCAGGGAGAAAAATACTGGACACCATCTCTTCCACAAACAGGGTAATAAAATGAATCCAAGCAGTTGCAATTAACATTACAAGGGGCTGTCAAATTTCCCAGCTCTCCTGTCCTATAAGAAACAAATTAATATAACCAAGAATCTGTTTATAACAACTAATGAACAGTTAAAAATTGTATCTTTCTAAGCAATGGGTTGTTTAACAATCATTACATAACAATCAGACCTACAGGACTTCAGGCTAAATCATGGATGAAGTGGCATGAATCTTAAGAGCTCAGTGTTTATGCTTCCACTCCGTTAATGATATTTTTTACATATAATGAAAAGCCTTAGATCAGAGCTAGTCCGTACCTAGGCATTAGATGTGTCTATTAATAAAACAACACATTTTCAAGCGTCTTCTATGTGCGATGCATTGTTAGGCACAGGTGATATAAGGACAAATCTTTGCTGTAAAATAACCTATATGCTCCTTGGGAGAAGCGGACAAAAAGCGTTTAACTTGATTTTAATATATTTGACCAATGTATTTTCTTTTCTCATGGGCTAGTTTATTCTTGAAATCAAGAAGCCAATAATTTGGGTTCATATAATTCATTATGTAAGCAGAAGTGCTTAGAAATAATCTTTGACAAGAAGAATGGTGATGAAACAAAATGGGAATAAAAGGGAATTAAAAAATTAATTTGTATATATTTGCATTTGTAATTGTATTCAATTAATATAATTTACCATATTGGTTTTAGAAACACTACTGGCCTTGAAGTCAAAGATCTAAATTCAATGGACAATTTCATCCCTCGGGCAAGTCATTTAACTTCTATGGAGACGTTGCTTGCAACAGCTACTTTATTGGATGATTTTAAGAATGAAATAATTTACATAAAAAACTAAATAACACACAGACTTTTCTAAAAGTTGTGGCTATCCATTTGCACAAGCTTTAGAAAGAAAAATAAAACATTTCCACAAAATTCATTAGCCAGGGTTACTAACCCATTTGAGATATTCACAATGATATGATGAGAAGTTGAGCAATGAAGGTTAAATCAACCAATCAATATTTATAAAGTGCCTACTATGTGCTAGGAGATAGAAGAATGTTATATAAAGTGGCATACTTTGGATAGACTATATAATGTAGTAAGATTAATGGGGAAAAAGCTGATAAAGACAGGCTAGAGTCAAGTTGCGACTTTGAAAGTCAAATATGAGTTCATATTTTATCACAGAGGCAAATTGGAGCCATTCTGGATGATTGAGTAGGGAATGACCTAGTCAGATCTGTCTTTAAGAATATCAGTTTGGAAGCTTAGTGTCAAGGAAACTTCTTAGGATGCTATTGCAATAATGTAAGGTGAGGAAAGCTAAACCAGGCTAATAGGCATATGAGTGGAGAGAAGGAAAAGACTTGAGAGATGTCACATGAGTAGAACTGACAAGGCTAAGCAACTGCTAGAAATGGAGGAAAGAAGTGGTCAGAGTGAGGAAAGATTAAAGGACTTGTTCTGCCACAATATATGTATGGAGGGAGAGGACTGGGGTAAAGCTACTAAAAAAAATACTATAGCAGTCCAATGGAATTGGACTCTCACAGAGTATCCAACTCCCCCTTAAAAATGAACTGTTAGGAGGGAATTGATGGTCATGTGTCATGGGCCTTGCTTTATCTCAATTTCTCTCCTTGCCAGTGTTCAACGCACTTCATGGGGGATTCCTACCATGACAATTTTTCCAATCTCCTCCAAGTGGAGGAGTGGGAAAAATCCATAATCTAATGGCTTATGCATGTCATGGAGATTATTATCCTGGGCTCTAGGTTTTCAAAAGCTATGCAGGTTAATCATGAACTTGGCCATATCTCACCAAGCTGCAAAGATTTGTCTTTGTGGTAGAAGTTTCCATCTAAGTGAGATTAAAGCACACTCAAGTCAGCCATCAGGTTGTTAAATTGTCATAGAAATTTTAAAAGACCTTACGCTTAAAGAGAATCTGATCTTCTTTGACAGAGAGAAGACTCACCATGTTGAAATTACAGATTCTTAAAGTGTCAAATAAAAAAACACCACCAACTTTCTAAAGGACGCAATGGGAGAAATGCAATTTGATACACAACAGATTGAATTTAGCCAAAACCTTTCCTCAGAATAATCTTTTGTAAAGTAAATAATATCGACAAAAATGTGTTGACATACCTACATCTTTAGGAAGAGAAAATATTTCTCTGACTTAAAATTATAAATTCCTAATTACTTTATCTCATATCTAAAGTATATGCCTATATCAATACACACAATTTTGGATTTGGGCAATGAACAAAAAAAAAAAATAAAAGCTAGTTACCCATTATATGCTTCAGAGACACCAGCAAATGGCTCATTTCCACATTTAGCAAAAATAAATATGAAACTCAATACAAGGGATAGTACTGCCATCAACAGAGAAAACTTCATAATGTTTTTGCAAGCCATTTTGAATTTGGACACAATGAAGCCACCCAAAACTTGCCCCAGTGCTGCTCCTGGAATTAAAATAACTCCTGCAGAGAAATATGATATCAATAGTTAGAAAAGAAAATAGTAGCATAGCAAACAAATTTGTACTAATAATTGGGAAATATCAAAATAATTATGAAAATGTATCCTAACAAGTCAATGCATTCAACAAAGAATAGGATTTCAGTAGTACATAGGCTATGTGATAGTTTACAATGTTGTTTATGCTATGAAAGCTTAGATTAAATGAAGATGAATAATTAATTTTGTATAATAAAGAATGATGTATTATGTTTCTTAATAATTTGTTTTTTAATGATCAGATACTTTTAGTTCTGGTAAAGTTCTTCTTGTCCTAGAAAATTATATCTCCATGACGTTAACCTGTATAACCCATAAGTTGTCATGACTAAGGTACCTAAAGTTCTACCATATATAATATTTATATAATTAGAAATATATTATATATTAATATATATGTTTAGAATTAGAATATGTAATTAGAAAAAAATCAGCTAAATGATACTATTTGGAAAACAAAATAGAGAATAGGAAAAAAACATTACCACCAAGTGTAGCTGCAAAGCTGGATGACAATCCAAATTGATTTTCTATAAATTTAGGCAAAAATGTAGCAAAACCAGTAGTAATTAAAGCTTCTGTGGCAGTAGACAGAGCTAAACACATAAATACAGGATTTTGCAGCAAAATCTAAAGAAAATAAGTAAAAATTAGAAAGTAATAAAAGAATGCAATAAACAGAAAACTTCAAAAAGTAGCAGTGTGAAATGGTCGTTCTAAGTAAACCTATACTAACAAATTTATAAAAGCTAAAATTAATGTCCTTGCTTTAAACATAAATATAGTACAACCAAATACCAATTTCTATGCACTCATATACAAATGAGATAGACTTTCTTGGAAAGTCTCATCTTTTTCACCACCATAGCAACTGCAGCTTCAAAGTATTAAGTGAGAGTAATAAATGGGAAACAGAAGGCTCCCCAAAGCAAAGAAAGAAGGAAAAATAACAAGTATTTATTAAGCATTTAATATGTGCCAGGCCCTGCAGTAGGCACAAATAGTATCACATTTTGTCCTCACAACAATCTTGTAAGGTTGCTATTATAATCTCCATTTACAATTGAGGAAACTGAGGTAAACAAAGGTTAAGCGACTTACCCAGGATTACCCAGCTATTACCTCTCTGAGACTGGATTTGAGCTCAGGTCTTACTTACTAAGGGCTTATTCCTCTTTGTACTGTACCAGGATTTGCATTCTAGTTTATACTTTTGTACTCACCTGAAGTTTCTACAGAACTGTTTTTGCAGGTTATATAAACTTGAGACTTATAAGCAAATGAGAGGAGAGGAAGTGAAGGATGCGATTGTATACAACTTTCTCAAGGAATTCAGACATAAAAGTAAGGAGAAATATGGGAAGATAAATAGTGGGGATAGTAGGATTAAGTGAGGGCTTTTCCTCACACCTCAGCCCAAAACAAAAAAAAAACCTTAAGGTCATTTTCCAAGACCTTCCTCTACCCTTCTCATGTCACTTAAATGTCTTCCCCCAAGATTTCCTCTTTTACCCTGTCTCATATGAAGAGGTGGCCCTTTTCTTTACCAAAGTAAACTCCTCTCTTTCTACATGGAATTCTTGGATGTCATTACATCCCATCAACTGTAGGAGATTAATTAGCCTATCGGCCTCATTCTCTCTCTTCTCTTCAGTGTCTCCCTATCTACTGGTTCCTTTCCTTTTCTCTACAAAGACACCCATGTCACTCACTCTGAGCCTTAAAAAACAAAACAAAAATTCAATTCTATTTTCCCCATAAACTATCTTCCCATCTCTCCTCTCTTTTGTGGCTAAATTCCTGGAGAAAGCCATGGAAAATCAATACCTCCACTTCCTCTCTTAAATAATGTGGCTTCCAACTTAAAACTACTATTTCCAAAGTTACCAATGATTGTTTATTTGCCAAATTTATTTTTCTCACTCCTTATCCCTCTTGATCTCTCTGCAACATTTGATATTATTGATCCCCTCTTCCTCCTGGATACTCTTTTATCTCTAGGTTTTCATGACCCTGTTCCCCTGGCCTATCTGACCCTTTCAGGTGATGCAGTGGATAGAGCACTGATCCTGGAGTCTAAATCTGGTGTCAGACACTTATTAAGTGTGTCACTTAACCTCTGTCTGCCTCAGTTTTCTCAAATGGAAATTATTAATAGCATCTACTCACAGGGTAAATGTGAGGATCAAATAAAATTCTATTTGTAAAACCACTAAGTTCAGTGCCTGGCACCAGCAGGCACTATATAAATGCTTAGCCCCTTCTTCTGGCAGTTACTGGATGATCTTCTAGGTCAAGCCCCTAAATTACTTATACCCCCCTCCTTGGCACTTGTCCTCTTCTCCCTCTATCTTGTCTTGTTTAATGATCCCCTCATTTCCCATGGATAAAATTATCATCTCTCTGCAAATGATTTTCAAGTCTATTTATTCAGCCCTTACCTCTCTCCTAACCTCCAGTTTCAGATCACCAACCTTCTACTGGACATCTCAAACTGGCTGAGTCATGGAGCTCAGAAACTCAGTATGTCCAAAACAGAACTCATTATCTGTGTCCTTAAAAGCCTTCCCTGTTCCTGCCAAGCATTACTACCATCCTCCCAGTCACCCAGTCAACTCAACTTTAGCATCATACTTTAGTAGTTCTGTATTGGCAAGTCTCACGTAGAAAATCTTTTTTAAGTTTGAAATCCCTTCACAACCTGTACCCTTTCTAGCTTTCCAGTATTCTTCCACTAACTTCACTCCATCCCAAGCCCTAGGAGGCAGCAACTCTGGAGCTCATGCCATCCCTCGCATTTCTCAGGTTGGCGTATTTAGTCAATCATGATTGGAATATTCTCCCTCCTCATCTGCAATTCTGATTCTTCAAAAATCATGGTGAAATATAGGAATAATAATAGTAACTCCTTTCTATATGGTTCGGAAAGCACTTGACTTGGTTAGCTTGGTTAGGAGGGTGGTATAAGGAAGGAGGCTGTTTTCTGCTACAGATTAGGGGAATCAACATGGGGAACTTTCAGTATTGATGCACTAATAATGCACACTGGTCACTTATTATATTAACATTATATCCATATATTACATTATATATTATATTAACATTATATCTGTATCTGTCTATAGGCACATATACACACATTGCTTATACACTAATGCACATAAGTGCATATTACCTATGTCTATATCTATGTTTGCATGCATGTGTGTGTATATATATATATATATATATATATATATATATATGTAACAGGAAAAGAACCTGGGTTATCTTGAATATTTACAAAGTTCTTTTAGTAGAGAAGATACATGATGCAAAATTTCAATTTACCTGAAGAGCAGCTGGAAAATCTTTAATGCTTTTCCCAAAATTCCTGTCTGTAGTCTTTGTGCCACTTTCATTCTGATGGGCCTGAGAAATTTTTCCAGCCTGTGTTTCTGCTGTGCCTGCATAACCAGAAATGTATTTTTATACCATATATATAGTACGCAGCTTTACTCTTTATACACATCATTTACTTTAAAATAACATACCCAAATGCTTGATTTCTGTGAACCAATCAGGTAGTTTGGAATAATTCACAGCTCCAACAAATTAGTGATTTGCATTATCTAGGTCATCCTCTTGAAAAAGGATTTGTTCTATAAAACTAGGACTCAGTCAAAAGGCTGCACCCATGTGGTCTCATGTCTGACTCTTTATGAACCCCATTTGGGGTTTTCTTGGCAAGGATACTGAAGGTTATGCCATTACCTTCTCATCTTACAGATAAGAAAACTGAGGCAAACAGGGTTAAGTGACTTGCCCAGGGTCACACAGCTACTAAGTTTCTGAGGATAGATTTGAACTCAGGAAGATGAATCTTCCAGGGCAGGCACTCTATCCACCTAGCTGCCCTAAAGTCAGTGTTGGGGGTCATACTTTGAATTGTACATACTTGCACTTGAGATCTACTAGAAGATGGCTTTAGTACTACCAACTATGACACTTTCAGACCATGTGAGTATCTTGGCAAAGAGTCATAGATCTAAAGCTGAAAAGCCTAAAAGTCAACAAGCCCAACCCTGTTAGCTGGAAAACAAGGAAACTGTATTCCAAAAAATTTAAGTGACTTGCCCAAGGCAACACAAATACTAAGTTGTAGAGTTATATGAAACCCTCTTCAATCCAACTCTAAACTCAGTCTTGACCCCTCTTTTCTTAATAGTCCTTTTATTCTTTTCAAATATCTCTTCCTTTCTTCTTAACTTCATGTGCAGAAGAATGCACAATTTAAAGATGTTTACGTTTTTAAGTTCCAACTCAGGATTTGGAAAATAATGACATTTATGAACCTAGCTTGTGTGACTTCAGTCATTAATTCTCTTGTTACTAATAATGCTGATAAAATAGTTCTAAGCTGATTTAATTGTCATGAAATGGTAGCAAGAGAGCAATAGAACCTGGAGAAAATCACTGATCAAAATGTATTAGTGGCTTATATAGAAAAATAACAGACTATTTTTTTTAAATTATATCAATTACTTGGAAAAATAAGCTTTATTTATAGAGATATACATATCAACTTCCCATGGTTTGAAGCCTTATAGGAGTACAGATAATGGTTTCATTTTTATGGTACTATAGAATTGTGAAAGAAACAATATCATGGTTTTGCCACCTTGTATTTACTTATCTACGTTCATAGTATACTGGAATTGTAAGTGACTTGAGGATAGGGACACTTCCATTTTTGTTTTTGTATCCTCAATAGCTTAGCACCATACTGAAATATGTCCTGACATTCTGATGGATCTGTGATATCAGAAATGATGATTTTGATTCTTCAAAAATCATGGTGAAATACAAGAATAATAATAACCCCTTTCTATATAGTTTAGAAAATACTTTATTCACAATAGCTTTGTTAGGAAAATGAGTTTTTTTTTATGGTCATTTTTGCTATAGACTAATAGAATCAACATGGGGAACTTGCAATATTGAAACTTCTAACGTCGCACTCTGGTAACTTGTTCGTAGTTATATCTATCTATATCCATCTACAGACACACGTACACACTTGGGTTATATACAAATGCACATAAGTGTGTATAACCTATGTAGATGTGTTCTTGAATGTATTATGTAGCATGTCTGTATGTAAGCATGTGTATGATTTCCTCCTTCAATGCACATCACAATGCATTCGTAATTATCTATCCTGGGCAACTCTTGTCCATATGGACAAAATCTCATATGGAAATGATAAATTTATTGGGGTGGAGTGGGCAGAGGACATTCAATATACTGAAAGCCTTCTTTGAGATCTAGTGACATAATTCTTTGGCTATTCCTTCCCCTTGGCTCATCTTCCCCCACCTCCAGGCCACAATGACCTCATCCCTTATAGTCCATTTCTTAAGCAATTACTAAGTATAAGGAGTAGAAACCAGCCGAGTATCTCCATAGTAATTTAATGAATATTCCCTGGATTAAACTGAATCTAGTTTTCCTGATTTTCCTTACTTCTCCTCGCATCATTTCATACAGTTTATATTCCTATGATTCTCTGTGTGCACCATATCCATTGTTTCTTACAAGGAAGCAATATTTCACTACAATGTATCCAAGCAGAAACAAAAAGAAACATTGATATGCAGAAACCGTCAAAGGACAGGAAAAAGCTTCAAGTCAAGCTCCAGTGAAGAGTGCCAGAGACGGCTTTGAGAAAGAAAGAAACTGAGAGTGTAGCAAGAGTGCAGGAGTAAGCTGGACTCAAGCTGGACTACATGAGGACTCTATGAAGAGAGAAAGATTTTCAGACTCTGACATATCAGGAATTTTGAGTTATCCTTCTGCAAATATATTTATGTCATTAATGTATGTCTCATTATCATTGTAGATAAAATATGAACTAACCCTTCCCATGAATGTTGTATGCAGTTTATGAAAGAAAAGTTTAGTAACAATCATCCTTGGTATGCCATTTAAGTAAATGCCTTAGGTAAGAGCTAATTATCGTTAATAAGAAGTACAATGGTGGGGAATCATTAGCTACAGAGGTAGGAGTAGGTTTATCCTTAGAAGTCAAATATAACATTCTATTCACAAATGTTTTTCGAAATATATCACTGGAATTGCAATAAGCTGCTTTGCTTTGGGAACATAACATCCTGCTTCCTTTGGAGATTTCTCATGCCTACAGAATAGTTTTGTGCCATTCAAATGATCTTTTCTTTTGAGAATCTTACTCCTGACATCTGCAAATGTGCTGCTAGTCACTGGAATAGTAAAATTTAATCAGGATATGTCTTGGAATTTAAAGGGGAGAATTTTCTTTTTCAAGAGATGGTTTATGGATTTTGGACACTGATGCTTTGTTATCCACATTGAAAAGTTCTTGTATTATTTCTGACATTTTAATTGACATGTTCTGTCTAAATTGTAGTTGCCCATAGTATCTTCAAGATCAGTGATTTTTCATTTATAGAACTCATATGCCCTTACAATTTTATTGTCTTTTATTTCTCCTGCCAGATATTCTCCATTTCAGTATATTTGTATCCCATATCTGTAGATTTCTCACTTCTTTGGATTGATTCTCCACTGTGCAGTGATATTTTTTTTTACAATCCATTGAATTCTTTTTTTCCCAAAAACTTCTGCATCGAGATGAAAATTCAATGATTTACTTGTGTCTGATTTCACTTTTGAGTCACTATAAAGTTTCTTCTTCTCATTCCAAGCTCTCTTTGGAGTTAAGAGGATAGTGTATTTTATCAGACATTGGTTGACATGCTTCCTCTTATAATAATAATTGTTAAAGAAGCTTTTTACTGTCATTGACTAATTACTCATTATTTTTCTGGTTTTAGTATCTCCCATAGGGATTTATCTGCTTATGTTTTGGAGATTTTATTAAGGATTTTTCTCTTAATTTTTTTTTTTAGAATTTTGATCTTTTAAAAAAATCCCTCTCTCATTTTCTAGCCCCTCCTTTTCTTACAGGTGGACACACCTATGTTTTAAGGTCTGCCTTAGCCTTCTTGCATTGGGAAACATATAATTCATAAGCCTAGGTCTCTACCCTGTTGATCCTCAGCAGGAATAGCTCTGGCCTCAGCTGGATTCCAGTCTTTCTTCAGCACTGGCACAGCTGCCTATGTTGGTACTCAACCCTAATTTCTCCTGCTCTTCTCCTCCTCTTGAATTGACTGAAACAGAATTTGCCCCCTGAGGAGGGTTAAGGGAAGAGTATCTGAAGTTTTGTGGGGGTTTTTGGGGGTAGAGTGGAATTTGATATGGCTAATCCTTTGCATATAATGGAAATATTTTGCATGATTTCACAAGTATAATTTATATAATTTTCCATGCCTATTCAGTAGGTAGAAGAGGGATGGGAGGAATAGAATTTAGAACTTAAAAATTTTAAAAGAAAGTTAAAAATAAACATGTTTCTTAAAAATAAAAAAATACAGTTCAGGGCCAATTCATAAAGGCTTTTACTGTATGACAAGTCTGTCTTCTTCCTACTATTGATTTAACTGTTCTACATTGAGTGTATCATTTTTCTTTCTTTATCTTTTTTTGGGGAAAAGAGAAGAAGTGGCTTATAGGAAGTGATTCTACCATTTTGTTGGATGTGTCAACATTGCATTCACATTCACTTCACCTTTTTTTTAACAGACTTGGAGAAGGGGGGAGACACTGGAGACACAATTGGAAAAATGAGCTCCAAGGAGTTGGATAGGAGAGAGACTTTCAAATGGTTGATATGAGCCCTTGGATTCAAAGACATATGAGTTGGCCACTTCATGCTCCTTGAACTCCAGGGGTATGTCTCTACAAAGTTCCAAGAGGGGACCTACCCCAGGTAAGATGGTTCCATCTTTCCTGGCTTGAACTGAGACCTTATCTCACTCTGAGTTCAAGAACTCATTTAATCTTATATACTCTTTGTTATAGTCTAAATTGTAGAACTTCTCTGATTTGTCTGATTTGTCATCTTGCATAGATGGAAGGGTTTGCTCACTATTTGATATGTATTATGGCTTTCTGTATAAATATAAATATAAATGTTTGGTGGAAAAAAGAGAAACTGGCAAGTATCAGATAAAGGGTACCAAGCCCCATTTACCAGGGAAGTTTCTATTGTTTTGAATTCCTAAACTTCACATCTCTAATATAGAGATATTTGAGTAGGTAGGAGATAGATCATGTACCCCTCTTCGAAACAGAAGAAATTACCACTAAAGCTGTCCGAGATCCCATCTACCCCCTTTCTCCCAGATAAGGAATTGATGGCACAGCCATAATCCTCTTTCCACTTTCCATAAAGCATAATCAGATCTCAGATTATATTTTCATGCCACCCACTAGTAGCCCATCTTATTAAACCATCCTCACACCCATCCATCCCCACCACACACACACACACACACGATTCCAGGGGTAAATGAAGAGAAATAAATTCACTAATGGAAGTTTGCTATACAGAGTTATGTTGCTTTACATTAGGAATGAGATCAAATTTGACAAATAACATGTTTCACAACAATGTTTATAATTCTCAATACCCTGATCTGCATACAACTAGGAAACTAAGTTTCAGCATGGAAGACAGAATGAATTTTCCAGTGTAGTATAATGGCTAGTGGGCCAGACTCAAAGTCAGGATGATCAGAGTTCAAGTTCTACCTGTGGCACATACTGTGTGACTCTGGCCAATGAACTTAACTTTTCCATATACCAGCAGCTTTCTAAATCTGGAAGTTAAGAGAAGGTGCTAATCTATATTTCACAAGGAGGGAGTTTCTTCATTCAGGAATTTCTTATTGGTCTAATTCTTAATCTGAGACTTAAATAAATATTGCTGCTATTAACAATCAGGAAAACCTTCTCCAGTTTAAAGAACCACTTTTGAGCACTTACCTGGCAAATGCTTCGGAAAGCAAGAAAAAGGCAAAATCAAAGACCACGCCAGGAACCAGGACAAAATAAACCCAATCCACCATGCACCCAGCCAGCGGGGATCATCTTCAGTGATAAAAGTGCTTTAATAGGAAAAAAATAATAATTACCTCTAGTTTCTTACTAGAAACATACTTAGCATAATTACAGTTTTATAATATTTTACAATGTAAATGACTGCAGTAAAATTGTTCATAAAGATAAAAAACTAAAGCCATTGCATTTTTAAATGACTCATTTTAAATGATATTCCAAAAATATTTAAAGAATACAAGCTCTTTAAATATTGGTATCTCAGCAGCAGCATTTTATTATAAAAAATTAAAATATCATAAGATAGCTATCATATTGACCTGAAAGTAGGCTGAATTTTCCCCCAATATGGCCAGCAAAAAAGCCTACGTCTTATTAAAGGTTCATCCATAGTATCCTGACTACTCAGAATCAGACTATGTTCAATTGGAAAAGATCTTAGCAGGCATGTAGTACAACCCATATGTGAGAGTTGGAATCTCCATTATAGTACATCCAACAAGTCATTCAACTTCTCCTTGAATACCTCCACAAAAGGGGACAACACCACCTCAAAAGGCAGCCCATTCCATTTTTGGACATTTCTAATTGTCAGCAAATTTGTTCAGACATCTGTTGTCAATTTTGCTTTTGCAAATTCTCCTCCATATTCCTGGTGCTTCTGGTTAATGCCAAACAGAATATATCTAGTCCCTCTTCCACAAACAAATCTTCAAATGTGAGAAGATAGCTATCATGTCCCCACTGTCTTTTCTTCTTCAGGATCAACACACCCATTTCTTCAACCATTCCTCATCTGACATAGAATCAAGGCCCTTCACTATCCTGATTTCGCTCCTTTTAAGACTCTCCAGCTTATCAAAGTGCTTCTTAAACCACAGCACCCAAAACCAAACACAATATGACAGATGAGAGCAGAGTAGAACTATCTCTCACACACACACCCCTCTATTCCTTTAAATTGTGCCTTTTTTAATATAGTCCATGATCACATTGAGCTACTCACTCTTACTGAGCCTGTAGTCCACTAAATGCACCAGATTTTAACAATAACTGCTAACTGTGCCTCCTGTCATATTTGTGAAGTTGATTTTTTTGTACCCAAATGTAAGACTTTACATTTATCCCTAATGAATTTTATTAGATTTAGCCCATTGCTGTGGCCTAACGAAAATTTGCAGTTTTGGTGGGGTGGGAGGGAGGGTGTGGGGAGAAGGAAGAAGGGGGTAGATCCCTGACTCTATCATCCAATATGTTATCTATAGTTCCCACCTTTAGGTCATATACAAATTTGATAAACATGCCTTCTATGCTTTTTTTCCAAGTCTTTTGGAGAAAAAAAAATGCACACATGTATGTGCATAATGAATTCAATGTTCTTCAGCCTCATGCAGTCTCCTTCAACTTTTGTAGTTTGCAGTGTTGATAGGGTGGTGGGAAGGGGAGTAGAGAAACTAAAAATGACAGTTTTTAGATTGAATCTCTTATTAATTTATACTTAGACCCCTGTCTAATGAACAAATTGGTCAAGTTACAAGAGGAACTATATTAATATTGGTGTTTTTGCTTTTAAAAAACCAAGAAGATAGAAGCAAAATGCAGTTAGCTTTCTCATACTCCTAAGGAAACAAGTATTATCATTTCAAGGGACTTCTATACAACCCCTTCACCTTATGATGAACATAAACATGACTTATTAGGGAGAAAGTCTAACAGGATTAAGAAAGTCAAAGGGAAAGGGAAATGAAAAAAACTGAAAGGTAAAAAATTCTGATCAAATAGTTATTAGTAGGGAGAAAAAGTCATTTCACCACCTTATTTCAATGATGTGATAACTGTGATCTAAGTATTCCTTCTAATGGTCAAAATCCTAATTACCTATGCCTTCTCTTTTTATGTGATATCTCCATGTGTTCCTATAAAGCTTCACTCACAAAAGAGACTTCTTGACATTAAATGAATATCAGTGGAATATATAAGCTATCCATCACTTATTTTTAATTCTTGCTAAATTACCTACCTACCTCTTTTCTCATAATACATCTTTCAGATGATATCCTTTTCACAGATTGTCCTGCAACTTCACTGATAGTAAGTTTGATCCTGCTGACCCCAAGCAATGCGCCATTCCATTGCTTTTTGGGTAACCTATAACTTTAATCCTTTGGAAACTGTATTCCATGACTTACAGCTATAGAACACCAAAAATATTGATGTAAAAATACGAGCTTTACTTTCAGGAAAAAAGTTGGAGTCATAAAACTACGCAATTTCACATCAATCCAACCTAATCTCTTCATTACTAATTCTGAACCAAACTGATTGTCCACCTGCCATGTCTGTCTAAGATTAGATAAACAGACAGAGACAGATAGAAGAAGCAGCTCTATGAGTCATCAATCTAAATTCATATAGCTCAGTTTAGTTCAAAATAATGAGATTTATTAATGTGCAAGGCACTGTGCTAGGTACTGAGATTTAAAAAAAAAAAATTGTCCCAGTCCTCAAAAGAGTTTCATTGTAATGTAAAATTACAACATATATACAGAGAAGATATAAAGGATAAATACAGTAAAAGTAATCTCAAGAAAAAGGTGATGAAAAAACTGAAAGGATTCACAGAGGACTCATATAAAAGATGGCATCTGAGCTATGCTTTAATGACATACCTATACAAAGTCAAGGAAACCAGAGATGAAACTTCATTTATGGTGAATAGCTAACAGACAAGTTTGACCAGTGTGAGAAAGGGAATATAAAATAAGCCTAAAAAGATAGATGAGAACCAAATTGCAATAAACTTTGATTCTAGAGTGAGAATGTTATATTTTAGAAGCAAAAGAAAGAAATTAAGACTTTGGGGGATAAAGATGATATGGTCAGATCTATAATACTAGGAAGTGGGGAAGTGGGGCAGAGTAGAAAGACACACATACTCTAGCTCTTCCCCCACAGCCCATAAAATACCTATAAAAAATGACTCTCAACAAATTCTAGAGCAGCAGAAGCCACAGAACAACAAAGTGAAAGAGATTTCCATTCAAAGGTAACCTGGAAGGCCACCAACATAGGACACAGAGCGGAGTTCAGCCTCAACCACGCAGCACCAGCACCAGGAGAAATAGGACAAGAACAGACCTCCAGAGCAGAATTCCCAGTAGCAGTGGAGGTTCTCAGACCCCTCAACCCACAAGTGCCAAAGAAAGCTTCAAAGATCAGTAACAGGACTTTCCCAACCAGATGAGAGGGGAGGAAAATAAAATCCTTAAAAATAAGCTAACTCAATTGGAAAAAGAGATCCAAAAAGCCAATGAGGAGAAGAAGGCTTTAAAAAGCAGAGTTAGTCAAATGGAAAAGGAGGTTCAAAAGCTCACTGAAGAAAACAGTTCTTTAAAAATGAGAGTGGAGCTGAAGGAAGGTAATGAGTTTATGAGAAACCAAGAAATTACAAAACAAAACCAAAAGAATGAGAAAATAGAAGATAATGTGAAATATCTCAATGGAAAAACAACTAACCTGGAAAACAGATCCAGGAGAGACAATTTAAAAATTATGGGACTACCTGAAAGTCATGATCAAAAAAAGAGCCTAGACATCATCTTTCATGAAATTATTAATGAAAACTGCCCTGATATTCTAAAACCAGAGAGAAAAATAAATTTTGAAAGAATTCACCAATCACCTCGTGAAAGAGACCTGAAAGGAGAATTTACTAGGAATATTTTTAGCCAAATTTCAGAGTTCCCAGGTCAAGAAGAACATATTGCAAACAGCTAGAAAGAAATAAATCTGAGTGTTGAGGAAGCACAACCAGGATAACGCAGGATCTGGCAGCTTCTACATTAAGGGATTGAAGGGCTTGGAATAGGATATTCCAGAAGTCAAAGGAACTGGGATTAAAATCAAAAATAACCTACCCAGCAAAACTGAGTACAGTACTTCAGGGGAAAAACAATCATTCAGTGATGTAAAGGACTTTCAAGCGTTCTTGATGAAAAGACCAAAACTGAAGAGAAAATCTGACTTTCAAACACAAGAATTAAGAAAAGCATGAAAAGGTAAACTGGAAAGAGAAATCATAAAGGACTTTCTAAAGCTGAACTGTTTGCATTCCTACATGGAAAGATAATATTTGTAACTCTTGAGACTTTTCTCAGTAGTTGGGTAGATGGAATGATTATACACACACACACACACACACACACATACACAGAGCACAGGTTGAGTTGAATCAGAAGGGATGGTATCTACAAAAACTAAAATTAGGGGGTGAAAGAGGAATATATTGGGAGGAGAAAGGGAGAAATGGAATGGGGCAAATTATCACTCATAAAAGAGATAAGAAAAATCTTCAATGGAGGAGAAAAGGGAGGAGGTGAGAGGGGAAAACTGAAGCTTACTCTTTTCACATATGGCTTGAGGAGGAAGTAACATGCTCACTCAATTTGGTATGAAAATCTAGCTAACACTACAGGAAAGTAGGGGAGAAGGGGACAAGTGGAGTGTGGGGAGGGCAAATGGGAGAAGGGAGTAATTAGAGGTAAATACTTTTGGGAAGGAACAAGGTCAAATGAGAGAATAGAATAAATAGAGAACAGGGTAGGATGGAGGGAAATATAGTTAGCCTTATACAACATGACTATTATGGAAGTCTTTTGCAAAATGACACATATATAGCCTGTATTGAATTGCTTGCCTTCTTAATGGGGATGGGTCAGGAGGGAGGAAGGGAGAGAAGTTGGAATCCAAAGCATTAGAAAAAAATGTTGAGAATTGTTATTGCAAAAACTGGGAAATATGAAATACAGGTAATGGGGTATAGAAATCTATCTTGCCCTACAAGAAAAGAGAAAAGATGGGGATAAGGGAAGGGTGGGATGTGATAGAAGGCGTAATCAGAATGCAAGGTGTTATGGGGTGGAGGGAGGGGAGGGATGGGGAGAAAAAGTGGAACTCAAAATTTTGTGGAAATGAATGTCGAAATTTAAAAATAAACATTAAAAAAATAAGAAAACCTTTAAAATAAGAAAAAGTATACCTTTTTCTCATCAGATATTGCCAATGAATATCTGGGGTTTTTTTGACTGTACTTCTTTGTTACAAGAGAAGGTGCTATGGAGAGGGGGAGTCATTTAGAAGTAAAAATGATTTTTTTTAAGGCAGCAATAATTGTTTTTTAACTGAAGAACCAGATTGAAATTGTAAAGGATCATGCGAAGGTTTTTTTTTCCACCCAAAGGTAGAAGAGATCTGGGGATGTTTTTAAAAATTTGAAAAGATAATGCCACAAGGAACTAAAGATGGGAGAGAGAAAGGAAAAAATCAGATTCCCAGAAGAGATGGAAAGGAAGGGGAGGGGAGGGAATTAAAGAAACAACCTTAGCTTTAATTTAATCAACTTCATCAAAGACTAACTTAATAGAGGAGAAAATGGAGGATCCTAAGGTGGAATATTTTGAGGAATGGAGCACCAAAGAAGGACTTCACAAAAATGGTCACCACTTACTCAGTAAAAGGATAAATGAAGTCTTTTCTTGAGTTGGATAAGGTAGTATGTAAAAAAAGAAATTTGGAATAACTATTTCAAGAATGTGATACAAAGTCAATAAAAAAAGAATTATTATACAGCAATGAGGGTCAAATTAAGATTAGGTAACAAATATAAGTTTATACTGAGCACAGAACAATTATGTGACTTTCTCCAAGAGCATTCAATAGAAAATGAATAGTAATGGGGTGTGTGTGTGTGTGTGTGTGTGTGTTCATCCTTCGATGCCAAAGAAGACCATACCATCGAAGAAATAATGACATGACTTGCACTTAATTTCATTTTGAGTGAGGGAGGGCTGTGCAGGTCACCAGCCTCACTTCTCTCCCACACCCATCTGAATCCAGTCACCAGATATTCATCCTGGATGACCCAGGATGAGGCAATTGGGGTTAAGTGACTTGCCCAAGGTCACAGAGCAAGTGAGTGTCAAGTGTCTTGAGGTGAGATTTGAACTCAGATCCTCCTGACTCCTGCACTGGTGCTTTATCCACTGCACTACCAGAGGAAGTAGGGGAAATCTAAAATACATGGTGAGGATAATGCAAGCCTAACATTTGACAAGGTGACATGGTCTGTTACAAGGGATTCAAGGGAAGTTGATAGTGTAAGAAACTACTGGTCAACCAGTGAGTCAGGGCTATGAACCAACTAAGAGAAGAGGGAATCATGGAAGAGCATGAAAATCATGGTGAAGATACAGAATGAGTTTTGGAGAAGCGGGGTCATAAAAAATAGAAAGTTAAGTTTAGAGAAGAGGAAACTCAGAATTCTTTAATATAAAGATGAAAGTTGTAGGTAATGACTAGATCTCTATGAGTGGCTGAAGGTAAAGATAAAGATCACAGGGAGCTAAGAATGATGTTGAACTTGAAGGTCAAGGCATTTGAGGGGACATGCACATATATTAAGTCACAAAGTAAAAGAACAGATAGAATTGGACAGGAAGACTGAGTCTACCTTTATAGAGGACAGAAACTGGATTCAACCTATTTTGCATCTCCTACCTTGCCTCCTTTCACCTCCCAGGAAAAAGATGCCCCTTTCAGGATAAGTTCATCACTTCTAAACTCACCACCAAGCTGCTAACTCAAGCCTTGATTGACTCCACTCCCTCAAACTCTTCTGCCTTCTGTTTAGAGGGCAGAGTACCAAACACCATCCAATGCCTTTCTTTAAAGAGGGCAGAAACTACACTCAGATCATTTCACTTTGCATCTGATACCTTGAGTGCTTTCAATGCCCCCTGCTAACTTATCCTCCTGTCTGCTTTCCTGCTTCTTTTTGTGGGTTGTCTCCCCCTTCAGATCATAACCATGTTAAGGGCAGTGACTAGCTTTATTTCTTACTAATTGTATTCCCAATGCTTAGCACAGTGCCTGGTCCATAGTACTGGGTTGGATTGGATTGGACTGGGATAATTAGAAATTTAAGGGATAGTTGGAAATAAAGGATACAATTTTCCAGGAGATCCAGATTTCTATTAGTATAAGAAGTTGTAAAGTAAAGAGAGTTGTAAATTAGTGTAATGTAAAAAGAAGTTGTAAAGTAAAGAATAAAAAAATCTATTAAGAGTAGAATGGACTCAATGGAAGGGCAAGACAGACAAAGCTATGCAAATACTATAGAGGGACTAGAGTTGAAATGGATAGGAATAAAAATGAGTGGAGAATGAGAGGGAAAAGGATCTTCCTTTAGACTGCAATGCCTCAGAATCATGAGAATAAGGAGAGCAGGAACAGAGAAATTGTCCATCATTGAATAAGAACCAGTTGATCAGGGTCCTTCCCTTGTGCAATGCCTGGCCTCACAGCCACTGCCTCCAGAGATCTAGTATCCCCCTTCCCTCTCCCCACAGAATATTCTGTGAAAAGATGTAGATCCTTAATTCCTTGATGTGAGTCTCTAAAAGCTAATCTTCATCCTTCCACTACCACCTCCAGATCTCATTCCTGCCTCCTCATCACCATCCCAAAATTGAGACTCAGGATTGTGATTGCTAAGAATATCCTTCAAAATAGTCTGCCTGTTGCCCAGGGCAGGAAAGGCTGAGGCCTCGGGTACCACTGTTCCCTTCATAGAAGGACCCCTCTTGCCCCCTAGCACCTGGAGGTATTATCATAGTCTGGAAAACTCTTCACATACTAGGTTTTTCGCTCATAGATAGCTAAGCTGAAGTTTTTTTCCAGTAATTATGTATCCTATTTAGAAAGCTTTGAAAAATTCAGAGGCTTGATGCAATCAGCACAATGTCATTAGCAAATAGGTACATCTGGGGAATCTCACCATCTTTAAGTAATTCTGCTTCAATTAATCAACTCAGCTGGACTTCTTCCATAAGAGAAGCAACTAGTGCTGGTAGTTATATGTCTGTCTCCCTGGCATATATCTCACATGATGTTAAAACAGGGAATTATCTATTTTTGTTACACCTTTCAAAGAATCTTGTATAACTTTGACACATATAAAGGAAAAACTTTTTTGGTTTCAGTCTGCTGACTCAAATGCTTTTCTATAGTGAATAAACAATAGGTATAGTGAAATCTCATATTCTCTAAGCCTTTCAGTCAATTGTGTGGCTAGAATGACATGGTTTATTGTAGAATATTGTTTGAAGGCCTTACAAGAGATGGTAAAAGATTAGAAGTTTTAACTCATATGACAAAAACAGCAAGAAGCAATGGAGAAATTAGAAGTTTAAAGAAAGCTGGGCACAAGAGTCAATTAAGTCAGATCATCTCAAGAACAGTCAAGGATAAAAAAAGAAGAGCAGATACAGTGGGGGGAAAAAGACCTACTTAGGTTTCCATAACAACCTTTTTTCTCCATTGATGGCAACAGAGCCAATACCTTTAGATTCTAAGATTAGTTTCCAGTGTACTGCATAAGGAAACAGAAATGGCACCAATGAAAAGAAGCATGTATAGCATAGTCAGACCAGAATAAATACACATGCAGATGGTTTGTTATTATTGCTGACACAATTTAATATGTTAATATTGCTGACAATATTTAAAAGAGGGGACTATGCCAAATTGTATATAGTTGAAAGGAGAGACAGAGAGAGAAAGAGAAGGGGGGTTGGGGCAATATAGATAGATAGGTAGTATTTTTACTGAGAAAATGTCATCAAAAATGCCAACACGCGACTATTTTTTAATCTCTCCAAATTGGGCTATACATGTACGGTGAGAATCCCTGATGAAAATTAAAAAGAAATAGGAAAGTTTTTTGTAAACTATAGTCTGACTAAGGTACAGAGTAGAATCCCAGCCATGTCCTTCCCCTACCCAAAAACCTACTCTGGTTCAATATTACCTCTGGAATAAAATGTAAACTCATCAACTTAGAGTTAAAGTCTACATTTTTAAATTATTTCATAGGACTCTCCACAAATTCTCCATTCCAACCTAACTGCCTTGTTTGATATGCCCTGACTCAGTCTGTAATCCATTTCCTTCCTCTACTATACCTTTGCATAGGCTGTCCCATATGCCCAGAATGCACTGTATCCTTACTTCTACCTCTTGGAATCCTTAACTTTCTTTCCAGCTCAACTCAAAGTGTTGTGTGTGTTCATCCTTCATTGCCAAAGAAGACCATGCCATCAGATAACTATGTGACTTGCATTTGACTTTTGTTTTGGGTGAGGGAGGACTGTGGAGGTCATCAGCCTCACTTTTCCTCCAGAGTCATCTGAATCCAGTGACCAGGATGACTGGAGATGACCCAGGATGAGGCAATTGGGGTTAAGTGACTAGCCCAAGATAACACAGCTAGTGAGTGTCAAGTGTCTGAGGTGAGATTTGAACTCAGGTCCTTCTGACTCCTGCACTGGTGCTCTATCCACTGAACCACCTAGCTGCCCCCACTCAAAGTGTTATCTCCTATGGGAAGCCTTTCCTGATGCCCCTAGTGGTTATTTCCTCCCTTCTCAAGTTATATTATAGTTGCTTATGTTTGAATATTTTATTCTTGTATTCCCCTAGTAGGATGAAAGCCCTTGAAATGCAAATATGACTGTTTTGTCTTTTTATGCCTGTAATATCCTGAACACAGAACTTACTAGAAATTGGAACATAGGCTGGAATGCATTTGAGGAACTAGGCAGTTTTTAATAACTGCAAGCTTCTGCTCAAAACCAAAACTCATCATTTTAAAACCAATATCCTTTTTTGGTACTGTTATATAGCATCAAACCATGGAATATAAAATCTCTGAAGAATCAAAACTGCAGGTCACATGAAGGGAGATGGAAAGGCATTGGTGAAGGTAAATATGCTTCAAGATATTATCAGAGACAAATTTTTTACAATGGCACAAAATCAAAGAACTGTAGGAAAAGTGAGTGGAATGGTCATGCACTAAGAACAAAGTTGAACAGTTGGGTATGCTGTACTAGAATCCACCTAATGATGAGCAACCTGGATAGACACCCTTAGCATGCTGGGAGGATGCTTTGTAGAAGGAACACTCAGAGGATAACATGGATCAAAGTCCCACAAGAAAGGAATACATGAATGGGTCAAAAACCAGTCATGCTGAGAAAGTATAAGGTTCAAGATATCAAAGCTTATGAAGAAGGAAAACAGTGAAAAAAAATTAAAAATACATGGACTTGCCTTTTCCCCTTATCAGCATCTATATAGATTTTTAGCAGCTGCCCTCCCAAAACGTATCCAACAGCAGGGCCTAGGACTGACATAGAAAATCCAATTCCTATAAGAAAAGAAAAAAAGAGAATATGAAAATATATCTAATTTTTTTTCACAATGCATAATAATGTGAAGAATGTTTTATGATACAAGTTTGAAATTGCATAGGGATTACATTCACAATAAAAATTGTTCATTTTTAATTTTTGTTTCGTACATATCACTTTCAAAATCACCCTATGAGCTTTAATAAATGGCACTTATTAAAACATTAGTTCAATATGCAAGCTGTTAAGCTGTTAGACACAAGGCCAAAATAGCTAGGAGATATAAATGTGCATGATACTCATGATTTCAAGGATTTAGCACTACCTTTGCATCTGCCCATAAAGTTAAGATATTACTGTGAATGATACTTTCTCTGTGGTCAGCTGTATTTAAAGAGAATAGCATTCTATGAAAAATCCTTTCACATGAAAATATTATTCTTTATTTCTGTCTCAATATAATTTAAATCGACATTTATATCTATGTTGATAGATCTATACCTATATGCATGGTCAAATGTAATGACAGAAATAAAGAGATTGATACAAATACATCAGGTTTCTCTGTTTGCAGAGCCTAGAGATATGATTCAGATAAAAGACTCAGTAAAGTGTTTCCCCTAAAATGGTTTGAACATCCACTTGTCCTGCACCAACAACTCAAGGAAAAAAATACAAAAAGAAGTAGTGAAGCAGAGATAAGAAAAGAGAAGAGAAAATTGAGTGCTACCAGACTCTTCCTTCCTGATAGCTTCACTAGTGACAACTTTAAATATAGACTTCTTTCTGTCTTCCCTGCTAAGACCAATATATATTCTCATTAAAGAAGTCCCTGCTAATAACAGTAGCTGCTTCTTCAAAACAAACAAAAAATACACAAGGGTATTGAGAAATTGGAATATATGCAAGAAAATGTAGTATATCAAAAGGGATGTTATGACATTCTTAATTAAACTCTGAGGTACCTTCCATCATTACATCAGTGATGTCCATTATCTTTTAACATAACTAGAATTCAACAGATATTATATTAAATAAATAGTTCTCAGGAAATATCATTTTTAGTTATAAAAATTCATAAATTACAAATAAATTATAAACAATTATGCCAATTTAGTTTAATGAGAAAGATCTGCCTGAAAACACTACTAACCTTTTTTACTAGTACTTATGTAATTACTTTATTTAAAATGCAAATCAAACAAAAAACCATAATGGGTCAATTATATTAGAAAACAAATTCACCTATATAGAGAGATGATTTATGCGTAGGAACACTGTCATCAATAAAGGCTGTTCCTAGTGTGTAAAGAGGAGTTCCTCCTACTCCCAGCAATAGCTGCCCCAAGATGAACACATAAAGGTAGTTAGAAAGATTGGAGGTGTCATCCTTGCAATTGCTAATGTTTCCTGTTACTGGACAAGTATCTGAAAAAAAAAAAGGAAAGGAATAGAAATTATTATTTGCAGAAACATGGCCCAAGTTATTCATTTAATACATGTCTTTTTCATGAATTTTTAAAAAGTATTTATTTTCCCTACTGAAATTAAATTTGACTGTATTCGACAATTTGAAAAGTATCATGATGGAAAGAACCTTGGCCTTAAGAGTCAGGAAAAACATAATCAAAACCAGCCATCAATATTTATTAGTTGCATGATCATGTGAAAGACAAGTAATATCTCTGAACCTGTTTGTTCATCTGTAAAATGGACATGATGATTTCTGAAGTATTACCTCAGAGGTTAGATGTAAGGATCAAATGAGATAGTATATGTATAACACTTTGCAAACTTTAAAACACTACACAGAGAGAAAGAGAGAGAGAGAGAGAGAGAGAGAGAGAGAGAGAGAGAGAGAGAGAGAGAGAGAGAGAGAGAGAGAGAGAGAGAGAGAGAGAGAGAGAGCTTATTTTAATCCAAACTTTAAAACTGTACTAAGACTTTTGAGAAACTCTAAATGTCAGCTGCCATTACAACTATATTTAGGAATGCTTTTCCTTGAAAGCAAATCCAACCATTATTGTGCCATGAAATTTCTAAAATACAGAATGAAATTGAAATACTTTAATTGAAGAGTAAGGTGGCATTGATTTCCAATGCTATCTTGATCCTCAATTTATCTTGTTAAAAGCAAATAGGGCTGTGTGACTTAAGTGAGCAAGTCACAAAATAACTTTTAAAAAAAACAAAATAGGGCTCCACTCTTCCCCCTGAACCAAAATAGTGGTGAAAATAAGGAGCAAATTTGTCCCAGATGATGGAATATCTAGGGACCCAGTATTGTCATTTTGTCATTGTTGTTTAAACAATGGGCAAGAAATATGCTGAATAATGAATTATGGAGAAATTGAAATATGCAACCTCCTTTGAAATTTGTGAGACTCAAATTTATCATCAATTCAGGTCCTGGTGGCTGTTACCTATCAACCTTCTGGACATTCTCCTTCCTTCTTCAGTGAGTTTAGTGCATGGCTTAAGGTCTTTCCTCTCCATCTTCTTTCCTGCCACTAGGGGGTTCCAATAAATATAGGGTTTATTTATCTTATGTTTAAAGTATGTTTATGTTTAAAGTTTAAAATAGCACTGAGACTTCTGGAACAATATAAATGATGCCACCTCATCAATTATCCTACCTTCAGAGTTCCTAAATTTACTCAGTTGCAATGACCTACTCTTCAAAGTCACAGATAAGAAGTCAGTTCTAGAACTTCCATATCAACATTATTAGGTACTTCAAAAACAAAAGAAGCTGTACATAATAAAGATTTATGGATTAACACAAAAAATCCTCTTTTGTTTTATGCTTTCTTGTATAAAGATCAAGTTTCTTTACATTAGTCAAATTTGTAATAATAAAATTAAAAAAAAAAAAAACGTAAAAGGAAATCCAAAAAATGGGAAGGAAGCAGAGAAAAGGAGGTGGGAGAACACTGAAGATAATCTCCATCTTCACAACTCTCCATCACCATAACTCCCATCCCCTACCCTACAGGCAACAGTCTGTAGTGTTTGAAGTCAAAGGAGCAGAGATAAAACTCCAGCCTCTGCTACTTTATACTGTGAAGTACAGCAGAGATAAAACTCCAGCCTCTGCTATTTTATACAGTGGAGTACAAATGAAAAAGCACTTATCATGTCCTTCTTATATTCCAGATACTAAACATGGTGCTGGTGATGCAAAGATAAAAGTGAGACAACCCCTGCCTTCAAGGAGTTTATGTTCTATCTACGGGCAAAGTAGTAGAGAGGAAAAAGCAATGAATTTGAAATCAACAGAACTGATAGAAATCCACTTAACACCAGTGAAATGTCACTGACAAATAACCCGTAGGAGACTTGGTTATCTCCTTTGTAAAATAAAGGCCTAGAACTAGCTCATGTCTAAGGTCCTTTCCATCTCCAAATCTATAATAAGGGGAGAAAGCACATATAGGAGAGTGGTAGGCAAGAAAGAATGTTCCTGTCTAGAGAGTCACAGGGTGGTAAGTAATCAATTCTCATGCTTTTTCCAGGAGAGAATTGATTTCTGTTCCAGGAGCAAGAAACTGAAAAGGAAAGGCTAATGCAAATGTATGAGAAGTTGTCCTGAGATGCCCTGAGTAGATGGATTATAAGCTTGGTATGGGCACCTATTGGATACACCCAGTTAGACAAATTTTCACTGACTCATGGCCCATCAAACTCAAGGTCATGTTCTAAATTGAGTATATTATTGCTTCTAGGAAAGAAGGCATGGTCTCTGGTCTAGATGGGGCTGCTCATGTTGGGAGAGAGAGGGTTGGAGGTGCAAGAGTCAAGGCCAGGAAATCACTTAACTATGCTGGACCTCAATGTTGCTATCTGCCAAATGTTAAGGATTAGACGTGATGATCTCCTAAGGTCCCTTAGGACCTTACAGCTCTACATCTATGACATTGTAGTCTATTTATAACTGTAGATATTATACTAACACTATTATAGAAACAGTCAGCAACCAAGGCCAAACCAAAGGAAACTGAGAAACTTACTCTTAAGTGGAATTTACTGATGAGTCAGTAAAATAGCAAACCATAGTGTTCAGTTTACAGCTGGAGGACCACAATAAAAACATTTAGGACAGCAAGTTATGGTGAGATATAAGGAATGGGAAGATTCACACTAATGCTGATAAATTAAATTAGTCTGGCACACTGGTCTTGAGGTGGTTCAGACTATTCACCAGAGTAAGACCAAGTGATCCTCCATGGCATGGAGGAATCCCACTGCATTGTCTAAGTTTTCCTGCGAGAAAATAGTTGTGTTATGAGTCTGTTTCTAGGTTTCTCACCTACTGTACTAGTCAGCAGGTAAGTAGCTGGGGGGAAAGGGAGGGGGAAGGAGAGGAGAGTGGTGAAAGAGTCCCCTATATTCCTTTGCCCCAGGAAATGAATGTTTACTATCAAGTCTGTGTTACATAAGAGGAAATAGAGACATAAAGGCTTACTTGATTTCCCAGGCAAATATATATTAGCATGAGATCTTTTGAACTCACAATATCTCTGCAGAGATTCTCAGTTAGCTCCATTTCCTTATATAAACAGAAAAAAAAAATGTAACCTTTTCCCCAGAACAATACAAAACTCTTTTCAGTGTTAAAACCTACTTTTTCTCTACAAGGATTAAACCAGACGCTCTTAGATAAATTACCTGGTGCTTGGGGAAATCAGTTCACTATAGTATTCCCAGCTGCAAATTTTATAAAACTTTGCAAAATATACCAAACTCAAAAATTAAAGTATTTCCCAAATAGGTCCAAAAGAGGTATACCTTTAAATGAAATAGATATCTTCCTGAAAAGCTACTTGTAAATAATTTTTTAAGTAGAATCATTCTTTTTAGAGCTGAAAGATATATTAAGAATCATTCCAATCAAATACCTCATCTTACAGATCATTTTACAGATGTGCCAACAAGCTCAGACAAGTTAAATAATCCACCCAGCTCACCCATTTTTGTTTTTTCTTTTATCAGAAACAGCTGTCCTCACTCCAGTCTAACTGTCTCTCTACTTCACTAATTCACTATATTATTTAAAGTGCAACTAATTGAAAAAAAAAAAAACTTTCCTTTTTGCCAAATAAGTAATCCTTAATTGCATATGCTTTGCAAATATGGATTTTCAAAAATCAAGATCCTTGAAAGTCACACATTCCTCCACTATGTATATATAAACATAGATATAGATATAAATATATATAGTAATCAAGTAATCTTGATTACTATATACACACATATATATCAAGATACTAGGTCTGTTCTAGAATAGTTCTTTAGGTTTTTCCTAACACCTGCTTTTTCCTTGATTACTGCATTCCCATAAATGTCCCTAAAAACATCAGAATCAATACAACTAATTTTGTTTTCTCTCTTAAGTGGAATTTTAGAGATTTGGGAATTTTTAGGATAAATTTAACAAGCATTTTTTTTTTTACTTATTCTAATATTAGAAAAGAATTTCACAATTAAATGATAAAATTGAATAACAGAATTAAGTAGTAATTGGCATTGCTTAAGGATTTACTGGTCGAGTCACAAAATAGTCATAGTTTTAAAAAATTTCCAAAGCATGGATCTAGATTTATGAATATGCCCACACATATGCCTCTACAGTCATACAAATGCACAGAGATCTAAACTGACAATTCAACTATCTTAAAAGATACAGCCAATGATACTTTTAACACTTGTCATTTTATTTCCTTGACTGCCCTTGAGAAACTATTTCCTTCCAATAATAATCCACATATATGCAAATATATCCACAAATATGTATATATATAAACATATTCAATCTTTCATGCACTGAAATTTGAAACATTTTGATAATTGACCACAAGAGGGAGCTCCCACCTTCTTTATAACATGCTTGGAAGACTGTGTTGTTGGTATTTGAACTTCATTCTCCAAAAGGACCATGACATCAGAAAGGTGATGCCGTGAATTGGATTTAAGTGAGAGAGGGCTGTATAAGGCCACCAAACTTACTCTCTCCCCTGGAGCCATCTGGGTGACTGGAGATGGCCCCAAATACAGTGAGAGACCTTGCCAATGTAAATATTACTAATAAGGAAGAACTATAAAAAATAACATTGGGTCTTTGTACTTCAAATATGTTTACAGATTCAATTTCATTTGAAATGTGCTTTTATTTTTCTACTTAAGTTATTCAGTTCAGTTCTCTCAGTTGGGGTACGTTTAATTGCTCTCATGTAGAAAGATAGTTAACAAAATTTGTGCCCCACAGAAACAATTACAAATGTTTTGAAGACAAGGTTTAAGAAGACATTGCTATTTAGGAAACACCAGGTTAAAATAGGAATACTTTTCCCTCTATCCTACTCCCAAACAAAAGAGAGAAAAGTATATCCTTGACCAAATAAAATTCACTTTTGTAAAAAGATATTTATTTCTCTAGAAATATTATGATTTTTTTTTTCTAAAGCCCTTTCTATAATGTACCTACTAGGAAAAGCTCTTTGGTGGAACAGATCAGGACAAAAGGTAAAAAAGACCCTTCATCATAATCATGAATGGATTATGGATAATAACCAGAAACTTTAAAAAAAAAAATCCTACCTCTACTCTAGATAAGAATTTAGCCTTTCCCCATCCCAGTAGGTGACTAGGATTTGAACCCATCTAAATGTAATCACCTTCCTTTATTCCTCGAAGGGATTAGATTAGGGCCAACCAAAGTACTTTCTTCCCTATTGTTAAAGCTGTTGTTCAGTCCTATCCAGGAGCTAGGAGAAATTTCTGCAGGAAACCAGGACAGAGGGAAAGGGACAAGTGTTTGGGCTTGAAATAGAGCTCAACACCACTCCCACACCACCCTCCTACCAGAGCCTCAGATACCCAAACTCGATAAATTAACTGGTAGTCTTGTTCAGTCACTTCAATTGCATCTGACTTTTCATTACCCCAGTTGGGGTTTTCCGGGCAAAGATACTTGGTTTGTTATTTCCTTCTCCAGCTCATCTTACATATGAGAGAACTGAGGCAAACAGAGTGGTTAAGTGACTTGTCCTAGATCACACAGCTAGTTAGAAGATCTCTTCTTCCTCTGTATTATTTCCTTTGGTGATCTAATGAGTTTTCAGGGACTCAAAAGATTCTCAGATCTACTGAACTAATCCTACATTCTTTCCTAATCTCCAGGTTTGCATCTTCAATTTCCTATTGGACATTTCAAACTCATATCTCATCTTAAAATCACCATGTCCAAAACTAATTATGTTTTCTCCTCTTTGACCTCCCCTCTTCCTAACTTTAGAATTACTGTTGAGAACACTACCATAATCTCAGTCACCTAGTTTCTCAACTAGATATCAATGACTCTCAATCCCCACATACAATCTGTTGTCAAGGCCTGTGGATTAAGCCTTTGTTTACATCCCTCACATTTAACCACTTCTCTCCTCTGACAAGACCTCTGATGCTAGCCCCCATCATGCCCTGCCTAGATTATTCCAATAATCTGATGGTTGGTCTTCCTGAAAAAGTCTCTCCCCATTCCAATATATCCTCTACTGAGCTGTCAGAATGACCTTCCCTAAAATGCAGGTGTGTCAAACACACACACCCCTCACTCATTAAACTCTAGTGGTTCCCTATCACTTCCATAATCAAAATAATATCCTCTCTTTGGCATTCAAAGTCTCTCCTAACAACCTTTTCCAGTCTTCTTATGCCCACTACTTTCTAATATATTCCTTCTCTCCCACCAGATTTATAGGTGGAAAAGACTTCCAATCATCTAGTAAAAGTCTTTCACAATTTAAAGATACAGAAATTAAAGGCCTAAAGAGGTTAAGTGACTTACTTAGAGCTGAGATTTGAAATTATGTCCAAATAGCATTAATTCTACAGTAACATACAACTTGTACACAAGAGGCATACACAATGGAACACAGTAACATAGTGATCATAAACCCAACATGAACTACTGGGGTAAGGATTCAATAATTAATTAAAAAAATGTTTCTTGGAAGTGTAAAGCAATCTGGAAGAAATTAGACTTAAAGATACCAGATACCACAGAAAGCTTTGGGGAGGAGGGATGTGGAGAGAGAAGTGGAGGATACATGAATGAACTGCCTTTATTAGAGAAAACTAGGGGAATGAAAGGAGATGCCTTTCACAACTCTGTTGTTTTTCAGTCATTTCAATGGTGTCTAAATATTTATCACCCTCTTTGAGATTTTCTTGGCAAAGATACTGGAGTGGTTTGCCATTTCCTTCTCCAGCTCATTTTACAGATGAGAAAACAGAAACAAAGTGACTTGCCCAGGGTCACAAATAGTAAATGTCTAAGGCAGTACTTGAACTCAGGAAGATGAGTCGTCCTGACTCCAGGCCTGACACTCTATCCACTGTGCCCATTTTCACAGCTATGGAGAGGGGAAATTTTCTTAACCAAATAAGAAACAGAAATGATCAAAAGTTAAGTGGACAATGTTGATTATATAAAGTTGAGCATACAAACAATTATGTTCAGACAAGATATAAAACAGATAAACTGGAAATAATCAACACAAGGAAAGGACTCTATTAAAGAGAGATTTGGAATAACCTCTTGTAGAAGGTGGGATTTTTAGCTGAGATGTGAAGGAAGCCAGGGAAGCCAGGAGGCAGAGAACAGGGTCCTGAATTCCAAACAGAGAAAATATCTGGAATCAGGAAGGTGGATGAATGGAAAGAAAGAGCTTTTATTAAACATCTATTATAAATGTACTATATGCTAAGTGCTCTCCAAATTTAACCCTCACAACAACCCTAAGAGGTATTTTGCCATTTTACAGTTGAGGCAACTGAGGCAGGGTTTAATTGAATTGTCATAAGCATTTTTTACACTGAAAATTTTACTTAAAATATGATGCTGTGTTTCTCCCCAGTGCAAAATCATTCCCTCTCTGCACATTAGACAATATAAAAGAAGGATTGATTTAGAGTTGGGAGGCATTTTAAAGATCATTTAGACCAATACTTTCACTTTACAGTTAAAGAAAGTAAGCACCAGAGATGTTCTTGGAATCATAGTTTCAGAGCAGGAGGGCATTGAATTGAGGTTAGATTTTAACTCAGGTTTTTCGGATTCTCAATTTCAGGCCCGGTGCCCTATTTACCACCTAGTTACCCTTAAAAAGAGAGTGCCTTTGTTCAAGGAACAGTAAAGAAGCCAGTGTCACTAGAAAACAGAGTACAAGGAGGGAGGGAGAGATATGAGAAGATGGGAAGAGAGGATTATGAAGGGCTTTGAATGCCAGGCACAGGATTTTGTATTTGAACCTGGAGATAATAGGGAGCCACTAGAGCTTAATGAGTAAGGAGGGGGAAGGCCTTTATGTACTGAGATCTGAACATTAGGAAGATCACTTTTGACTGTTCAGTGAAGGATAAACTAGAGTGGGCAGAGTTAGAAGAAGGTCATTGCAAGAGTCTAAGAAAGAGATATTAAAGGCCTGGATCAGGGTGGTAGCCTTGTCAGAGAACAGAAAGATGCATGCATGAAAGATGTTACAAAGTTAGAAATGACATATTGGGGATGAGAGTGAAGAGTTAAAGATGTTCCTAGGTTTCAAGCTTGGGTGACTGAGAGGATAGTGGTACCCTCAATAGTAAGAGGGAAATTGGGAAGAGGGAATGATTTTGAGAGAGAGAGAAATGAATTAGTTCAGTTTGGGATATGTTTAGTTTGAGAAGTATATAGAACAGCCACAGTCTGAGATACAAAATAAGCATTGGAGACATGAGACTAGAAATCAGTGCTGAATAAGCCAGAGAATCTTCTGCATAGAAATTATCATTTAATTCCAAGGAGCTAATGAGATCTCTAAGCAAAATAGTATTGAGGCAGAAGAGAATGGACAAGGGATTGGAGAGAAGAGGAGAGTGTAGAGTTGAACTGGCTCACTACGATGTCATGATCAGGAAGAAAGGGTGTATAGGAGTTATGACCTGGGGAAAAACTGAGGGATTGCGAGGGTTGGATACCATGGAGAGGACCACAAACAGGAGATATGACCAATTTTGTGTGTAACTCATGGAGACAGGAAATGGAGAGTTAATAGAAAAGAAGTTGGGGAACTGAGAAGTTAGGATATTAGAGAAAGTATCAATATCTATGTTAAAGTCTATTGTATAAGGATAGATGTCAGGGAAGAGATAAAGATTGTGAATCTAATATGTACGTTCATCCTTCGTTGCCAAAGAAGACCATGCCATCAGAGAAATGATGACACAATTTACACTTGACTTTGTTTTGAGTGAAGAAGGGCTGTACAAGTCACCAGCCTCACTTCTCCTCCAGAGCCTTCTGAATTCATTGACCAGATATTCATCAGGATGACTGGAGATGATGCAGGATGAGGCAATTGTAGTTGTGACTTGCCCAAGGTCACACAGTTAGTGTCAAGTGTCTGAGGTGAGATTTGAACTCAGGTCCTCCTGACTCCTGCACTGGTGCTCTATCCACTGTACTACCTAGTTTAGGAAGAAAGGAGAGTGTCTTTGAAGGAAAGAAGCCACCTGTGATTAAATCAGTGATAAATATAGATTGAATGAACCTTAAAGGAGGAGAGATTAATGAGTGGTAATGGTAGAGGGAAAGTCCAGAGGGGATACAACACCAATACAACCAGAGAATATAAATAAAAATACAACTAGTCAGTCAATGAGCATTTATTAAGTAATAGTTCCATGTCAGACACATGCTAAGCTCTGGGGATACAAAAAAAAGTCAAAGACAGACTGCCCTCAAGGAGTTTCTAATCTAATGGAGGATACAATAAGCAAACAAATGTGTACAAACAAGCTATATTCAGAATAAATAGGAAATAATTAAGAGATACCAGAATTTAAAGAGTTTTAAGAAGGTTTCCTACAGAAGGCAAGGAGAACAGTCAGTCAAGTCAGTAAGTAAATATTTATTAAGCTTCTCCTATGTGCCAGGCACTATACTAAGTAGTTATACATAAAGAGGCAAAGAACAATTCCTTTCCTCAAAGAGCTCACAATCAAATGGTGAGGTGACAAACAGATGTGTACAAATAAGTTATATACAGGACAATTTGAAAGTAATTGAGAAGGAAGGCATTAAAATTCAGAAGGCTTGGGAAAGGTTTCTTCTAGATTAGAAGATGGGATTTTACTTGGGACTTAAAGGAAGCCATTGAAGACAGGAGGTAGGGATGAGGCCTGGAGGAAGGCCAGAGAAAATGTCCAAAGCTGATCGATGGGGAGTCTTATTCATGAAGCATCAAGGAGGCCAAGTATCACTGGATCTTAGAGTACATAGAGGGGAATAAGGTATAAGACTAGAAAGATGGAAAGAAACTAGGTTATGAAATGCTTTGTAAGTCAGAGGGTTTTATATTTTTATATTTGATATATTGGTGGCAATACAGAATCACTGTTGAGTTTATTGAATAGGGGGTGACATTGTTGGACCTGCACTTTATGAAAGTCACTTTGATGGCTGAATGGAGGGTGTATTAGAGTAGGGAAAGACTTGAGGAAGGCAGAACCCCTTTCAGGCTATTGCAATAATGCAGGCGTGAGGTGATGAAGGTGACAGTGGTAGAGAAAATAAAGGAGAATATGAAAGATAAAATTGAAGGATTTGGTGGGTCAAGGAAGGTCTAGGAAGTCAGGAAAGCTTTGTCATTCAGAGGAAGTCAGGTCATGGTAAGTGCAAGAAGGTTGAGGAAGTAACAAAGGAAATGATTTAAGATGAAAGCAAATTTTTTACCTGTGAAGCATAGTGGAAGAGTTGAGTAGATTTAGGGTTTAAGTGACTTGTCCAAGGTCACATGGGGGCAGCTAGGTGATGCAGGGGATAGAGCACCTGTGCAGGAGTCAGGAGGACCTGAGTTCAAATCTCACCTCAGACACTTGGCACTCACTAGCTGTGTGACCTTGGGCAAGTCACTTAACCCCAATTGCCTCATCCTGAGTCATCTCCAGTCATCCTCATGAATATCTGGTCACTGGCTTCAGATGGCTCTGGAGG
Organism: Bettongia penicillata ogilbyi; assembly: GCA_023548195.1. Taxonomy (NCBI): domain Eukaryota; kingdom Metazoa; phylum Chordata; class Mammalia; order Diprotodontia; family Potoroidae; genus Bettongia; species Bettongia penicillata. The sequence goes on along the minus strand of JAJHZJ010000450.1, from coordinate 814,636 downwards.
AGAAGTGAGACTGGTGACCTGCATAGTGCAAGTCATGTCATTATTTCTCTGAAGGCATGGTTTTCTTCAGCAACAAAGGACGAACACACACACACTAAGGTCACATAGGCAGTATATACCTGAGCCAGACTCCTACCTCAGGTCCAGATTCCAAATCCACTTTGATGGGGTATAGGCTCTGAGAGCCCCCTTGAAATCTCCTTGGATTTCCCCACTTGATCTGATGTTCCCTTGAGGCCATAAGCTTTTCATTATCACTATACCCAAATCTTTCTTTCCTCTGGATTTCCTTGTCACTTCCCCACTTTGATCCTATCAAAATCCCATTCTCCAGGCTAATGACCACCCCCATTAAGATCCTCCCCAGATTTGACCTTTAGTCACTCCAGACTACTGACCACTCCTGTCAAGACCTTCCCTAGACCACCACCCCTCCAGTCACTCCAGACTACTTGGCCACCCCGAGATTCCTCCCACAATCTTTCTGTATATAAGATCCACCTTGCCTCCATGAAGGAGCTCAGAGCCATTCTGGCCAGCTTGACAAGAGTCATAAATGCTCAAATTCTATCTCACCTGCTTACATTAGTGTTACAAAGGCTCAAGCTTCAATCTGACCTGCTGGCATTAGTGCCACAAATGCTCTGATTCCAACTCTACCCCATATGGCAGACTTTTAATAAACCTTGTTTTCATTTGGCTGAAAGAAGGCTTGGGCAAAATTCATTAGGCAGGACTCAGCGTGTCAGTATTTTGGGGTCCTGAGCACCCCTAAACCTCAACAACTCTATCACAGAAACATTTTTTTCAAGGTTAGAGTCACTTTTCAAATACTTCATTTTAAATGTAATAGATGATACATGCAATTAAATAGATCATACCATCAATCCAGAAAGGAAAGGAAGTTTAGAGGCTACCTTGTACTCCTGCATTTTGCATAGCAGGAAACTAAAGTTCAATGAGGTTGAGGACTTGTCAAGGACAGGCAACAAAGAAAGAATCTGAATCCAGATCATGTTAATTAGTATGTATGGTATCGGACAGTGTACTTAACTCTGCATGTAGATGACAGGCAAGAAATGGCATGATAAGATGCCAAAAACAATAGTGTTTCAGAATTGTAAATTAGCTTATTATGACAAATGGCATGGTTTCACTTGGCTGATCATGTAACACAAGCAGGCAGCATTAAAATGACAAAAATAATTTTCTCCCACTAGTTCTGTAACATGAAACGTGTTATTTAACTTCTTACTAAAATAATAAAGATGTTATAAAGGGCATTCAGTCCATTTAGGAGCACTGTGAAATCTACTTTCAAGGACTAGAATTAGTGATAATCCTTCACTGACAGTTCATCACTCCATCTTACAATCCAGAAATGTGAGAAGTGTCACTTACACCTAATGGTGGCCAATAGAATATCATTCCATGGAAACAACAGTATGCCTAGCAGACACCATTGTCCCTGGGCTGTGCTATTGTTTTTATAAACTTTTAGATAATTACCAAGAAATACTGGAGGTCAAAATACATACAAAACGAATCATAACAAGTATGAGCTCCCATTAGTAGGCCTATATCCCAAGGCCAAAATATTTATAACAGTACTTTTTGTGATAGCAAAAAAAAACAAAAAACTGGAAACAAAGTGGAGACACATTGATTGAAGAATGGCTAAACAAATTGTGGTACATGATTGTGATGGAATAATGTGCTATAAGAAATCACAAATGAGATACATACAAAGAAGCATGGAAAAAATCTATATGAATATATAAAGAGTTAAATAAGCAGAGTCAAGAAAAATCTATACATGACAGCAACAATGTAAACAAGAAAGACAAAACAAAAGTGAATGCTGCAAAATTATAAACAAGTCTATCTTAAAAAAAAGGAGATATGAGCAGACACTGACTCCACTCGTTTGGCATAGGGGGAAGGCCAACAAGTGTTGAACATTGTAAATATTTTCAGACAATGTATTGATCAGTTATGCTGATATTTTCCTCTCATTTTTTCTTTGTTTTAAAAAATATATATGATATCTAATGGTTCTCTCTCTGGGAAAGAAGAATAATGGGGAAAACTATGGTGATATAACAAAAGACAGCAATAAAACAAAGTTCTATCTTCCTTCTCCATATTTCTAGGAGACATTCCTTTAACCCCCATTTCCCCTGTCACCACCCAGGTTTAGAACCTTATTCTCTCACTCTTGGAATGTCTTCCCTTCTTACTCTCCCCTCTTTCTTCCAATCTAACCTACGTATTGCAATCAGATCGATCGTCAATCATTGTTTTCCTGCACAAAATCTGCAAAGGGGACCTCATTATCTATGAAACAAACGTTCAACTTTCTTATCCTAACATTTGAGGTTCAACTTACCTATTCAGCCTTATTTGATATTAATCCCCTGAAGGAATTATCTATTTCAATCAAACTTTCAGGTTCCATAGAACACGTCATTCTCTCCTACACCTGTGCTCTCTCCTTTTCCTTTACTGAAAACCTAGCTGTTGTCTTTTTTTCATTCATGTCTGACCCTCGTGACCTCATTTAGGGTTTTCTTGGCAAAGACACTGGAGTGGTTTCCATTTCCTTCTATAGCTCATTTTACAAATGAGAAAACTGAAGGAAAAAGAGTTGAGTTGAACTCAGGTCTTCCTGACCCAAGGCCCTTCACTCTACCCACTGCACCATCTAGCTGTCCTACTGATGAAAATATACAGCTTAAATTCCTCCTTTTCTAAAGACTTTTCCTGACCACCCCAGTCCAAAGTACTTGGCCCTTGTTACTTTTTATTATAATTTTTTTCATTGGTAATGTAAACTTGAAGAGAGGAACATACTCTACATGATGGTCTAACTAATCATTTTGCAGATAATAGGCACTCAATACATAATTGCTAATTAATTATCTGATTAATTCAATTGGCCCAGGCATTCAATTTACAACAAATTTTTAATTATTAAACAAAGAAAAAAGAATTGGCAGCAAGTGCCTTTTCATAATAAACTATCTTTCCACTGTCAACAGACAATTCAATTTGATTACTTTCAAAAAACATTTCTTACATTCCTACAATGGGCAAGACATTGTTCTCAGTACTGGATACACAAAGATAAAATATAACATGGTTTATGCTCTAGAGGAATTTACTTTCAAATAAACTGAGGGCATCTGCCAAGCATATGGACAGTATGTTTGAATTTTCTTTTGTACCTTTTTACAAAGTTATATGGGAAATTTCAGAAGGCCTTTTCAGAAGAGACCTGTTCCACCTGGCAGGATCAAATGCTAGCTTGATTCCAAGAACTTGAGCAAGAAGGTACATATTAAACATAAGAGCTTCCTTTTAAGAGTAAAACTCTTACCTCTTCCGCACCTACCCCCCTAACCCCTCCCCTCCAGAATACCTCCCTAAAAAAGAAAACTTTGCATTTTGAAACTGGGTAGTCCTAGAAAATTTGAAATGAATGATCTCCATTACCACCGCAGTCAGATATTGATTTTAGCCACTAGGAATTGATGTGTAAGCTGATCATCCTAAACAGGAAAGATTTTCAAGAGAAAGCATGGAAAGAATTCAGAGCACAACTCCCTACCAGACCAATATGAGTTCAAATTAGTACAAAGATAGACACTGTCAATAAGAGAATTAAATCAACTCCTAATATATTAGTTATTAGCAGTAAGTAGCATCTAAATAGAGTTAATGAAAGTCTCCATGCTGATCCAGTCTATGAATGAACTCCAAAAGTACTAAAATTCAATTTTAACAAAATGTTGAGTTTCAGGGGAAAAGCAAAATAATTCGGGAGCATGAGAATGCTTATAACTATGTAGCTACTATTTCCCTAAAATATGAGAAGGATGCAAAGGAAATAATTGAAAAAATTGCATCATTTATACTTTCAAAGTTTTAACCTAAAAACTGTATTTTTAAAAGATACTATAGGAAGTTTAAAATGTTTCAATTTTGAACAAAAATCAGAGAAAATGAAATATTTTAAAGTGTTGCTTTTCTTGAACCATCACCTCCCTTGAGTGATTGAGCTAAGAGCTGACAATGCCCAGCTACATCAGGTAAATTACCTTGCTTTAGATATTAGCAAAGAATAGAATAAACAAGTCTTACTGTCACAGAATTTTGGAGACAGAAATAGGCTAATTCCTCAAGTTACACAACTAACAGCAAAACTGGAGACCAGTACCCCGACCTTCTGCATTCAGATTTAGTGTTTTCTTCTACCACGCTTCATTGCCTCCTTAATGATGGAGCTATTATGGCAATTCCCTAGGTTTCCTTTTCAGGTGTGTGTGTTTTGGGAGTTTACAATAGGGAAAGGAATTGCAGAGAGATCAGTGATACTTGGTAAATGCAGTTACAGTCGAGTGACCAAAAAGAAAAACACTGCCAGAGATTGGGAAAGAAGGAAGTGGAGCAAAGAACAGGTAGCTTTTTCTTAGAGTTTACTGTGAGAGGGCAGATATAGTACAATAGCTTAGGGGGATAACAAGGTCAAGTAAAGGATTTCACAAGAAGGGAATGATCTGAGCATGTTGGAGGCAGGAACAACACTCCCCTGGTAAAGAGAACGTAAAAATTAGAGAGAGAGGGAAGAGCAAAGGCGCAAAAAAGAATTGGGGAGTGTGGGGGGACATGAATAAAAATATTGACCTTTACAAGGAAAAGGACTCTCTTCTTCTGAAACTGACTCAAAAGAGAGAATTAGGCATGACATTAGGGAGATTTGAAATGCAGAATTGAGAAAAAGAGGAAGCTCATCCTAGATGCCCTCGGTTTGCTATGCCTGCTACTGAGAGAGCAAAGTGGTAATAAAGAGGTCTTTAACAGAGAAGAGAAAATTGGGAAACAACACTATGGGGAATGTGATACAATCATTCAGAGAAGGGAAAAAAGACTAATAAATTTACAGCAGACAACACATAGGGTTGTGTATCTTCCTTCAGAGGCATTCAGCACAGAAGCATAAGTGGTGGAGGAGTGTAACTCAGGGTTGTAGTTTGAAAAGAATGATGTCATAAGGAGGGGGAGGATTCAAGGGAAAAGGGTAGTGAAAGAATGAACTGGTTACAGGATTGAGATCTCAAAAAGAGGCATGTGATGTCATTTAGGGGATGATAGACCAGGAGAGCAGGGACAGATGGAGCAACTAGTTATCATAATGAGGGCAAAAATATAAGACAAGGAAAAGATGGAACAACAGGCTTTAGGCTGAAAAGGAATTTCAGAGTTCTGGACCAGTTCTCAAGACTGAACAGTTAAGGGTAATGGTAAGATCAGAAATACTGGCATACATATATACACAATACATGCATGCATACATACACAAACATAGTGAAAGGGAAATTAATAAGTGATGTGTTAACAGATAACTAATAAATGCTGATAAGCAAGGGAGTATCCCATAATATTGAGATGCAAGAAATACATACCTACTCTTCCTATGCAAGGCCTTTTGTAGAAGTTGAGATTAGAGCTGAGTCTAGAAGAAAGCCAGGGAAATCAGGAACAGAGTATTTATGAGAGGCATGGAAGACAGATAGTAATATGGAGGGTTTTGCGTGAGAAATAGCTAGTATGTCAGGGTAGCTAAATAACAGGAACTGAAAAGGAATCTGATTATGAAGGGGTTGAAAGGTAAACAGAAGATTTTACACTTGATCATAGAGTAATGGAGTTTACTGACATGAGGGAGACATGATCAGACCTATAATTTAGAAATATCACTGTCAACTGGGTAGAGGATGCACTGGAGCTGACTTCAGGCAGCAAGACCAACCAGAAGGTTATTGTAGTAGTCTAAGGAAGGGACAATGACTGCCTGCACAAAAGTCATAGCTGTGTGAGTAAAATGAAACATACAAAAGACGTTGTGAAAGTAGAAACATGATCTACTGTGTGCACAGTGTCTAGCACATAGTAGACACTTAATATATATTTATTAACTGACTTGACTACAGATTAATCCAGGATAACATCCAGGTTGCAAACAAGGGAGGATGGTAGTGTCCCCTACAGTAACAGGGATGTTATGGAAAAGACAGGGATTTGGGAGAAAAATAATGATTGATATTTTGGACATGTTAAGTTTGAGTTATTTATCTAGTTTAACATATCTCATTGGCATTTGGTGATATGACACTAGAGACCAGGAGAAAGCTTAGGGTTGGATAGATAGATGAGAATCATCTGCATAGAGATGATAATTGAATCCATGGGATTCAAAAGATCACCAAGTAAAATGGCATGAAGAGAAAAAAGAAGAGAGCTCAGTACAGAAGATGGCAGAGAGAAGGACAGGACAACCAAAATTTGTTGGTATTACCTTATTTAAGATCCAGCCAAACAAACTGAGAACCACTCAGCAAAATAAATTCCCAGATTAAATGTAAACTCCTGTGTTATTTTATTTAAAGACTTTCAGGGCTTGGCTTAGACCTACTGCTCTTTTTAGTATATATTATTCCATTGTACACACTGAATTGAACAGACATATTAGCCTCATACATCTACCTTCTCCATGCTTTCCTGTACTGGCTATATCCCATGACTTAGCATGCTCTCCCTGAGCACTTTTACCTTTCTTTTATTTTTTGTTTGTGGCCATTACTCTCTGTGCTATTATTAGCCAATTCCATCATTTAAAAAACTGACACTGTATGGCAGAAAGCCCAGATCTTGAGAAATCAATGAGCTCTGCTATAGAAACAGCAAAAAACAATTGCCCACAAATTAAATATTGTTTTAAACTTTATAAATCATTTTCTTCATAACAAAGTTAGGTAGGTAGTATACATATAATCCTAATTATACAGATGAGTAAAGTGACAAATGTCACAAAGGTTTAGTGACTTGGCAAGAGTGATCCAGTTAGTGGTCAGAGTTAGAACTTGACCTGAAGTCTTCTGCCTTTAAGCCCTGTATTCTTCCATTTTTTTATTCAATTTTATTTTATTTTCAGTTCCAGATTCTCTGTTTTCTCTACCTCCTCCCTCATCTATTGATAAGTCAAGAAATAAAAATCTATTACAAATATTAAGTCATACAAAATAAATTTCTGCATTAGCCATGTTCTGAAGAAAAAAACAAGAAAATTTAAAAGGAAAACAAATTGTATCAATTTGCATTCTGAGTCCATCAGTTCTCTGTCTGGTAGGGGACAGCATCTTTCATCATGAGTCCTTTGGAATTGTATTGGGTTAGTGTGTTGATCAGTGACTATCTTTCATAATTGATTATCTTTACAATATTGCTGTTATTTTAGATTGTTTAGATTGTTAGATTTTAGATTATTTTAGTTCTGTTCATGTCATTTTGCATGAATTCATAAGTCTTTCCAGGTTTTTCTGAAACCATTAACTTCATCATTTCTTACCAACAGCACAACAGTATTTCATCATTCATATACCATAACTTGTTCAGCCATTCTGTAATTGAGAGATATCTCCTCCCTTTCCAATTCTTTGCACTTCAAAAAGAGCTGCTAGAAATATTTTTGTACATAGAAGTCCTTTTCCTTTTTCTTTGATCTCTGGGGTATAGACCTTATAATGGTATCAGGTATGTACAATTGAAACACTTTGGGGGCATAGTTCCAAATTAGAATGATTGGACTAGTTTTCAGCTCTATCAACAAGTACATTAATATATCTTTTTACCCCACTCCCCTTCAGCATGTTATTTTCCTTTTCCGTCATCTTAGACAATCTGATGGGTATATCACAGTTCTTTTTATTTCTCTAATTATTGGTAATTTAGAATATTTTTCATATGACTATGAATAACTTTGATTTCTTTTTTGGAAAATATATTTCTTCTTTTGTCTGTTAATATCCCTTGATCATTTATCAAATTGGGAATGGTTCTTATTCTTATAAATGTCTTAGTTCCTTATATATTTGAGAAATGAGCCATTTATCAGAGAAACTTACTGGAAAAAATATTTCCCAGCTTCCTGCTTTTCTTCTATTTTTAGCAACACTGGTTTTGTTTCTGTAAAACATTTTTTTAGTTTTATGTAATAAAAATCATCCATTTTACCTCCTATGAACCTATCTTTAGTTTGGTTCCATGTTCCTCTTTCCATAAATATGACTCTTCCTTTCTTTGATACTCAAACCAAGTATCAACTTCTGCTTAAGACCTTTACTGGTCTCATTCAACCCCTAACTCACCCCACCCCCTAGCTATTAGTACCTTCCCTGACAAGATGACTGTGTATCTGCTTTCTACATATTATATAAAACTATTAAAAGGCATGTATCTCCACCATTCAAATATCAGCTCTTTGTGCATAGCAATTGCTTCATTTTTGACTCTATATCCCCAGAACCTACCTAGTGACACATAGTGAATGATTATTGATTGATTAAATCATAGGAATTGTAAAGAAGGGTGTATTCTATCCCCTGGCCATAAAATGTCATACTCTTACCAGAAAGTAGTAACAATACCAGGCCCCAGCTAGAAGACTGATTTGATTTTTCTGCTAGGTTACAGGGAGGTATCTGAGGTTCAAAGCATAGTTTAAGTTGAAGTGGCCATCCATTAGAAAGCATGGTATATGAGTTCTGGCTGAATATTCCTGAGGTGTGGTTGATTGAGTAAATATAATTTTCCCACTCAAAAGCAGTCTTAATTCAGACACTTATTTTTTTTTCCCATGACGCAGGGAAGGGTTGGGAAAAGAGAATGCCAACCTCTAATTGATGGGATGCTTGGGTGCCTGTACTTGGACCCCAGTTCTAAAAATCACATTTCTCTCTAAATATCACATTTCTCCCCAGCCTCAAAACACTATCCCAGGCAGTTTCTCCCCAGCTCAAGGACAACCTACCCTAGATCTCTCTTCCTAATATAGTAGCCAGCTGCACCTATAGAACTTATTAGTTTGAACCAGATGCGTAACTGGCTGAACTGGTTGTGTACTAGGTTATAAAGATATTTACTACTCACTGACCAATCATATGTATCCTAGACTTAAACATATGTATACTCTCTGACATTTATCTTGTCTAACAAGACACTGATGGGGGCAGCCTGGGTATTTCTCAGTCAGCCCTGTTAGTTGACTTAGTGACATTTCAGGCCTAAAACCACACCTCCATGTAGTCCCCCCTTGGGCTATTTCCCAGGGAACTCTGGGTAAAATACCTTCACAATAGATATTAAAAGTGCATGTTAAGAACTAACCACTCCTTAACCATTCACTAATCTCACCTTGAATCACCTACTTAGCATATTTGGCACGTTTTATTATAGGATATTCTATATAAACTTTAACTGTATCCCTCTAAGGTTGCAGGTTCCCTAAGAACTCTTGCCCACTGAAAAGAGTAACAATAAATCTTTACCACACTGACCTCAAGAATGCTTGAGTCTAAAAATTCATTCCAGGCAACCTGCCCCTGTACTCTTAGGGGGTCTCAGAAAATCCATCCCCCTTTCCAACCCTGGTCATAATCATGAACTATTCCAGGTAACCAAATGACAAGGAGTTCTAGTCCACTCTGGTTCTCTAGGTATAAGAAATCATTTGACAGCTATCTGAAGCAGAGTCTGCCCTTTGAATGGGCAGCCATAGCTACTTAGACTGGGATTTTAGTAATAATGGAGAGTACGATCTGTCCATATACAAAGAGCTGCTTCTAAGACAGTTGTACATCCTAAAGCATTTATGAATGTTCTGTAACTATTTCTGGCTGATCTACAGCACAGTTGAGGAAAGAACCTATTTTCATTCAAATAAACCTGAGTCATCATCAGCAATCATTTTTTGCTACTTTCTCTTCTGAAGGAATAAGATAACCCCCCTAACATCTTCCTGTGAGAGAACCATGCTTTACGGAGAAAAGCTATGGGAACTTTCACACCACCACTACCCACCCAGCCAAAGTTATATAGCCCCCTGAGAAACCAGCCTTTGGCCTTTTTGTTCATTCTCTTCTGTTCTAAGAAAAGGAAGTGGAATCTGATGTGGTCCAGGAGCATGAACCATAGAGATTCATGAATCCACAACAAATACTGTAGCCACCTCGGACAAACAACCTGAGGAGCAAAGCAGAAGCCAGTAGCAATGCTGCCTTTGGATGGGAATTTTGTAGAATCAATGATGATCCTCCCTAGCCCCCAGATACATGTCTCTGAGGTGTTGGGGAAAACATTTGTACCTTGTTCTGGCTATATCTTTGAAGTAAATATTCCTTTTAAAAAGCAATTTAATATTTTAAATAAAATAATAAAAAATAATAATTTAACAATAAATAAAATAAAGATATTTAATAATAAATATTAAATAAATAATAATTTAATATTAAGTGATTAAATGAAACTGAGGTGCTTAGTTGCTATGTGCTAAAACATGGGGTAAACAGTAAACCTCTCCAGCTTCAAACTGATGCACAGAAGAGATACTTCAACCCCTCAGGGTGCCCTAAAACCTTGAGGAGGGATATTGCACATAAGCCATTGGACATTGGGCAGGCCTGGTCCTGATAGAGGAGGAATATCACACACACACACACACCAGGCAGTGTCCTGTTTGGCTCACATGCAGTAAGGCAAACACAAGGTAAACATTTTATATTGAAACATAAGTCCATTCTATTGTTGTGTGCAAATTTCCATTGATATAGGCCCTCTCCTATCTCTCTCATAATCTTAGGTTGTAATAGGATTTGTTCATTACTAACAATCCCTTCATTTTATAAGAACACTAAACACAGTGGTCAGTGGTCATACATCTATCATTTTCCAAATAGATACTATGTTCTCTTCCTTCTTTCTGTAATGGATTATACATTAGATACAAGACTTGTCTTTTTTTTTTTTTTATTACTCTTATCTATATGTAATTGCCCTGGTGGGGATAGGATGGGAGGTTGTGGAGCAGATTCAAATTCGACCTCCTCTTCAGATGGGAGGAATGACTTGGACTTATGTGGACTAATAGGATTGAGTTTTCATTCATTTCCTAAGGCAAAGAAAAATATTGCTCAGTTTGGGGACAGGAGCAGGACTGAGAAAACCAATGAAAAAAGTAAGAAACCAAGTAAAGTGAATGACTCCCTTCCTCAGAAGCAGCAGCTTCTGAGTAGCTTAAGAGCAAGTGAGGTGAGCTTTGCCCTCCCAGACCCACAGAGAAAAAGAAGTGAAGGTCAAAAGCAGCAAGAGATAAGCCTGCTTTTTTTTCCCCACAGCCATTCATCACCTACATAGCTGAAGCAGAGATACAAGCAGATTTATTATAGTGATAGTGGAAAAACAGGCAGATCCTCTTCCCTACTTCAGCTAAGGATAACTGGTGCCCGGTTTTGAGTTTGTTCATTTACTCTGATAGAAGTTGTGTCTTTATTGACCTAGTTTCACTTATAAACATCTGTGGATCAACTCAAACGTGCTTTTCCTTGTATTTCTTTGTTCATGGTCTGAGTGTTCAAACATGTGCTTTTCCTTGTGTTTTCTTTGTTCATAGTTTGAGTGCATAGTGTAGAGCAGTTACACAGAAGACCACTGACTACAAAATTTTTTCTTCCTGGTTGTGGACAGGGAAAGCCAATCCCTGGTTCATCATGACAGAGACAGAGACAGAAAGCAATTTAGCCATTAATCCAGCATTTTCACTAATTATAAACTCCCCAAAGCAAAAATTCAAAAGGGACTTCAGGACCCCAAGATTTCTGAGCTTGGTTTTCACCATGGGCCTCTGTAGCAAATTTGGGAAAGAGAGTAAAAGGAAGGGTGAGTGTAATGTCAGTTTTACTTGCACCTTAACCAGTGATACCTTGCTGTACAGTGACCACCAGTGCTTTTCATAAACCTATCTTTTCATAACCATTCCCCTGACATAGCACAAAAATTTTAATAAGTGGCTAGAAAAGCAGAACATCAATCTTATGAATCAGTTTAACATTAGGGAGCTCAGGCAGTGACTTCACTGACCACAGTTACCCTAGACTCTACTAGACTTCCATCCCCAACTGTAATACTACCCTGTAATCTACTTTATTCTCTTGTCCTTATTCATTGAGACAATGCCATTACTCTTCATTGTCACTGACCTAGGACTGAGAGGCTTCCATTGTTGGACTGAGACCAGGCCAAGACCAGAGACCCAGATACAAGATTTCTTATTGTTAATGCCTCATCAATGAATTAAAGTCCAATCTCCCCTACTTGATACCTCCCCACTTTCTAGTAGCAAAACTCTTAAAGTCAAGAGTCCCAGTAAAAATCCCTAATATGCAGCTAGCAAATATGCAGCTCTTCCCCTAATCTTGGTAATAAAGCACCTCAAATAATGTAGTACAAAATAACCCATCCTTTTGCTACTACCATTCCCTTTTCTCTCATCCCATTTCAACTTAGCCATTTCCCTCTCAAATCCCCATGAAGAAACATCTTACCCTTCATTGTACCTTTTGGACCTGAAATTCTATTGTTAAAAAATTTCCTTTGATGCTAGACATTTTCTTCCTTTGCTCCTTCCATCTTCTGGCAGATATGAAAACGTAGCTCCCCACAAAAATAATGCATTATCAGGCATCCTCTCCAGTACTATAAGTACCTTTTCTCTTGCCTCCTGATGCAATGGACCAGGAGAGGGAGTAGAAACATTCATTGCTCCCCACTGTCCTTTCCAGAGTCTCCATTTGCTTCCATTGCTCAAAAATTCCTTATATTTTTGAGCTTCACTATATCCAGAAGAATCATTATTCAGTACCTGCAATGGGTGGTACAATGGATAAGAGTATTGGAGTCAGGAAGATCTAAATTCAAATCCAGCCTTCTACACTTTTTGAGATGTGTGATCCAGGAGAGGTATGGGGCTCTGTTTCAGTTTCCTCAACTGTGAAATGGGGATAATAGCACCTACCTCCCAGGTTGTTTTGAGGATCAAATGAAATAATATTTGTAAAATACTTAGTACAATATCTGTAAGATAGCGTATGCTTAATAAATCTTTGTTTCCTGCCTGCCAGCCTGCCTACCTGCTTAAATGACATTATCTATTAGACCTCAGGTCATTCTCTGTTCTTGAAGGAGTTCAGAACTGTTTCAGACTTCCTCTCCACCTAAAACTGTCCTTATACTTAATAACTTCACCTTGTGTGTTGGTGGTCCCTCAAACACTCTGACCTACCAACTGAACAATCCATGACCTATGATTCCTAAGTCCGTGACCTAAGACCATGAGACTTATACCACCATCACAGCACCCAGGGAATGATTCATCCCTGGGTGTTCCACTTCCATAAACAAGGATTATGAAATTCTTCTAACTATAGCCTCCTATCTCTTCATCTCTTCCTGGGTTTCACTCCTTCTCAGATAAGAGCTGGGCAGTCCAACTAGTTACATATATACGGATGATTCTCTGTTACAAATGAATAATAAATTGACCACAAAGCTTGATAGAATGAAGACACTAGACTGGATCTTCTCTGGCAAAAAGTTCAGTATTACAACAGCATTACTGATTGCAGCAAAAATCTATCTTGTCCCTATTTAGTGTAATAATGGTTCTCCATTGCCACTGAAGTAAAACTGAGCAATGTTTCCGTTTTTGGACTGCAACCAGGCCCAAACAAAGGATTAGATATAAGATCTCTGGTAGTCAAGTCCCTAAAAGTTTTCTAAAAGGCCAAAAATTTAAAATATTAGAATTGAGGGGACAGCGCCAAGATGATAGAATAAGGACACATATACTCTAGTTCTTCCCCCACAGCCCACAAAATACCTGTAAAAAATGACTCTGAACAAATTTTAGAGCAGCAAAAGCCACAGAACGACAGAGTGAAAGAGGTTTCTAGCCAAAGGTAACCTAGAAGGCTGATAGACAAAGGTCTATCCCACCGGACACTGAGCAGAACCAAGCAGAACCCAGGCCAGGCTGCATGGAGCAACAAGACAAGAACAGGCCCCCAGGGCAGAATCCCCAGCATCAAGGGTCCCAGATCCCTCAACCCACAAGCAATAAAGAAAAGTTTCAAAGGTAAAGAGAGATTTCTCAGTTAGGCGAGAGGGCAGCAGGATCCCCCCACCACTGGCCTCAGGTGGCAGCAGTGGTGGCAGCAGCAGCAGTGGCAGGTGGCAGGCAGCTATCACGGTGGGGAGAAGCAGCCTGGATCCATTGTCCCAGCAGTTCAGCTTAAAGCCTCTGGGGGAATTGAGCAGCTGATCTCAATCTCAGCCCTAAGTGGAGGCCCTGCCCCCACTAAAGCCCCTGAGGGAATTGAGGAGTTGAACTGAATCTCAGCCCTGAGCATGGTCCTGGAGGAAGGAGGAGCACTAGGACCCTCCTCCTGATAAAGCATTCAGAAGTCAAGTAACTGGCTGGGAAAATAACCAAAAAGGGGGAAAAAATAAGACCATGGAAGGTTACTTTCTTGGTGAACAGTTATCTCCTTCCATCCTTTCAGATGAGGAAGAATAATGCATACTGTCACCAGAAGTTAAGACTTCTGCCTCCAGTACCTCCAAAATGAATATGAAATGGGCTCAGGCCACAGAAGAATTTGAAAAGCAAGTCAGAACCTTGCTAAAGGAGAACCAAAAAAATGATGAGGAAAATAACACCTTTAAAAATAGGCTAACTCAATTGGAAAAAGAGGTCCAAAAAGCCAATGAGGAGAAGTCTTTAAAAAGCAGAATTAGCCACATGGAAAGGGATTGAAAAGTTCACTGAAGAAAATAGTTCTTTAAAATTGAGAGTGGAGTTCAGGGAAGCTAATGACTATATGATAAACCAAGAAGTTACAAAACAAAACCAAAAGACTGAAAAAAATAGAAGATAATGTGAAACATCTCATGGGAAAAACAACTGACCTGGAAATAGATCCAGGAGACACAATTTAAAAATCATGGGACTACCTGAAAGTCATGATCCAAAAAAGAGCCTAGGCATTATCTTTCATGAAATTATCAAAGATAACTGCCCTAGGCAAAGTAAATATTGCAAGAACCCACCAAACACCTCCTGAAAGAGACCTGAAAAGAGAAACTCCTAGGAATATTGTGGCCAAATTTCAGAGTTCCCAGGTCAAGGAGAAAATATTGCAAACAGCTAGAAAGAAACAACTCGAGTATTGTGGAAATACAATCAGGATAATACAGGATCTGGCAGCTTCTACATTAAGGGACTGGAGGGCTTGGAATAGGATATTCCAGAAGTCAAAGGAACTGGAATTAAAACCAAGAATCACCTACCCAGCAAAACTGATTATAATATTCAAGGGAAAATATGGTTATTCAATGATATAGAGGTCTTTCAAGCATTCATGATGAAAAGACCAGAACTGAATAGAAAATTTGACTTTCAAACACAAGAAACAATAAAAGCATGGAAAGGTAAACAAGAAAGAGGAATCATGAAAGACTTTCTAAAGTTGAATTGTTTATATTCCTACATGGAAAGATAATACTTGTAACTCTTGAGACTTTCCTTAGTATTTGGGTAGGTGGAAGGATTATACACACACACACACACACACACACACACACACACACACACACACACACATAGAGTACAGATTAAGTTGAATCGATATCCATAAAATAATAAAATTAAATTAAGAAGTGAGAGAGGAAAATATTGGGAGGAGAAAGGGAGAAATGGAATGAGGCAAACTATCACTCATAAAGGAGATAAGAAAAATCTTTTTCAGTGGAGGAGAAAAGGGAGGAGAGGAGAAGGGAAAAGTGAAGCTTACTCTCTTCACATATGGCTTAAGGAGGGAATAACATGCTCACTAAATTTGGTATGAAAATCTATCTTAAATTACAGGAAAGTAAGGGAGAAGGGGAAAAGTGGGGTGAGGGGGATGATAGAAGGGAGGGCAAATGGGAGAAGGGAGTAATTAGAAGTAAACACTTTTGGGAATTCACAAAGTCAAATGAGAGAATAGAAAAAAAGGAGGGGACGGGATAGGATGGAGTGCAATATAGTTAGTCTTACACAACATGACTATTATGGAAGTCTTTTGAAAAATGACACATAAATAGCCTGTATTGAATTGCATGCCTTCACAGTGGGGATGGGTGGGGAGGGAGGGAGGGAGAGAAGTTAGAATTCAAAATATTAGAAACAAATGTTGAGAATTATTATTGCATATAGCAAGGAAATAAGAAATATAGATAATGGGGTATGGAAATTTATCTTGCCCTATAAGAAAAGAGAGAAGATGGGGATAAGGGAAGGGTGGGGTATGATAGAAGGGAGGGCACATTGAGGAAAGTGGTAACCAGAATGCAAGGTGTTATGGGGTGGGGGGAGGGGAAAGATGGGGAGAAAAATTGGAACTCAATTTTAGGGAAATGAATGTTGAAATCTAAAAACAAATAAAACTATTTTTTAAAATAAAATAAAAAAATATTAGAATTGAGATATCATTACCAGTCAAGGTCACGTTAAAAGTACATATTATTTTGAAGAGAGAAAAAATTTAAAAGATCAACTCTAAGCTCCTCTAAGATCAGTTAGTTTATTCAGATTAGGTAGCTAATTATCTCCTATCAAGACTCAGAGTACTTATACACTTTATAGAATCTGGCATATTTTAATGAGGGAAGGAGGGTAGCAAAAGTTACTAACAGCCATAAGGCAAAATGGGACAGAAAGAGATGGTAACACCTGAAAGAATTTGGGAGGAGGAGAGCAGACATCAAAGACAAACTTCTCATTTTACAGCCTGTCCATAACTTGCCTATACCATTAATACCATTAGTAGTTTCCTTTTTCTAAGAGCTTCTCATATATCTTCCCCATTACCTAGCATACAAGTAATTTGGAAAAACTATTGACTTAAATACTATTCTCAATTACAAATACTTAATTCTTTAAGCATTAGATGAATTAGGAGATGTGCAACCTTTGTACATGAATGTGTACTAACTTTCTCATTTTACAGGAGATATGTGATAAGAAACCTTCAAATTAAATCTCCTATTGTAATCTTTGTTGTATTCTTCATGAAGTCCAGAAGGAAAATCCTAACTTGATAAACAAAGAAATAACTAAAAGAATCATGGTTTGGGGTTTAAGGATTAAGATTTTGGTGTTTCGTTCTAAACCTTTTCAAGAATGTGTAAGCCTTCTTAATGTTCAACCTTCTAAATTATCCAACTTTTTTGCACAAATTAGACTTTATTAATGATTACAATGAAACTCATTTATGTAACACTTCTAACTGGATTTTTTCCCCTTATTGTAATGTTATTCCCTTGGGAAAAGAAATGTTTGAATGAAACCAACAAACTTGAAGTTTACTAAATAAATTGGGGAAAATGTAGTAAATCCATCCTTATTGTAAAACCACATGGTTCTTAATTTCAATAACAGAAAATAAAGGGTTATTTTAAGCAATATCCATTAGGTAAGCAAAGTGATGTAAGGGAGAAAACAATTCCTTATACTTTTGTGTATTTCCCAACTGGGTGCCTTGAGTAGTGTCTTGCTCACAGTAAATATTAATATTCACTTCAATTTAGAATCAATTATGGGAATTGAAAATGGTAAAAGATACATAAAGTACAAGGAAAAACAAAAATCTTAACCTTAATAGCTTGAAAGGACCACAATGAAATAGAATGAAATAACACCTTCAAAGGTAGGTTCTAGTATTTTTCTCCTTAAAATAAGATCCTTAGATTAACATGTTTTCCTAAACTACAGGAAAGTAGAGAGGATAAAGATAAAGAAAAGGGAGACAATACAGTTCCTAATATCCTGGTTATATCACCTATTCCCACAGTTTTCTGGTTGGTATCCTCATAAAACTTTTTTTTAAATATTTATTGATAGTCTACAGTGGGTTCTTAACACCTGAGGTCCAGGAACTTGAAAAACATTTTGATAACTATATTTCAGTATAATCGATCTTTCTTTGTCAATCTATTTATCTTACATATCTTTAAACATTCTGAGAAGGGGTCCAAGATTTCACCAGATTTGCAAAGAGGTACATGACACACATGCTCTAAAAGGATCACGGTTTAGGTATTAAGGACTGTTATTTCATTCTGATCTTTTTCTTTGGCATTTTAAAAGCCCTGGGTCTTTCAACTGGAGCTTTCAGTTAGACATCATAGTCAAAGTGGTTTCCCCCATTAATTGCCTGCTAACTGTCCCAGCAGGTCCTAAAAATGGTGGAGGCAGTGTAATCTAGAAAAGAGAGGACTCTATAGAAATTGATACCTGAGACGTTAGACTGGCCCAATAATGTACTAGCTGTGTGACCATGAAAGCACTTTGCAATGTACATAGCATAAGTTTATATTATACATTAGACAATGTAAATGTAAAAGATTTATCTACTCAATACCCAGCTTTAGTCTTTTCATTTCCACTGACTCAAAAAGAAAGATCCCCAATTCTCTTGTAAGGACATAATTTACATTTTCCAAAAGCTCTCAAGTGTCTCAAACAGTGGTAGTTTGTTAAGTACCTGGGAGGAACAGGCAGGAAGGGGGCCAACAAGGAAAGGATAGAAAGTTAGACTAAAGAAATTATGGCCAACCATAACATTTATTATTGGAGTTAGAGTTTAGAGAAGTGTGTTTATGTTGAGGGGAGGGAGTAGCAGCCAATACTTTTGAGTTTTACTCAGATTTACTCAATTGCAGGAATACCTGCAAAAAGCAAAGAGAGAATTGTGGTCAAGGACAGAGTAATAGAAGCAGCAACCAGGGTCCATCAAGTAAGGATATGAGATCTAGAAGTAGGAATACTGATTCAGGGTTTTATGGGCAACTCTAAGAGGTTCCTGGTTCTTTCACAGAATAAATAGGTTCTTGAGGGAACTCTTTTGGAGGGGGAGTAGAGGGCAGGAAAAATAATCGCTTGTAATAGCATAAGAGACATATATCCCAGTTTCCCTTCTGTCCTGCATTGAGATTTATAAACACCATCTTGACTAAGTGTGATGTCTTATGTTCACCAAGAGTACAGGCTGGCATTTTATGGCAAGGAAGTTATGAAACCCACAACTTAAGAGAACGATGAAAAAATTAGCCAGAAGTAAAAGGATACCCATCATAGTTTCTCGATCCAGCGGTCTGCATGTCAATTTCATGGCATATAGAGTTCACTGTACCAGCTGAGCAGTGTACAAACTCAGATAGCAAAGAGATGTAGTAAAAAGCTAAATTCTTCTTTCTATATTCCCCACAGTGTGCATAGTACTGTTAAATGGAAACCAAATTTTAGGGAAAACCACCATTTTAGGGATCCTGATGATTCTCAAATTAAATATGCACAATAAATCCTGGTTACAATCAAAAGGTATACTGATATACTTCTCTTCCAAATAAAAGGGCTCAACCTATTAGGCTAACAAAACTTTACATAAGCAAAAGATATAAAAATCCATATAAAACCAAATATTTCCTGTAAGCTTATATTAGTTTATAAGTTAACATTATCCAAAGTATTAAACAAACTCATCTAATGGTTAGCAAATAGGAGAAGAAAAAAAATTAAATTCTATGAATTAAAAGTCACAGAGCATAACTGGTTACCATTCAAGGGCACATCTTTAAACATAAAACAAATCCTTTTATCAAGGGGATTTGTTCTGTGAAGCTTGAATTCAGTCAAAGGGCTACACTTGAGGACCCTAGAGGGTCATGTATGGCCTTGAGGCCTAAAGTTCCCCACCTCTGATTTAAGTAATCCTCCAAGTGGATAAAGCTGGAGACTGTTAGAAGCTCTCATACTTTCCAAATTGATCGTGACAAGTCATTCAATAGTTTTCCCTAATCTAACTTTATACTTAAATCAATCCCTAGTAGCTGTAGAATACAATATTGAGGGGTTTTTTAGTCCATTACATAGGTGTAAAGAAGCAATGGAATAGAGAGGTCAATTGACTTTTCCTATAATCAAACCAAAAAGTCATCAAGGGCTAGCTATGGATCAAGCATCATACTATTGGGAAGGACTAGAGCTTTTTGGGAGAGGCATCATCAGTGGAGTTCCAATGTCTGTGGGTCAAAGATAGAAGTGTAAACTGAGCAAAGAAATTTATCACCATGATAAGGAAATTTAATATAATAGCTTCAATTTACCATAAGTACTAAATACAGATTTAGTTTTTATAACTTTTGAGGTCTACTTAGAGTATACAATTAGCAGTATTTTTCAGCAACTTAAAATAGGGGATGGAGAGGTAGAGAAAAGTAGAATCCTTCAAAACAGAAAGGGGTCGGGCAGAGCCTTCTGTGGAGATATTTGCCATAGAGCTGATAGGGATTGGAATGAGAAGACAGTCCCTATTCAAGAGGAGATAAAAAAAGGTGACCAACAAAATGGGTATATGATTTAAACATAAAGCGTGATACCATAAGCAAATTAAGAGAGCAATGAATAGTTTACCTGTCAGTTCTATAGTGACGGGAAGAATGTATGACCAAACAAGAGATATAGAATAGTATGAAATGCAAAATGATTAACTTTGATTTCATTAAATTAAAAAAGGTTTTGCACAAAGTCAATGCAACCAAGATCAGAAAGAAAGCAGAAGACAGGGTAACAATCTTTATAGTCAGTGTCTCTGATAAAGGTTTCATTTCTAAAACATATAGAGAACTGAGTCAAATTAATAAGAATACTAATAATTCCTCAATTGATAAATGGTAAAAGGATATGAACAGGCAGTTTTCAGATGAAAAAATTAAAGCTCTCTATAGCCATGGTGAAAAAATGTTCTAAATCACTGTTGATTAGAGAAATGAGAAAAAAAACTACCTCACACCTATCAGATTGGCTAATATGACAAAAAAGGAAAATGATAAATGTTAGAGAAGATGTGGGAAAATTGGTACACCAATGCATTGTTGATGGATTTGTGAACATATCCAACTGTTCCAGAGAGCAATTTGGAACTATGCTCAAAGGACTATAAAACTACTACAAAAGGACTTATAAAACTTTGACCATAGTCAAAGGACTATAAAACTGTGCATACCTTCAGATACAACAGTACTCCTACTACGTCTGTATCCCGAAGAGATCAAAAACAGGTGGGAGAGGGAAGGACCCACATGTACAAATATACATGTCCATATAAATGTACAGCAGCTCTTTCTGTGGTGGTCAACAACTGGAAATTGAGGAGATGCCCATCAGTTAGGGAACGGCTAAACAAGTTGTGGTATATGAATGGAATGGAATGCTATTGTGCAATAAGAAATGATGAGAAGGCAGATTTCAGAAAAACCTGAAAAGACTTACATGAACTGACACTAAGTAAAGTGAGCAGAGCCAGGAAAACATTGTACATAGTTAGAGCAACTTTTGCTATGACCAACTTTGATAGATTTAGCTCTTTTCAGCAATACAATGATCTAATTCCAAGACTCATGATGGAAAATGATATCCATATCCAGAGAAAGAACTAATCTGAATGCACATCAAAGTATACTATTTCTGTTTATTTTTGTTTTTATTTTTTTCCTTCTGATGGTGTTCCCCTTTTGTCTTCATTCTTCTTTCACAACATGACTAACATGGAAATCTGCTTAATATGATTGTACATGTATAGCCTATATCAGATTGCTTGCCATCTTGAGGAGCAGAGAGGGAAAGGAGAGGGAAAAAAATCTTATAAAAGTGAATGTTGAAAACTACCTTTTCATGTAATTGTGGGGAAAACACTATTAATTTTTTTAAAAGAGCTGACCAAGATCCCTTTAGACAAAATCACAACTTATCCAAGGTCAACTACCACAGTAGATAGGACCATCTACTTTCAATGGAGAAAGAATATTGAGTATGTGTGTATGTGTGTGTATGTGTGTGTGTACACAGGGAGAGAGAGATAAAATGTTTATTCTCCAACAGAAGTTGGAAACTTTCTGTTATTAGGATACTATGCCATTGAAATAGGGGAATCCCTATATTGGAGACAATGTGTATAATTTCATATACATAGAGAAAGCAGATGAAAGGCTCAGTGAGGGGAATCTGTGTGTGCCTTGACCAGTCCCCATTGAAGCTTGAGGTGATACAGGGGAGTACACAAGCTGTGCCTGCCCATCAAGACATAGGGGTAGTTTCTCCCCACCCCCACTTTCATGCCAGTCCCTGCAAGAAAGGTTAGTTGGTGCTCCATTATCAGCAAAGCCTCTTAAGAAGACTGGCCTAGAATAAAGCTGATTATTAATCGCTCCAAAGTTGTCTTCTTTCCTGTATGAACAGATCAAGAGAGAACCTATTAGAGGCTGGAATTTAAAACTCCAGTGCCTCCTTTGTGTTATATGGGAAACACTTCTCAATGGGTGGGGGAAGATCTGGAAGGAGGGAGAGAATTTGAAACAGAAAATTCTTTAAAGTAAATGTGTGTGTGTCTGTGTGCTTGTATGTGTGCATGCATGTGTTTACAGCTAGATAGCCCAGACCCTTGGCCCTAGAGTCAGAAAGATCAGTGTTCAAATGTAGCCTCTGATGCTTACTAGTTGTGTGACCCTGGGCAAGTAACTTAATCCTTGCCTAACTAAAACTGGAGACAGAAATGGCCAAAGCACTCCAGCATCTTTACTAAGAAAACCCCATGGGCTCAGATTCAATCCAGCTCAGATTCTGTCTAGGTAGGATTCCATCTGGCCCACTTGTGAATATAAGCGTTACAAATGCTTAGGTTCCTTAAGAGGCAACCCAGTTTGGCAAATCTTTAATAAACTTTGTTTTCTTTGGCTTTAAGAAGGCTTGAGTCAAATTCATTTGAGCTCCACCTGGACTGCTGGTATCTTGGGATCCCCATTACCCTTCAGCCTCTTCATTTATGGTTCCCTGATCCAGAAAAGCTGCTAATCTCAAGTTCTTCTGCTAAAACTGAAAGGTATGTAAGCCTCCCCCTCTCTCTATCCCCTACTTGCTCTCCAAGCACCTTTGAAGCGGATTTTTGGACCTGGCTGCAGGTCCCAGTATCAGGCAAAGTCTCTGAACTTTCTGGGCACTAGAGAGTTAAAGACTCAGGTTGTCGGTCCATTGCTTAGGTAGTGGACCTGGGCATAAAGCGGGTGCCCAATTCTCTGGATTTCCTGGGCACAAAGAAAGCAGTGAAAACTTGGGGTTTTTTTGTCTTCTTGTTTTTTTTTTCTCAAGGCTTACTTCCACGTCCTCCTTTGGGGTGGGGGGCGGGGGACTTCCAGCCCCACACCAAAAAATGGGTCAAAATTCATCAATCCCAAGGAATTCCCCTTTGGGCTGCCTTTTACAAAATTGGAAAAAACTTAATTTCTCTAAAGACCTTAGAAAGAAAAAGTTGATATTCTTTTGCAACACACTTTGGCCTCAGTATCACCTGGAGAACAACGAAGTGTGGCCCATATTTGGGACCTTACTATTACAGTGTAATATACTTTTACAATTACAATTATATTGCCTCCAAAAGGGAAAATGGATAGAAATACCTTACATAAGGGCCTTTGTCAAACTCTCTCAGGACCCCATTCTCAGAACAGATTGTAAGGTGCTTATAGCTAAAGCCGTCCCACAAAAAGGAAATGGGGGTGAATTGGATGTTTTGGATGACCCCCTGTTTATGGTTTCTAGGGTCTCAGCCTCACTTCCTCCCCTATCTCCGTTCCCAACCTCTGCTCAGTTCCCAGCCACGGGGCTTGCTGCGGTGCCTCCCTCTGCAGCCCCTCTCACTGGGGCAACACTCACTCAGACCTCAGGCCCCACCCCCACGGCAGTCTCTACAGTAACACTGCCTGTAACCCACCCCTCCTTGGGGACTCTACCTTGGTCCCCAATTATGGGCCTTGCTGGGGTGCCTCCCTCTGCAGCCCCTCCTGCTGGGGCAACATTCACTCAGGCCTTAGGCTCCCCTCCTGTGGCACTCTCTGGGGCATCTCCCCCTTTCATCCCTACTCTTCCTCAGGCACCAGCGGACCTTTCCCCTTGCCAGCCAGATCCCCTGCCCTGCAGCCTCATCCAGTTCAGCAGGCATTCCCCAGCCCCCCCCTCACAAGAGATGGGACTTCCTGTCTTCCTCCACAAGCTTCTGTCCCCTCTGGGCCATCAGAGCTGTTTCCCTTGAGAGAAGTGCCCACCCCACCCCGTAGGACAACCAGGATGCTTGTTCCGATCTCTCTTCAGATCTCACCCAGATTAAAGAGAAACTGGAGAGATATTCGGAAGACCCCACTAGGTTCACTGAGGATTTTAGGGACATATCCCTACAATAAGTTACTTGGAAGAATATGCACATTATTTTCTTTGTCTGTTGTACCGTTGAGGAGAAGGGGAGAATTTGGGAACATGCCCAAAAGTTTGGGGATCATATGGCTAGCAATAATCCCATAAAATACCCCCCAGGAACAGCTGCTGTTCCCACGAGTGACCCCAGATGGAATTATCAGAAGAGTGAGGACAGGAAAAAGAGAGACTTTATGGTAATTTGCCTGTTAGGGAGCCTAAAAACCGCATTAAAAAAGCAGGTAAACTTTCAAAAAATTAGGGAAATTACTCAGGGAGAAAAGGAAAACACTGCCCTTTTTCAAAACTGGCTAGTAGAAGCTATTAAAAAGCATACAAATTTGGATCCTGACTTCATAGAAGTGGCAGCAATCCTTAACATGGGTTTTATTAATCAGTCTGCCCCAGATATTAGGAGGAAATTGCAGAAATTGGCAATGGGACCCCAAACACCTCAGGCCCAGTTACTGGAGACAGCCTTCGGAGTCTTTAACAACAGAGACCTCATTGCAGGAGAGGAAAGAGAACAAAGGAGAAGGGCCAGAGCCAGGGAGCAGGCTCAATTCTTGGCTGCTGCCTTGGCCAGGAAAGGACCCAGGGAGCACCCCTCCAGGGCGCCCCCTTGGAGGAAGGCTGGCTACTCGGGCAGTGGGGAAATCTGCTTTAATTGCCACAAGGAGGGTCACTGGTCCAAGGAGTGCACCTCCAGGATGCCCCCCCCCCCAAAGGGAGCCCCAGGAACCAAAGCCTGTGGAACCATTCCCATGTGACCAGGAGGGAAATTGGAGGAAAGATTGTCCCCCAGGATGGAAAAGTGGTGGAGCCACCCTCCAGTACCCTGTCCTCCGGTCTTTGCAAAACTTGGAACAATGGGAAAGCCTGGGTGCTAACTGTGCTCCCACTTTTTCCACCTCTCCAAGCCCTGGGCAAAAACGAACAATGAAGGTAAGGTTACCCACTTTAACATGGCTAAATTCTCTGCTTTGACCAGTCACTCTGGCCCTACCCATCCCTTGACCTCTCAGGTTATGGGCATTGAAGAGGAAACTAAGGAATGTCTCCAGACATACCCCCTCCCCAGCCTGCTTGAGGATCTGTCATTTAAACACTCCTTCCTTATGCCCTGCTCTGACCCTGCCCCCTTATTGGGAAGGGACCTGATGGTGAAATTGGGGAGCCAATTTTCTCTAGTTAAACCTCCCATCTCCCCTTTGCCTCTCTTCACTATATCTTTCCCGGTTTGCTTGAGAGTGTAGGAGACAGGCCAAATATTTGGGACACTGGAATTCCAGAGAGAGCTACTTCTGCCACCCCAGACACTGTTAGTCTCCAAGATCCTAAAGTGCTCCCCATCTCAGCCAGTATCTGATTAAGCCTGAGACCTGGGAAGGACTACAACCTTTTATTGAAAAATTCCTCAAGTATAGAATCCTTGTCCCTTGTTCATCTCCATGCAACACTGCAATCCTTCCCACAAAAAGGCCTAATGGAGAATACTCAGAATTTATTTTTGCTTTTTAATGTACTTTTCCTGGAGAATCAAGTCCATATTAGTTAACATGGACAGTCTTGCCCCAAAGCTTTCAAGATAACACTCATTTATTTAGCCAGGCTTTGGGAAGGGATTTAAGGCATATGAAACTAGCAGGTAGTAGCTTAATTCAGTATGTGCCTGATATTCTTATTTGTAGCCCCACCCAGGCAGTTTCTTTGGCTGCTGCCACAGAAGCCCTTAATTTCTTGGGCATTTGAGGCTATAGGGTCTCTTGGAACAAAGTAGCATGCCAGTCCGTAAGGTATGGGCCATGAACTCACACCCACCTCTCTCTCCTTAACTTCTGAGAGAAGGACAATCCTGTCTATCCCTGTTCCAGACACTAAGAAACAAGTTCAAGTGCTTTTAGGCATGGCTGGATTTTGTAGACTCTGGATTCCTAATTTTGGTTTTATTGCTAAACCCCTTTATGCCTCTACTCAGGGCATTGACTCAGACCAGGCTAAAGTTTTTGAGACTCTGAAAACTAATTTGATCACTACCCCATCACTAGACCTACCCAATCTGGGAAAACTTTTCATTCTGTATGATGATGAAAAGAGAGGACAGGCTCTAGAAGTCTTAACCCATTCCTTAGAACCTGATCCCAGGCCAGTTGATGTTTTTATTTACTCAAAATATGTTTTCCTTGTTCTACATACCCATGGAGCAATCTGGAAAGAAAGGGGATATCTGATAGAAAAAACTCTCCTATCAGACATGCCCTTCTACATTTTGGCCTTGCCACAGTCATCTTTAATTCTTTCCAGAGAAATTATCTTTTATGCCAGGGAAATTATCTTTTCTTTATACTCCTTTTGTACCTGCCTGGTGTGTGTTTGCCCAACCTCCTTGCCAGGTTTGTCTTTCCTAGAGTGCAAGCCATAAACTTCCAGATGACAGCCCATGCTGCATACCAACCTCCATCTGAATCCAAGGTCTCCAGTCCACTGGACCTGGCACCACCCAGGTTCTGAAGTCTGACCCCTTGAACAGGACTTATCAAGGCAGGGACAGCTCTATGCCCCTTGCCAGCAGGAAGAAGTTTCAGAAGCTGAGACCTTTGCCCTTTACCCCAAAAGAATTTGGGTTTAATCTGTTTGAGGGGGGAATGATGAGGTTCAGACTCTGGGAGCCTCTTTGAGCTCCCCTTGAATCTTTCCACTTAGTCTGGCCTTTCTTACTCAAATCTAATCTTCCCATTTCTTCTGGCAGTCTCTGGAAGCTCGTGAAGATCGGTATTTATTCCCATACTGCCCCTATCAAGATCTCTGGATTGCCCCACCTGCTTCCCACCCAAACCCTCTATGGTCTGATATCTCCTGATAGCCTCCAGCTGCTTCCAGCCTTTGACCCTCCTAGGACTTCTCAAGACCCTTCCTAAACCCCTCCTCCCATCACCCTGGACTACCAGACCACTGCCACCCCACCTCCATCCATCCTATACTGTTTTCTGTATTTAAGTCCCACTTTGCCTCCATGAAGGCGCTCATATTCAATCCAACCCAGACTCTGTCTAGCTGGGATTGTATTGCCCACTTGTGAATACAAGTGTCACAAGTGCTTAGGCTCCTTAAGAGGCAACCCAACTTGGCGAATCTTTAATAAACTTTGTTTATTTTGGCTTTAAAAAAAAAGAAAAGAAAAGAAAACCCCATGGGCATTTGGTCCATGAGGTCAAAGAAGAATCAGACACGACTGAATGACTGAGCAAGAAAGTAGAACATTAGAAGAGGCATTGGATAGAAAGCTTGTTTCAGAGACAGGTAGATGGGTTTAAAATCCCTCCCGGGGAAAGTTCTGGCGCTGTGACCCTGAGTGAGCCACCTAACTTCTTACTTTCCCATGCAACTTTCTAAGATTCAAAATTTCAGTAAAGGATCTTTATTGGTAATAGTAATTCCTTACTAGAAGATTCCCTATATCTATAAAATCATAACTCTATTTTTTTAAAAAGCATATGTATTCAAAATAGGTCATACTCTGTGTGAGTTTGAATGTACCCACTGTAACATAAGAATTCAACTCTATGAAGATCATAGTGAATCAAATTCTCTAACAAAAAATTTCTTGAAGATATTACTCCAAAGAATGTATAGATGTCAGATCAATTGCTATCTAATAAAAAGGTCTTCATTTGTACAAGAATCAAAATAATGCTAAACAAAAATCATTAAACTAGCATGTACCAGTACAGTTTGGTATTTTCCATCTCAGCTTGTCTTCTGGACAATTAAAAAAAATATGAAGTACTGAGAAGTTCCTCATTTCTTCTTTCCTACAAAGCACATTTCCAACAGCCCTTCTCAAGAACCTAACAGTTATTTAAACACTACTTCATGTAATTCCATATCTGTTTAGGTACAATAATACACCTGATGTTTGAATTCATGTCTGCATTCCTGTGGGCTCATGCCCATACACAATAATTTCATCAAATCACATCCCCTCTCAGAGCTTTTGCATAGTCTGTCCCCATGCCTGGAGACTTCTCCCCCATTACTTCTATTTCAAACAAGCTGTAGCTTCATCTAAGGTTCAACTTAAGCATTCTCTCCTACATGGGGTCTTATCCCCAGCTGCTGATGCCCTTCCTTCCTCCCAAAAAATTACCTTATATTTACCTCATATATTTTGCACTTACTTATCTAAGTTCATAATACTCCTAATATATTCATGCTGCTTGAGGGCAGGAATTGTTTCCTTTTTGGATTTGTATCTATGATACTTTAGAGAGTGCTAGAACATAGTAGGCACTAACCATTTATCGACTAAACACATAAATAAATACATATTGAATAAACACATAAACCAGTTTATATTAAAACTATAACATAGTTTTGTTAGAAAGCAAAAATAAATAAAGTACTTAACTACCAAAGTCTCTCTTTCCAGACCACCCAAGATGTACTTTAAGCAGTTGGGTATATTTTTGAGATAAAGGGAAACAATTCACATTCCTATAAGTAAAAGAGAATATCACTGGGGCTGTTTTCAGACATGTTTCTCGTTTTCACTTCCCCATTTACGTTACAAATTTGACAAATGACAAATCTTATCTCTAAGATTCAAGGATAAGCAACCCAAGTGACTGATGCTGTTGAAGGCTTAACAGATCTTTATATCCATACTAGGTCAGATGGAAACTGGCTCTGTAAAGACATTTTTAAGGAAGTGGGACTTGCCAGAACCCTAACTGGCAGTCATTTCATCACCAGGGCTGCCTACTGACACATAAGATGTTACCAGTAACCTCTTTCATCCCTACAAGAGATACAGCAACAATTAACTGCCACTCAGTGGCAGAACAAAGGCTTTGTTATCAAAGGGGAGACCTGGAAAAATACCAAACAAATGCACCTGATTTTTACTTAAGCCAATGAATTAGGTTATTTAATTAACCGATTAATTAATGAATTAGCCCTCTGCCCTTTCAAGAAAATGAAGTTTGCACTACAGAAATGTGTGTGATGATTTCACTAATATATGCCCTCTTTTTTTTTTGCCAGTTCCTTCCTCAAATAGTTTCCCCTTTACATTTCAAAAGTTTGGTTAGTTCATATTTCATCAAAGGGAACAACACTAAAGCATCTAAGATTGGAAGCAAGTTATGAAACATATCTTAGGAGGTGACGAAAAAGAAGCCTTAAGTTGGGTTTCTTAACCTGTTTTGTGTCAAGTACCCCCTCTTTAACAGTCTGGTGAAGCCTATGGAACAATTCTCAGAATAATGTCTTTAAATGCATAAAATAAGTTCATCCCATTGGTTCTAATTCTTCTTTACAACATGACTAATGTGAAAATATGTTTAATATGAATGCATATGTGGAGCCTATATAAAATTACACACCCTGTTTGGGAGGGGGAAGAGAAAGGAGGTGGAGAAAATTTAAAACTCTAAAAAGCTTATGGAACTGATGTTGAAAAACTAAAAATTAATTAATTAATTTTAAAAACAAATGCATAAAATAAATTAGACAAGAAACCAAATATATTGAAATATAGTTAGTATTTTTTTTTTAGTTCATGCACTCCAGGTTGAGAATTCTTTGCCAAAAAGTAAAATCTTTTTTTCTATTTATTTAGTATTTAATTTTCCCCAGTTACATGTAAAAGCTATTAATATTCATTTTTTAAACTTTTGAGCTCCAAATTCTCTCCCTTCTCTCCTCCCCACCCACCCTCACTAAGAAGGCAAGAAATTTGATATAGGTTATACATGTGTAGTCATGTAAAATATTTCCATAATAGTTATGTTGTAAAAGAAAACAGACAAAAAAACTCAAGAAAAATAATTTTTTTTAAAGTGTGCTTCAATCTGTATTCAGACACCATTAGTTCTTTCCCTAGGTATGGATAGCATTTTTCACTATAAGTCCTTCAGAGTTCTCTTGCATCATTGTATTGCTAAAAATAGCCAAGTCTTTCACAGCTGATCATCATACAATGTTGCTGCTACTTTGTATATAGTACATTTCACTTTGCATCCACCTATGCAAGTCTTTCCAGGTTATTCTGAGAGCATCAGGATCTTGACTTCTTACAATACAATAGTATTCCATTGTAATCATAATCACATACCACAAATTGTTCAGCCATTCCCCAATTGATGGGTATCCCCTCAATTTCTAATTCTTTGCCCCCAGAAAAGAGCTTTGTATGTGTAAGTTGTTTTCTTTTTTGTTTTTCTCTTCAAAAAAAATGAAATCTTTAAGATAAGTGGAAACCTAGTTGAATAAATTTTTATATAAAGTAACATGACAAAGCAATTGCAGAGGTGGAGTTTGTTTAGCATCTTGACTAATTATTTAAAATAATTTATTTCTACTTTACCATTGAAGGAACTCCTGCATGCAGCTTCTCTGTTGTTTACAAGCACAATGATGAAAATAAACAAAACCTAAAGAACTATTAGAAAAGGAAAGAAATTGGGCAGGTTTACTGATAGAAGACAAAGAGGTGAGTGGATTTAGATTAAGGGCTGTAAGTCTGTATTAAGAAGCATACAGTTATTTATAAATTATAAACTCCAGGAGATACGGTGATAGAGTGACCAGAGCACTCAACTTGTGGGCAGGAAGAAAGACAGAGTTCAAATCCAGACTTAGACACTTGTGTTTGGCCCTGCGCAAGTCACTTAACTTCTATCTGCTTCAGGTCCTGCATCTGTAAAATGGGGATAATAATAGCATCTGCCTCCTATGGTTCCTTTGGGAAAAGCAAATGAGATAATATTTATAAAGTTCTTTGCAAACCTTAAAACACTACCTAAATACTAGATTTTATTATTATTATGAAATAAATAACAGTCAATATTTACAAAGCACCTCCCGTGTGTCAGACACTGTACTGAGCACCAGGAAATACAAACACAGAAAGAGAAAAAGTAATCTCCGTTCACAAGGAACTCACAATCTAATCTGGGAAGAGAAAACACAAAAGGAAGCTGAAAGGGCGGGGGGAGAATCAGAGAAGTCCCAAAGTAGTGCAACCAGATGAGAAATGAGATGTTTTGAACTGAGCTCTCTCCTCCAGTCAGAAAGGAAGAGGATAGGGATGAACTGAGGTAAGAAAGCCAATTAGAGATCTCAGAGGATTGATGAGATTATCTTAAAAGTTAGCTTCCTGGGGCATGGTGGAGAAGTCCAAAATATCTCAAAAGTAATAGTCAGGCAAGAAATGAGAAATTACTAGCTTTGTTAATATTGCCCACACAGAATCAATGAAATGCATAAGCCCATACTACTTAGTTTCAAATAAACCTGCATGTATTTTTAATAGTCTGTCTTAAAATTTACTGTTTTCTGTTCATAAAGTGATAGAGCTGGAATGAAACTCAGATACCATCTCACCTAACCTTTCCATTTTACAAATGAGGAAGTCAAAAAATAGGAAGACAAAGTGAGCTACTCAGCAGCAGACTGGGACTTAGAAGATCCATTCCTGATGCCTAATTTGGTGCCCTATTCACTGTAAGATACATGATCTCCTCTCCTCTCCACTCAGGCAGGCCAAAATTCTGATTTTGGCTTTCCTAACTTCTCACCCATATTATTGCAATAGTCTTTTAACTTTGGCTTCTTTACTTAAATGCCTCTCCTCTCTACTCCAACTAAGTACACAGCTGCCAAAGTGATTTTACTAAATTGCTGGACAGATCATGTCACTCCTGGCCCCATACTCAATATTGTAAATTTCAGTTGCTCCCTATTGCCTTCAAGATAATCTCCTCTGGTTACTCCTTCACAATCTGTACCCAACTTTCCTTTCTAACCTTATTAGTCAGTCAATATACTTTATTAAGTACTAGTCACTCACTGTGCTAAGGCACAGTGGATACAAAAGGGCAAAAGACAGTTCCTACTCTTGAGAAGTTTACTATCTATCCCACATTATCTGCTCCCTCTCCTTTACTCTGTGCACCAACCAAACTCGCCTTCTTACAATTCCTCATATGCAACCCCCACCTATGATTTCAACTCTTTCGCATTAGAAGTCCCAATGCCTAAAAGATGCTTCTCTCTCACCTCCCACCTCTTAAAATCCCTAGATTCCTTCTAATTTCTGCTCAAGCACCACCTTCTACAAGAAGTCTTCATGATATCCTACCTACTGCTATATGGCAATATTAGCAGTAAGTTGAGGTCATCCTTACTCTTAGGGCAGTTAGGTGAGCCAGTGCATAGAGCACTGGGCTTAGAATCAGGAAGATTTATCTTCATGAACTCAAATTTGGACTCAGACTCCTTACTAGCTCTGTAACCCTGAGTTAAGTAGTCACTTAATTCTGTTTGCCTGTTTCCTCATCTATAAAATGAGATGGAGAAGGAAATGGCAAACTCTTCCAGTAACTTTACCAAGAAGACTCCATTTGGGGTCATGAAGAGTCAGACACAACTGAAAAATGATTCAACACAAAAACATCCTTACTGCAGACCTTGAGCACCTTGTGGTCTACAGGATGAGTGAGGACCAGAAGCTACACTATAGAAAATCTTATTTTTTTTTAATTAGGCAAGTTTAGCCTGGGAAAATTTAGAGACATAAAGATGTGTTCAGATCTTTGAAGGACCATTGCAGGAGTGATGTGCCTTGTTTTGTTTGATTCTAGGGGGCAACTAATAACTCTGTGAAAGTTGTAGAAAAGAGGATGTCAGCTTAATACAAGGAAAGATTCTGAGAATCCAAGATGTTCAAAGGAACAGTTCAAAGAGCTGCCTTAGGAGATTCTGTGTATGGTAGGTGCCACATAGACCACATAGGCTCTTTTTCCCCCTAAAAAGTCAATAAAACCACCCTTGAGAATTAAGTAGTCCAGAAGAATAAGGCTGAAATTGTTGAGATAGCTTCCCAGTTGCAAAACACACATCCAGGACATGAATATTCAGTGTTCCTCAGGCTTCACTGCCATCCCACCACCCCGTGAGTCAATGCACCTTTCTGATCAGAGAGGGAATGAAACAGTGCCCAACTTAATCAACATGCCTTTGTATGCTATCATTAATCAAACATATTTTGCTAAATGTTATATGGTTTCCTAGTTTCGCATTTCATCCCAATCCCAAACCTGATTACTCCCACCCATGAATAAGGCCTGACCCAGAATAGAGCTAGGGGCCTTCAGACAGAGGCTAAGTGTCAGTGAATTCTTGCCCAGGTATGGTTTTGACCAAATGATACCAGAAGTTCCTTGAAACTAGCTGAGATTCTATAACTTCGAATTAGAATTACTATCTAAAATACTACATCCCAGAAGTAGCTAATACTCTTAACTTTAATACCTAGGGTTTTTCTCACTCACCATCGCTAACCAAAATTTCCTTTTGTTGTTATGCCTCCATTTAAGTTACACAACCAGTTTGAGGTTGGTTTTTATTGGGGTTTTTTTTTTAATTATATAAGTAGTTTCTGTACGTGGAAAATGTTTTCCCAAGAAACCACTTAAATGTTCTTTTTCCTTTATTAAAGAGAATTCAAGCTCTTCTAATGCAGTACTCTATCACCTTTATATAACTGTGAAAGTATAATTCTCACTCTTCTGGCATTTATACAAGATTAATCATATTCAGAGTACTCTGTTTTCTTCTGCACACTGTATATATTAAATTACTTTAATCTTCCCACAAATCATCCCATCCAATCTGCTTATCTTTGTCTTTCCTTCTTTAGTTTCCCTCCTTTCAAAGAGGGACAAATAAAAGAAAAATCACTTGAATCTATATGCCCATTTCCTAAATACGAATTTCAAGTCAAACAACAAAGATGAAGTCATGGCTATGTTAAAAGCATTTGGCTTCTTAGGTACAAGTTCACTTTCTGATTCTTTGACAAATATCCAAATAGAAAGAAAGGAAGGCCAGCTATGGTTCAAGAAGCTTGACACATACCTGAAATTATACTCAACTTCTAATGCCTAGCATGAAATAATTTACTAATAATAATTTCCCTTTTCATTGCCAAAGATCAAATGATGTGAAATGTTCTATATTTTTTTTACCTGCTCTTTCAGTACTTTCAATAAACTATAGCCTTGTAAAGCCAAGTGTTCCAATGAGGCTCTATATCAATTAAAAACAATACTGATTCTACAACATGCTGAGGTTCCACTGGCTGAGATGAAGTGATTCGTCCACAATTACAGAGCTAGTGAGTAACAGACATAAGATTGAAAACCAGGAATTTCTGACTCCCTGGCCAATACTCCCTCTGTTCTGCAGCACTGCCTTTCATCAATAACAAATTGTCTGAATTTAGCTTCAACACGGAATGTTAAGAAATATCAGTCAGTCAAAAAATATTTATTGAAGCAATCATGAAATGCACAGCAATGAGAAAAATGATAGGACTATCATTCTTTGAATCTATTAATGCATAAAGTTTTATCATTTAGTTGGATAAAGTGATATATGTTACCATATTCAAATCTACCAATAACACAAGGGTGAGAGGGATGGATAATACATTTCATGGATCAGCCAACTATGGTCCAGGAGATAAATCTAGCCCTGAGTTCATGTTTATGTGGTCCCCAACTAAGGCAACTTCAAACTTTTTTTAAAAATGTAAACATCATTCTGAGCTCTAAGCCACAGAGGTAAGCAGCCTGATGGTCCATAATTTGCTACTCTAATTTACCAATCCCTGCATTAAATAACTGTAAGAAAATCAAAGGAATGATAGACCAAAAATAACAACCTGACATTCAACGGGAATAAAGAGCACTTCTATCCTTGGACTCAAAAATTTACCTTGTAAAGTACAGAATGGAGACTAAATAATAGTTTGCATTAAAAATATCTGGGAACTTTAGTGGACTGTAAATTCAGTGAATCAACCTTGTAACATGACAGTCAAAAAAGGTAATATCATCTTTGACACTTCAAGGAAGTGGCCAGACCACATTAGGTAATGGTTATATTGTATTCTTCCTGAATCAGACCATGTCTACAGTATCATACACAGCACTGTGTCCAACACTTTAGAAAGGAGAGCAACAAATTCATGGCCCCAAAACTGAAGAGCCAACCTCTTAAAATAAAGAATCTCAGAGTTGCCTAACTATTCACACAGGAAAAACCAAGTGATATTACCTTTAGGAAACTGCATGGTCTTTTTAATGGCCCCAAATATCTCCCTGAAACAAAAGCCAGTCCTCTTAATAATCTTCTTCCAGGTGATGATACATGACCACAAAACATGGAATACAACAGTCTCCAAAGAACTAAATTTGAGAAGCATCCAAAAGGCAAGAGATGTGCCATGGTGGGTGTGAGAAGGCTGCAACCATCACCAACCAGCAATTGAATAAGAAAAATGGCATAAAGGATGTCATCAAAGATATCACTAGAGAAGAAAGTGTCATATGGTAAAGGTCATATGATAAAAACCAAGATGGACAGTCATATATATCCCTTCGGTTGCCATGCAATCAAGAAACAGAAGATTTCTTACCAGGTTGTATTTCAGGTTTCAACTTGTTCCCAAAACCTCTTAATCCTAGAATTCAAACCTCCATCCCTAAGGTCCCTCTTTCTGATTAAATGGGTCCAGAATTTCCATTTAAGGAAGACATCCAGACCAGTCACCTCTTCATTTCTCACAAATTGCTTTCTAGACTTCATCATGCAACAATGAGCATCTACCTCCCCTCCACTCTTTTCAGTTTCCTTTTATATGTTGTCTCCCTGAGCTCCCTTCCCCCATCAGAATGTGTACTCTTTGAGAGCAGGGACTATTCTTTTCCTTGTATTTCTACTCCCAGAATAATGCCTGGCACTTAGGAAGTATTAACAAGTACTTGTTAACTGCCTGGAATGAAGTACACTGAGTGATTGATTCCCTTACAGAGTATTCATGGAAGGGCATGAATAAGGGTCACAACGGATGAGAAATGATGCATGATTCTGTAAAGGCTATTACTGAAGAAAGTACTCATATGAATGACATCACAAATCCATAAAAGCATCAAGAAAGTGGAGCTCAGACAGAAGGTAATGGGGGGAGAGATAAGGTGACTAGAGACCTTGCTATTCAAGAATTCATTCAAGGAAGTAGGGATATTTAATCTGACAAAGAAAAAGCTTAGCAAAGGTAGAATAGCTGCATTCAAGTATTGAAGGATTGTCACATAAAAGAAGGATTTGATTACTTCAGCTTGTCCCAAAAGGCCAGAAGGAAGAATAATGAGTGGAAATTGCAGTGTGGCAGATTTATGTTTAGTGTAAATATACAGAGAAAATGTGCTAACAATTAAAACTCTCCAAAAGCAGAATGAGCAGCCTCTGATGTTATTGAACTCCTGATGAGATGACTAAAGGTCTTCAAGCCCAGGCTGGATGACTACTTGGTTAGAATCTTTTAGAGGAGATTCCTGTCTAAATATGGGTTGAACCAGAACTAACCTCTGACACTCCTTCTAACTCAGAGATTCTATGATACCAGGAAATTAATATAATGTTAGTTAGGTACAAATAGATAGCAATTTATGCCATAGTTACAGTTCATAAATATATTTACAATTCTGCTATTGGGAATTGGAATCAATTTCTTCATAGGAACAATTTTATAAATGGTAATTGCCTTCTCAAACCAGACCACAAAAGTCTGCTTAATCCATAATTTACCTTAAATATTGTATATAACAAGAACAACAAAGTAGAAAAGAATACTGATAGCAGTCTCAAGACTGAGAAAGGGACAAGGAAAAAAGAACAAAAGATAAAGGGTACATATTACCATTGTCATACTAATTCTAAGAAACACAAGAGACCAAGACAATCCAGGGGATTGGTTTCAAGGATTAAATCACTCTTCGGGGGGGGAAAAAACTAGGATTATCTCTTCTGGTTCTCACCTAAAGCCAAATATTTAGTCTAAAGGAAGACGTCTTAAATTAAAAACAATAGATATTTAACACTTCACATTAATCTCTCCGAAGCCAGAGACTCTGAAACACTTCTAAAATACCATACTAATACTCTGCGCTGATATCTATCATTTACATTACTTTCATACCTGAAATTAGGAAGTCAGTTTTGCTGTTTCTGACATTATTAACTGAGCTTTGATTAAAAGTAAATAAATGTCAAGCAATCTTCTCACAAGACCTTAAATTTGTCATCCTTATAATTATGACTAAAAAAGAAAAACATTTTCCTTCTTTCCTTCCTTACCCTCCTTCCTTCCTTCCTCTCTTTTTTGGAGATCCAATCTCTCTCTAGCTCAAAGTATAACAAATGTGAGAAGCCACCAGATCTCACTGCTGTTTCCCCACAGGAAGTTTTGACCTCCATTTCTGTCTGACTTGGGTTGATTTGTACTCTTAGATAGCTTGGTGGTTTCCCAGCCCTCCCCTTTTAAGAGATGACCATATTGGTACCAGATTTAGTTCTGATATCCAATTGACTTTAGCCTTACTGAAGCTCAGAATTCCTGAGCAAAATGACCTACCTTAGTTTTCTTAAACAGCAAGCAGTTCAGTTCTCTCTGATTATCTCCCACCCCACTACACTCATTTTTCCTATGACTACAGAATATACTCGTGTTGCAATTCATTTTACCAATTCAAATTAGGAAAAATTTGTTCTACAATACAAAATGTGCTACATCTATGACTGAAAGATTTTGTATTCATGCTCAAATTGTTGTCTATTCATTTTTCAATCATGTCTGACTCTTCATAGTCCCCATCTGGGTTTTTCTTGGCAAAGATATTGGAGTGGTTTGCCATTTCATTCTCCAGCTCATTTTACAAATGAGGAACTGAGGCAGAGTTAAGTGATGTGCCAAGAATATACAGCTAGTGACTTAAGGTAAGTGCTCTATCCATAAAACACCTAGTTATCTCAAATTGTGATTGCATAAAATGTGACTTGACTACTTAAAATGCAAATACAAAGAAAAATTTCAGGATCAGAAGCTAACAGTAATTATCCACTAATGCCCACCATGGAGTGTTACTTTGCAAGATCTAGAGTATCAAATTAGTTTTCTAGGAAATTTATTGTTGAGGCACTCTAAATTTTAATTTTTGCTATTCTGGAAACCTCACAATTTCCTCACCCTACTTTGGGTTTAAAAAAAAGGTACTTCACAGAGGCCTAGCAGGATGATATAATATTAGCATCAGAACAATTACATGGATGCCAATGTTGGGGGGTTTTTGTTTGTTATTAATGACAGCATCATGCCCTATTATCTTAATCTTAATCTTTCAAGATTAAGATTTCAAATTTATAACTAGAAGTCTCTGTCCTTCCACTCCCTTGTCGACAAAATCTTCTCCATTCCCAAATTTATCAACTTACTCTGACTCGCTCCTGAAAATTACTTCAATATAAATCCTTCTGACACTGTCTTTAAAATCACAATATATTTTGTTTCTCTCATTAATTTAATCCAACTATGCCAGTAATTTCTATTCTGTTCTACCTAAAAATATTCCTCTTTGTTTTATTCTCCCACACTCCCTATGAGGTCAACAATAACTTTATAGACTATATCTTCTGGCACAATTGTGTCTATGTTTACAAACATTAGTTATTATAATCATTTTTATTAGGAAACTGGTGTTCTGTTGTAACTTTTCTCTAAGATTCAATAAACCACACTCAGGAATGCAACAAACCTTCTAAAGTCACTTGTTTTGAGAAAAAAACATTAAACATTACTTTGTAGGATACTACTAACTCTAAATCACATAGTATGAATATTTTATTTCTGTTTTATATGAAAAAATAACAATGATTCCTAAAGCCAAATATTGCACACTGAAATTACCATTTATCAAACCATCCCTCCAATATTACTTGCCATAGCATTTTATAAAACTGCTGCCTTTCAGAAGTGGATGGGCTGTTTTGAGCTAAAAGAAGGATTTAAGAAACATAGGGAACCATGCCAAATTCAAAAAAACCATTCATTGAAACATACATCGATAGTTATTAAATTAGCTAAGAGCATTTCATTAAACATCCATCGCCTTGGAGATTTGCAATGAATCTTCAAGTAGTGTGTGTTGTGATTTTTCTGATTTATAAATTATTTAATAGTAAACATTCATATATTAGTATAAAATTGTCCTGAATATTATTTTAACCAAAAAAAACCTGACTCTTAAGACCCTCTAAGTCACTCAAATCTATATTTTCTTTAAAGAAACTTTTATGAGTCTAAAAGACTAGCAAAGGAAGCCAATTATCTTGAAATAAAGATGTACGGTGGTTTTTTTTTTTCCCCAATGCAAGTTTACAGATCTTTGGTCTGTGGACCCCAGGTTAAGAAACCCTGTCCTAGGTACTTACACAAAATAACTACACTTGATCTGGTCAGTGGAATATTGACACAGTGAATTAATTTTATCACACTTTCAAAACTTTTAAATTGGATATGTTTTATCTATTTTTTTAAAAAACACTTACCTTCAAATTTGGATCCAAAATGATATTCTCCACTTGTAAAGTGTGGCAAAGAAAATACAAGAGATCCTAGTCCCATCATAAAGGATGCAAAAGCAAGCCATCTTGGTTTATGCCCTC
Source organism: Bettongia penicillata ogilbyi (assembly GCA_023548195.1). Taxonomy (NCBI): domain Eukaryota; kingdom Metazoa; phylum Chordata; class Mammalia; order Diprotodontia; family Potoroidae; genus Bettongia; species Bettongia penicillata. Next base: position 774,834 of record JAJHZJ010000450.1, on the reverse strand, counting down.
TTTCTCCAAAGAATGATACAAATAATGACAACAAACAGAATGAAATGTCATAGCTTGATGATACCAGGCCAGTCAAGGAACTCTTCAGTTCATACCGCTTTTCAATAGTAGATATACTAATATTTACTAGGCCATTTACTACAATACCTACAAGGAAAAAGAATAACAAATGTACACTTTAGAACTATATATGACTACTGATCACCATTATCAAAGTAATACCAGAAATGTATTTATTCATGTCTTTAAAATTTAGTTTGCATGCAACACAACTTAAAGATCCCATAGCCTTTCACAAACTCGTGTTATCCCAGTATGTCTGTTTTATTGACAAATATCAATTTACTATAAAATGATAGGTCTTGGTAAATATCTTAGCTGGGGGTGTTTTAAACTACATGCTAAATCAGAATTCATCTTTTATTCAGTTTTTTCAAATATGTTTGTGTTTAAACCAGCCAGGCAGGCAAAATCCCATGATACTATGTCACTAGGTAATTTTCTAGAGTAGCAAACCACTGCTTACTTACACACTCTCCTTTTGGAAGAGTTAAAAATGTATGGGTTATCCATGGACCACTGGAAAAAAAAATCATCACTAACTGGAAAATCACCTTCATTTATTTCTTATAGACTAACAAGAAGGAAAATGAGTGTTCTAGAGACAACTTATTCCTAGAAAAGGTTCAAAGCTGAAGTAAACAATAGCAAACAGTCTTTTGTTTCAAACACTAGCACCTGCAATTATAAGTACAACAAAATCCAGGAGGGAAAAAAAATGGTGTTCAAGTGTCAGCTACCCTAGCCAACATCATGGGTATGATAAATAGAAGTAGTTATTCAATTCCTTCACTTGGCAGGAACTTATTTTTTAAAACTATATTAAAAGTATAAAAAGTGAAATATTTTTAATTGGAAGATTTTTTAAAATTATTTAGTCCTTTATGGACTAATCAAATTATTCTTTTTCGCATACTTAGAACTCAAAGTTTAATAGACAATACAGACAAGATCCAGATTAAAATTCTGTATCTCCTAATAAGTATCAGAAGTGTTATCTCATTGAGATAAAGATGGAATTACTCAATACAATGACCTTAATTTAGTAAACGGAGTGGCAAGTCACAGTCTTTAAAGGCTGATAAATTTTTTAAACTGTGCTTCTTTGGTTTTTTTGTTTTCTAAGGTTTTCATCCAAAGCCACCCAACTATGTATTACCCTAAGTGGATGATCTGATTTGTGAAGTTTGGTGAAGTCTCCTCCACCTTTTGCCTTTTAAAAGAAAAAGAAAAAATGAAAAAGAAAAATGCCCTCCCACACACACACCAGCTATGCTTGGCAAAAATTACTTAGTTCCTGTTACTGTCTTTTTCTGAAAAATAAAAATATTCGTGAAGTAGCCCCTTAGCTGTTTTTAATCATCTATATCAGTATAAATTAATGTGTCTGGTTTATCTCCGACAATCTGAAAAAAAAAAGCATGGAGACAATATACGTTTTAATTGAGGATGAAGGAAACTGAATGGGAGGTAATTTTGAAGCTAATATATGAACCTTTTTTTTTTTCTAAGTCAAAAAATGAGGGAGTTTAGTCTTGGGACATTCTCCTTTTCCCCTTCTTTGACATTTCAAAAGATGTCATTCTTTTTTTTTTTTCCTAGAAAACCTGTCTATTTTCACATCATATCGTCTGTAGTTCGAAATTCTGAGCAACATAAAGGTTGCTCAGAATTAGCCTACCTCGCTTTAATCCCCCAAATCCAACATAAATATAGGTTATCTAAACCTAAGGAACATAATTCAGATACAGGCTTACCGTTTCACAGGTACTTTTAGGTTTGTCCTTTAAAACGATAAGCTTATAAATAATAGAAACTACAAGACTTTCAGCTTATCTGTGCTAGGGTGTATTGGATTCAAGGCAGACCCAGTGATTTTCATTTTCAAAAGAATCGTAGAAAAAGCCATAGTACTGCTTTTCTATTTTCTATCACAAGTCGTGAGGAAGAGTTCTGCTGCTAAGATGAACAGATAAAAAGAGCTCTAGTTTTGTTTTTGTTGTTTTAAAGAACTAAAAATCAAAATATCTGAAGGAAGGATGCGGATCTTTCAAGCAGTGAAACGGTCCATTTAACAAAGTTGACCACCGCTAACCGATCCCCACGAGCCCATCTCTACGCGCATCTTCGCTTTCCCCACCTCCACTCAATTACCAGGGGTCAGAGAGGTGCCTCTGCCCACATGGGCTTTTTTCTAGAGCTCCCTAGGGAACCAGGAGCCCGAAGTCGATCCTGTGATTACCTTGGGTGAGGGCAAGGAGGCAGTAGTGAAACAGAAAGCCCTTGGGGTTGTTGCAGCGCTGCAGGCAGTCGGGGGTGAAGCGTCCCCAGCCGCATGGACCCTCCTCCAGCTCCAGGGGCTGCTCTGGCGGCGGCTGCGGCCGCGGCCCCTCGTCTCCAGGACCACTCAGCGCGGAAACGTCGACTTCAGTTGGACACGCCGGCAAATGACGACGGGGGCTGGGGCTGGATGGGACGAAAGCCGGGTTGTCTATGCCTCGTGCTTCCTCCATGGCGAGATGAGCTCTCCTGGCTCGCTCAGGGAGCCTTCAAAGCAATCAAAAGGCCCCTAACTCTCCTGGAGCTCGCCCCGGGGCAGGGTTGGGGCTGCCCCGCCTCCGCCTCCGCCTAGTCCAGCCGGACCCGCCTCAGTGGCAGCCACAGCCACAATCACTTCGGGGGAGGGAGGACGCCGAGAAGGGCTAGGCTGGGACCTCACCTGTCTGCTGAGGACTCCGCCCGCTCCTCTTCTCAGAGGAAAAGCCCCTTGCGGTTAGGCTGGCCATGAGCGTGGCCGTGACGCCTGTCCAGCCACAAATACACCTGACCTTGAACCTAGAAGCGTCCTTCGCGCTTCTAGTGGCTTCCTGTCCCCACTCTCAGCCCCTGGTCTCCGGAGGGCAGCACTGCCAACACCTGAGGATGAGGAAGAGAAGGAAACAGCTGCAGCGGCTGTCACGCAACTTCTTTGTTGCCTTTAGGAGTTGAGGTGCAGAGGTAACGGGAAACTCTCCCCAAAGGTAAGGATGTCCTCTCAACCTGTTCTAATTCCCTCTTGGGATTGAAGGTTTGGGATTCATATAGCTGGATTCCTTGGGGGTTAACACTAAAGGAGTAAACACAGTTGTTGCTTCAGGACCACATTCTGCAAGGTTTGTCTCCCCCTCCCCCTCCTTTCCTTTGTTATCAAAAAGAAGCTAGTCCAGGAGTCCCAGAGGTGTTCATTCATTTGGGATCAGCAGAGCATCACAAAAGGTCTGACCCTTTCCCTCCAATATTCTTTCAAAATTGTTTTCTTTTCTTTTGTACTTTTAACAGAATGATGACATATAAATGAAGAAATCATTTCAAAACGGAATTATAACATCACTGATGCATTTTATATGTGTATCTAAGATTCAACTTGGATATTGTCAAGTATTTTCTATATCTGAAATAAAACATGTCAATCAAATGAACTTGATCAAAATGAAACTTTTTTTGGTCTAAACCTGTGGTATCGATATAGAGATCTAAGCTTAGAAATTCCCTGTACCAAAGCAGATCAGCAACTCTTAATGTCATTTGTAAAGTTATTTGGAGCCATGTTAAATAACTTATCCAATGGTGATGTGTGTCAAAATGTGTTAGAGGCAGAACATGAACTTCAAGTCTTTCCCACTCCGCGACTGATACTTTTTCAATGATACCAGGTTACTGCCTCATGTAACTGAATACTTGGAGGAACATATTGTTTCTGATGACACCTTTCTTGAAAACAGTCGCAGTGAACCCACAGTATATTCGTGGAATTATGGAATGGAAGCTTGCTCATCACTACCACTTCCTGTACACCTCTTTAATCAGTGACCTCTCCTCCTTTGAAATTCACTCCATCCATCATGTTACATTATCTAACCATACATCAGTCTATCCACAAGACATTACTAAGCCCCTTATTTGTGCCAGGCACTATGCAAGATGATAAAGATACAAAGACAAAAGAGAAACCATGAAACAGCATCTGTCCTGAAGGAACTTTTGTTGTAGCTGACAGAAACAGCAAGGAAATATTTAAGTAAATACAAAAAAGATACCAAATAGATACAAGGTGATTTTGAGAAACCCCAGAAGTGTGTGGGAAAAGAAGGTAGGAAGATGTCGTGCCAGTCTGTCATATCTAACAAAATAGGACCTTTTGCTGTTTTTATTTTAGTATAAAGTGCTGATTGAATTGCCTTCATCAATCAAGAGTCTTTACTAGGAGTAAAGTATGGAAACCAGAGTTTCTTTAACTAGAAACAGTATATGTATTTTATGTATTTGTATTGTTAATTATTTTAATGTAATTAAAGATCTCCACCCATTAATGGGCCTGCCCATTAAGGGGAGTTTGATTAGAGAAGATTTGTGGGAAGGGCTATGCTTTTTGTTAATGAGGCACTGGTTGTCAAGGGTTGTGATGCCCTCTGACTCTAAAAAAAAGGTATAAATACTCTGAGTTGAGGTTTTACTTGGGGGCTTACTGACTGGAAGTATTTGTTTAGCCAGATTAGGACCCTGGGAAGCCTCTTAATGAGCCCTCCCTGCACCCTTTAAAACCTAGATGTAGGTGCTTTCTTCTCTAGTAACTATGGTCACACAGTTGGGCCTGTCTGTTGAATTGAGGCAGAAGAAGCCATGTCTGTTGCTCTTTGATTTCTGTGTATTTTCTTTGAAGTTGTGAGTGCTGACTTCCCTGAACTAGCTGAATGATATATGTGCTTGGTAAAAGGAATGATAACATGTGCTTGATTAAAATGATTGTCAACCCCTTGAAAATTGCCTTCCTTTTATGAATGCAGATCTAAGAACCTGCGATAGCAGGCCCCCCGTCTATACTGGGGTGCTTACTGTTACACAGTCTCACCCATATGATATTGTGAAGGTGATTTGAATTGGGAGAGTAACTGTGTTAGCAAAGGGGCCAAATTTGAAAGGTTATGTGCATAAACAAGATTTGGAAACTGAATGGATGTGGGGGGAGGGGACAGGGGAGAAGTGACTGAGAGAACATTGGAAGTGACAACATTGAGGTTTAGAATGTGTGACTAGAAGGACCATGACAGTCCTCAACAGCAGTATGGAAGTTGGACTAAGAAGAAGTGGGGTTTTGGAGGAAAGATTAGTTCTGTTTGGGACATACTGAGTTTGAGATGTCCACAGGACATTCAGTTCAAATACATAGGTTGTAATTTGGAGACAGAACACAGGCGAGTAGAGCCTGAAACTGAGATCTGGGACTCATTGAACAGAAAGGAACATTTCTAAGTCAGATATCCTGATAGAAACTAGTGCCTACCAGGAAAATTCAATGTTCAAATCAATAGTTATCATTGCTAATGAAAAGAGGCATGATGGTAATGAACTCCCCATCAGTCAACAGTCAACCAGTCAATAAGCATATATTAAACACCTACTACATACCAGGAACTGTTCTAAGAACATGTCACTAGATCACAGACGATGTGGTGGTGAATAAGGTGTAAGAAAACTACTAAGAAGGAGTCAAGTGAATGTTAATCAGAGTATTTTATATTTGAACCTGAAGATAATAGGAAGCCACTTGAGTTTATTGCATGGGATGAGCTGATATGGTCAAATCTGTGCTTTGGAAAGATTAATTTGACACCCAAGTAAAGTAAAGAATGGAGTAAGGAACGACTTGTGTCAGTTAGACCACTAAGTAAGCTATAGCAATAATGTGTGAGGTAATGAGAGCCTGAACTAGGATAGTGACTATGTCAGACCAGAGAAAAAGATATATACAAGAGATATATAAAACATAAAATCAACAAGACTTGGCAAAAGATTGGATATGAGAGATGTAAGGAATCAGAATGACATCTAGATTATAATTCGAGGTAACTGGGAAGATAGTGGTGCCCTCAGTAATAAGAGGGAAGTTTGTAATAGGGAAAGGTTTTGAAAAAAAGACCGTGAGCTCTGGTTTAGATGGGTTGAGTTTATGATGTCTCCAGTATCTCCAGTTTGAGATATCTAATAGATAGGTTGAGATGTGAGTTGGGAGAATTAACATGGACTCTGTAATGACTGTAATACGTATTAGAACTTCTCTTCCACACAGAGGAGCAGGACAATGGAGTTACACAACAACCAGCCAATTAAGATTTCTGAGGCTCAGGGCTACTTGATATACCAGTGATGCTTTGCTAGAGAACTCTAGCCAATTTGAAGATGCCTGTAGCTGCCAGAAACCACAGAACCAGCCTTGACTAGCTGAAGGGCAATCTTAAGCTGCAGACTTGAGACTCTCTACTTTCTAAACATCCTGGTTTATTGTGTCTACACACATCCTCCTCCCCTTTACCCACACTCCCTACTTGAAAGCCTTTAGAAATGATATTATCTCACTCTTTTTCCACTCCCCTTTGAGCAGCTGAGAACTCTCCTCCCTCCCTGCTTCTGTTTAAGTTCTTCTCTCTCTTACCAGTTCCTCTTCTCAGACAATAAATACTTTTAATTGGTCGTCAGACTCAGTTTCATTACAGGTCCCTTTATGGTCCTGGGGGTCATTTGTTAACCTGAGAGAGGTTAGAGCTGGATACATAGATCTGAGAATCATCATCAACATAGAGAAGACATTTGAATCCATGGAAGCTGAGAAGACCACCAAGTAAAATGGTATAGAGTAAGGTGAGGACTCAGGACAGGGTCTAGCCTTTACAGTATTCAATGTTGTTGACCACCACCTAATTCTTCTGAATACTTTCTTTACCTTGGGTTATGATTGCTGAGCTCAGTCAACTGATTTCCTGGATCTCCTTTGAAAACTCACTCTGGAGTCCTATCCTGGACCTTCTCTCTAAACTCAGAGATCTCTTCTGCTCTTCCATTTTAAGCTTGTACCTCTATACCAATGATGCAAATCTATATATCTAGCCCATTGTTTCTTATCTGAGCTCTAGTCCTCCTACTTCCTGATGTATGTTTCCACATTGAGGCCACATAAGCATATCAAACACATATCTAAGATACTTCATTATTTTGTCCTTTACTCCTACCCTTCCTCCTAATATCACAATTTCTCTGAGGATTTTTAATCTCCCAGTTTCTCCTCTCCATTCTTCCCATCAGCAAGATTACAACCTTGGAATCATCCTCATTTCTTCTCTCTCTCTCTCTCTCTCTCCTCTCTCTCTCCTCTCTCTCTCTCTCTCTCCTCTCTCTCTCTCTCCCCCTCTCTCTCACTTTCTCTCCTCTCTCTCCTCCCTCTTCTGTCTCTCCTCCTTTCTCTCTTTCTCTCTCTCCCCCTCTCTCTCCCACTTCCATCTCTACACCCTCTCTTTCTCTCTCTCTCCCTCTCATGTATGTATGTGGCACAGTGAAAATAAAAAAAATTAAGAAGTCCTTTGTAAATGTTGTGGCACTACTAAAATGTGTAATCATTAAAGTTTCTTTTGGCTCTAATAAATTCATCTAGAATATATTCTACATTAATTCAAAATACAATTATTTTATGCCTATTGTATGCTATACTCTCTATTTAATTATTTGAACTAAAAATAAAAGTGATAATGATAAAAAATAAATAAACTAAAAATGAGAATGGAGCAGATGGGAGCTAAGGACCTTATGAGAAACCAAGATACAAAACAAAACCAAAAGAATGAAAAAATAGAAGACAATATGAAATATCTCATTGGAAAAAACAACTGACCTGGAAAATAGATCCAGGAGAGATAATTTAAAAACTATGGGACTACTTGAAAGCCATGATCCAAAAAAACACCTAGACATCATCTTTCATGAAATTATCAAGGAAAACTGTTCTGATATTCTGTAACCGGAGGGTAAAATAAATATTGAAAGAATTCACCTATCACCTACTAAAAGAGATGCGAAAAGAAAAACTCCTAGGAATATTGTAGCCAAATTCCAGAGTTCCTAGGCCAAGGAGAAAATATTGCAAGCAGTCAGAAAGAAACAATTCAATTACTATGGAAATACAATAAGGATAACACAGGATACGGCAGCTTCTACATTAAGAGATAAAAGGGCTTAGAATAGGATATTCCAGAAGTCAAAGGAACAAGGACTAAAACCAAGAATCACCTACCCAGAAAAACTAAGTATAAAACTTCAAGGGAAAATATGATAATTCAATGAAATAGAGGACTTTCCAGCATTCTTGATGAAAAGACCAGAGCTGAATAGAAAATTTGACTTTCAAACACAAGAATAAAGAGCAACATGAAAAGGAAAGAGAAATCATAAGGCCTTACTAAAACTGAACTCTTTACATTCCTACATGGAAAGATAATATTTGTAACTCTTGAAACTTTTCTCAGTATTTGGGTAGTTGGAGGAATTATACACACACACACACATATATAGACAGAGGGCACAGGGTGAGTTGAATAGGAAGGGATGATATTTAAATAAATAAAATTAAGGACTGAAACAGGAATGTATTGGGAGAAGAAGGGGAGAAATGGAACAGGGCAAATTATCTCTCATAAAAAAGCAAGAAAAAGCTTTTTCAATGGAGGGGAAAAGGAGAAGGTGAGAGGGAAAAAGTGAAGTTTACTCTCATCACATTTGACTTTAGAAGGGAATAACATGCACACTCAATTTGGTATGAAAATCTATTTTACACTACAGGAAAGTAGGGGAGAAAGGGATAAGAGGGGTGGGGGGATGGTAGGAGGGAAGGCAAATGAGAGGAGGGGGGTAATTAGAAGTAAAAACTTTTGGGGAGGGATAAGGTCAAAGGAAAGAATAAAATAAATGGTGGGGCAGGATAGGTTAGTGAGAAATATAGTCTTTCACAACATGGCTATTATGGAAGTCTTTAGCAAAACTACACATATGTAGCCTATATTGAATTGCTTGCCTTCTCGGTGGGAATGGGTGGGGAGGGAGGAAGGGAGAGAAGGTACAATTCAAAATTTTTGGAACAAATGTTGAGAATTGTTTTGCATGTAACTGGGAAATAAGAAATACAGGTAATGGGGTATAAAAATCTATCTTGCCCTACAAAAAAAGAGAGAAGATGGGGATAAGGGAAGGTAGATTGGGGTAAGGTAATGCATGGCATTTTGCGGGAGGGGAGAGATGGGGAGAAAATTTGGAACTCAAAATTTTGTGGAAATGAATGTTGAAAGCTAAAAATAAATAAATAAATTGGGGAAAGAATTTAAAAAAATAAAAAATAAATAAAAATCATTCTCAAACCTGGAGATATTTATATATTATCCATATTTAACATATGTCAAAGTTGATATTGGTGTGTGTGGGTGGGGTCAAGGGGTAATGTGTGTGTGTGTGTGTGTGTGTGTGTGTGTGTAACACAGATTTCTAACCAAACCTGAAATGTTTTGCATGAGATAGAATGCTGACTTGACACTGCGTACCTGCTTGCAGAGCAGACTTGGTTCCAGTGTTTTGAATAGGTAAGCCACTTTTCATACCATCTTTGAGAAAAGACATAAGTGATTCCAGACTACTTTGGGCCTTAATCCAAGGAGGGGAAAAAGAAAAACTCTCTTGCACACTTATAAGAGAGCATGTCACCAACTTCCAATTAGCCTGCCTAAAGACTTCAGGGAATTTCTGTGAAATATCTGGTTCTTTCTCTTGATCAGGCTGAGATATCTTACTTCCAGAGGGAAAGCCCAACTACTCCATATTTTCTGGAATCTTCTAATTTTTATAACAGCTCTGATTTCTGTTTGTTATAAATAAATTAACTTATTTGTCACTATTTGTGATGATCTTTTTGTAATTTAATTTTGGTGGGAAAGGGTCAAACCAGTGAGTATAGGGTGAGAGCTATATTTCTTCACCTTTAATATTTAAAAGACCAGGAAAATTAGAAGTTTTTTATTCTTAACCAATTGCATACTAGAGCAACAACATTTGGAGGAAACAAATGTAATTCTAGCCCACTACCCTCTCTCTTGAAGAACAGAGACCATTTCCCAAGCTGTTCCTCACATTCCCTTAAAAGCAGGAATTGAAATCTCCCTTAGAGAGAAATGTTTAGGATTCTAGTGATATCTATCGTTTCCCTTTGCTCTTCATTGTGACCGCATGGACGATAGCACACAATACTGTCCATGGATTTTTCTTATAAAGATGGTAGAGTGGTTCATCATTTCCTTTTCCAGTGGATTAAGGCAAATAGAAGTCAAGTGATTGCCCAGGGTCACATAAGTAGTAAGTATCTACGACCAAATTTGAACTCAGGTCTTCCTATGTCTAGGACTGGTGTTTTATCCACTGAGCCACCTAGCTGCCTCCATGTCTCTCTTACATCCTCATTTAGACAAGCCATGTGAACATACCTAACTTACATAGATAACTTACACTCTGGGGTGAAGGCTTGTCAAGAGCTTTTCAGGGCTGCTCATCTGCCTTTGGTGTCTACCTGGCATTCACCTGTGGCTCCAAAAAGCTGTAGCATGCAAAGTGTCCACATCCTGATAAATTGTCTTAGCAAATGGGCTAAAAACGAGGTTGACCAGTCTCAAACAATCGAGTTAGGGGAATGGGCGGATGTGAACAATTTATTCCAACAGCCATGAAGGCAGCTGAAGCAGGTACTCTGGGGTACTTAGAGCTTAGTCAGACATCCAAGACTTCCAGGGTCATCCACAGCATCCTGGGTCATTGACAGTTATCTTAACTATTATCTTGCCACTGGACTTCAGAGGACTCTGGAAGAGAATTAATCTGATAACTTTGTACAACTCTGCCTCACTGGAATCCATTTCACTGCGAGATTCAAGGAGTCTCCCTGTGGTATCATTGGTCCTCTTGCACAAAGGCAAACAACAACTTACATGACAACACACATAAACTTGTATGTAGGAGCTTATCTGCAGGAATATTTTAATACTTCCTAGTTGCCTTATTTGAAGAAAAAAACACAAAATGTTCTTTTTGATTAAAAAAAGAATGGGAAAAAAATTGCCCTTAGTTCAGAGATTATATTCGTATTTTGCCTTAAAGTCCTTTACTATCTGAAAGGCATTGTTAAATTGCTTTTAATTTAAATTACCCTCGGCTAGGCACGCTTAGCTTCAAGTTCCTACAAATTGTTTTAGGTGCCTAAATTTCTTTATATTTTTATGACCGGATTTTTAAGTTGGAATATTTTTTTGAAACTGAAAACTGATAGATTTACAGTTTAAAATTTTCTTGTTCTCTGATTTTCTGATTGCAGCTTTAAAAAAAAAGCTCTTTGTCCATCTCTCTCTTTTTATACCTTCTGCAAGACTCTTTTCTCCCATGCTTTTCTCTGAAATCACCTCCCATTTTGACCCATGCATACCTTATCTATACATATTTGTTTACCTCTTGTCCTCTCTTTATAATGTGAGCTTGGTATGGGTGTTTTTTTCCTTTCTTTGCATTTAAATATGTAACATATCAACCAATAAACTGTTAGGGAGGATGAATTCCGTTATATTGGGTCTTCTGCCCAGCTTTTTGAGCTTGGATGGGTATTGCCCCTGGCTATCATCTTAAGTTGCAAGAAAATTTAAAGATAGCATGGCCTACAAAGTGGTTCTCACTGGGTGACAACTTCCCATCAGATTTTTTTTTTCACCCTGGGCTTCTTCATTTAGCAGATTTGAGAGTTTACTCTATTCCTTATATACCTGTGATAGACAGATCTCATAGATCAAAAATTGGCATTTTTCTCTAGGCGTGGAAACCCCCTAGCCAGATAAAGTGATTAGATTGGAAAAGTGTAAGACAGACAACTTCAGTGGTGGTGATTAACCTACTTGGTATGTAGCTAAAAGTCACCTGACAAGAATGTATACAAACTTTACCTGAGATATGTGAGAGGAGCAGAAGAAGCCCGATAATTTTGTCTTCAGTGCAATTCCGTGTGTGTGTGTGTGTGTGTGTGTGTGTGTGTGTGTGGTTTGTACATCCATTGTTTATCATGTTATCTCCTTAAGATCCTTGGATTAGACTTTTTCTTTGTACCCTGTGCATTTAGCAGAGTACTTGGCATAAAAGTAGTTGCTTAATAAATGCCAGTTGAGTTGGCTTGACGTTATCCTTGAGGGAAAACCTCAACAGGGCACCTCCCCCCATCCCCCATTCGAAAGAATTGATCTGATCATCGATCATATTGTGGACTGAAGTAAACTATTTTTCACTCTTTTTTATCTGAGTCTTCTTGTAAAAAAGGACTAATATGGAAATGTTTTATTTGATTGCAATGTAAAAATTATAAGGGATTATTTAGGTATTATTTATTAGAGGGGGAAGGGAGGGAAGGAGAGAGGGAAACATAGAATTTGGAACTCAAAATGTTTTTAAAACTGTCTATGAAATTGTTTTAACATGTAATTAATAGGGGATTATATGTATGCACACATATACTCTCTCTCTCTCTCTTTCTCTCTCTCTCTCTCTCTCTCTCTCTCTCTCTCACACACACACACACACACACACACACACACACACATTATATAACAAATTGTAGATAATCTACAATTAGGGAGGCACCAAGACTGAGGAGGGTTGGGAAAAGCTTCTTATAGAAGGTAAGATGTAAAATGACTGGAAAAGTAAGAAAAGTCACATTATAAAGCCAAACAAAGAATTTTGAATTTAATCCTGGAGGTAATAGGGAATCATCTTATTGAATAGGAGATTGACATGGTTAGATTTGTGATTTAGGAAGATCAATTGAGGAAGATCCCACAGCTGAATGGAAGACATACTGGAGTGGAGAGAGATTTGAGAAAGACCAACTAGTACACTGTTGCAGTAGTCCACGAATAAGGTGGTAGGGGCTACACCAAGGTGGTGGCAATGTCAGAGAAGAATGGAGGTATAGTCAGTTGATATTAAAAGAAGTAAACCCAAGTAATCTTGCAATAGATTGGATATGGGGGATGAGAGAGAGTTAGGAGTCAAGGATGACATCTAGTTTTCAACCCTTGAAAGTAATAGGGTTTGGGGGTGAAAGATAATGAGTTCATTTTTGTTCACATCGAATTTAAGGTATCTCAAGGTGTGACTGGAACCTGAAAAATTTCTTTTGGATATGCTCCACCTGGACTCATAGGCCTTTGTGTAGAGATAAAAATTTAGAATGCAAACTGCACTCCTATCCTAAAACATGGTTCTCAAGTTGCCATCATTTTCCAATATTTTTATGATATCTATGTCAGGGAGGAACTATCTTTAAAGCCTTTTAAGCTTAGATTTCTTGGGTTCATTGAGAAAGCTTACCATTACATAAAGGTGATACATGAAGGTGACACACAAAGATGATACACGAAGATGAGACTGAAATTTCCTAAGGAAGTTGTTGGTATCAACAGAAACTTAACACTGTATCTCTACTATGTCTAAATCTTATAATGCTCACAGGAATGTAAGCATGGATTGATACTAATTCTAGTCTTTTGAAAATTCTAGCAGGATATTTCAAGAAACAAACTGGGACTCAATACCTGCACACTTTGACCACATATGCAAACTGTACAGATGCTTACAAGGTGATAGAGAAAATGAGTACCAGCGAACATCACTGCAACCCTACCTGTTGAAACTCTGAATTGGATCCTGAGGTATTTGTCTTTGGAGACTACCCATTAACAGAAGAGTAGAAGGAAATGTTGAAGCTATGTTCTTGCTGAATTAGTGGGATGTTGGATGTGTTCAAGGTACAGCCCATAAAATCCAGTTTACTGTTTCCTGACTGTTAAAGAAAGCTCTAAAATGATTCCTCTATGGTGGAAGCCCTCAGAAACCATCTCAAAGAAATACTAGTTAATGATGTCATTTCAAAATCCAGCAGTCCTTTATTTATCAAAAATGGGGGGTGGTGGTGAGAGGGAGAGGAGATGGAGGAAAGACAGAGAGAGAGAGAGAGAAAGCAAGTACAGCTGGGTGGTGCAGTCGATAAGGGTGCCAGACCTACAGTCTAGAAGACTTGAGTCCAAATCTTGACTTAATTAGTTTGGTGATCTTGGGCAATTCCTTTGACCTTTCTCTGCCGCTTTCCTTTTCTGTAAGATCAAATGAGATAGCACCTTGCAAACCTTAAAGCACTTCACTAGCTAATATTATCTGATGTGGAGGAAGGGAAAAACTACGTAGCACTTGCTATGTTCTAGGCACTATGCTAAGCACTTCACAAAATTCTCTCATTGGATCCTCACAACAATCCTGCTATTTAGGTACTGTTATTATCCCCTTCTTAGAACTGAAGAAGCTGCAAAAAACCAAGGTTAAGTAACTTACCTGAGGGTATTCAGCTATTAAATTTCTGAGGTCAAGTTTTAATTCAGGGCTTTCTGACTCCAAGTCCAGTACTCTATCCACTAAAACCACCTGGCTGCCTCAAAGAACTAAACAAAAGAACTCAAATTAACTAGTACACTCTGCAATGTGTGCAAGATGTTCAGGATTATCTGCTAGACAGCCAGCAATTTTTGGTCTTGGGCTTGCAAAGTGGAGACTATGAGATTACTGTGTCTAAGGAAGAAAAAGAAAAGATTGTTTTGATCTGTTATTAGTTGGAACATATGCCTCAAGGCATCTAGGGACACTAGTCATTTTTCTTACAGATAAGGAGGAAGTAGATAGTGAGAGTGTTGAGGTACTTTGATATTATCAATGACTTTGTTAAGGCACTAGAAAAAAGACTGATCAGATTGTTCTATCAGCTGGAGGAAGCAGCTCTGAACCTGTTTAATTGACAAATGCCAGTTTTGCAGAGCTTCAGTTTGCAGAACTATCATATCCGTATAAAGTGTGAGCGCTGATTCAAAGAATTTGCAAACACTTCTCAAGTAGTCATGCCATATAGACTAAAAAAAAACCTCTCTAAGACTTCCTAGTTCTAAAAAAAAAAAAAAGGATTTCCCACCAAAGGGAGAAAATGTCACTGAAAAATTTAATAGTTTGCCAAATAGCCATTAAAATTACTAAATATCACTTACGTTATAAAATTGACATGCTACAAATTCAATATTTATGTAAAATAATTAACACGTGATACATCCATAGCCACAACCCAGCAATAACCCCATCAAACCTAACAGCATGAATTACATTTAAACACATTTTTAAGGAGACATACTAAGACCGGACTAATTACATTAGTGCAATTAGTATGGTACTACTCATTCAAGTACAATAAATTTAGCTTTGCAGTTTTTATCACAAGATGGTTAAGAATGATACTACTTTTATTAAATCATTTAAATAATCTCACTCATACACATGTGATTGCAGACACTTGGAACAAAAAAGCAAGAAAAGCAAAACTGTCTTAAAATCTACAGTCTTTTGGAGACATGGACAAATGCAAAAATCACTTAATCAGCTGGCTTCCTTCAAATCACAGGTAAAATCCCGCCTTCTACAGGATGCCTTTCCCACTTTCTTTTCATTCTTATACCTGCCTTCTGTTGATTTTTTTCCAATTTTCCTATAGTTTGTACATAGTTGTTGGCATGTTCTGTTTCTCAGTGAATTGTTAGCTTCTTGAGGACAGGAACTGGCTTTTGTCTTTTACTCTTTTTCTTTCTGGTATCTCTAGCACTTAGCACAATGCCTAGCATGCAACAGGTGCTTAATAAATGCTTATTGGCCAATTCGACTGACCTTACCATGCACTGGTATTGGCTTATTCAAATCCCTTTTGTCTTCTACCCAGATTCTAGCCTGGAAAGGTTAGGAGCTGTACTGAAAAAATGATATATCTGTACTCTATGTTTGTGTGGTAAATCTCTCAGTATGGACTAACAATTGACCGGTGCCAAGTTTGATGCTGCTTACCTGAAATAAGTAACATCAACAACTGTTATTTCAGCATACATAACAGGATGAGTAAGACTGATGTGAATGCAGATGCTTTGTTCAAAATAATGATCTTTGTTGTTTATCCAATAGTCATTCAGCAGTACAGTCGATCCTGCTATAATGAAACTTACGAGTTTCTAATAATCACCATCACGTGCATAATCACAATCAAAACCCTTTATGGGAGGAAATGGAATGAGAGGCACAATTCTCAATAACTTCATCAGTGACGCTAAAAAAAAGAGGAATTTCATAAGAGTGATAGCACAGTTGTGTACATGTTGAATGATTAAGAAATCGTAAGTACTCCAATACATAGTGGCAATGTGAAAACAAGTGTTATAGGAGAACTAACTGTATAGCATATCCCCAAAGTCTTAGTAGCTTAAAACTACACTTAAGATTTTGGGGCACCCCATATTTCCCTGACTGTAGAGTCCTCCCCTTGTGCAGAGAAAATCAGCCAAGTAAAATCAATGGACACTTCCATCGTCTGAAATCTACCATATCTCTACCAAGAAGAAGAAAATATGTTCTGTTTTCTGTCTTTGGGAATCAAGAGAGATAAATGCATTTAATCTGAGTTCAACTATATTTTAAACATATAGATGTATATGAATATATATAGTCACCATATTACAATAGTTATTTTTGAATATTATTTTCAAGATTTTTGTTTTCTTTGCTCTATATCAGATCATACAGATCTCTCCGTGTTTCTCTGAATTCCTCAGATATGTGTAACAACGTGGATGCAGATTTACACATGTCATTTCTTACAAAGTAATAATATTCCATTATAAATACACTTGCCTTAGTAGAGAGCATGCTGGACTTAGAGCCAAGATAACCTAAATTTGAATTCTACCTTAATGAGCTGGGTAACTCTGGGTGAACCACATAACCTCTCTCTTCCTATATTACATAATTATTTTGAGAATAAAAAGAGATAATATTTAGTTCACTAACTTTAAATTTATATATAAATGTTATGCTCTTCAATGATTTCCTAATTGTTGGGCATTCACTTTTTCCAGTTTTTAATGACATTTTAAAATATTTTATAATTATGACTTTCTAAAATCAAGAGTTAAGATTACAATCTAGCTGTTATAAGCAGAGAAACTAGTATTATAATCCTAAATTAACCTAACTACAAGAAATAGCTTCCATTTTTTGTGTTATCATATAATAGTTTTGTAAAGGAAAAGCTTCTGGATTGTTATTTCATTTTCAATACGCAATCCTTTCTGAAAACTGCTGCCAGTGAGACTTCCATTCCTTTTGCAATTTTTGTGTTATAACATTACAAGACAGCGATGTTAACTTCCTTGTACTAGTATGTAAAAGTAACAGTGACAACTTTTACTGTTAATGATTTCAGATAGACTGTTGAGAAGTAGTGATGGTGGTGATGGTGATGATAATGAAAACATTTTACATTTATATACTTGACTATCAGTTCAACTCAATAAGCCCCTTTCTGTGCTAGGCATTGTGCTGGGTATTAGGTCTTCATTTCTTCTTGGATGTAATAAATCACTCAAAATCTGAAAGTTCAGATAAACAATGCCTTCCACTGACCACTAGATGAAAGGCAATCCATTAGGTGAGAAAAAGCAGTCCAAGAAAGCAGAAGCAGATAAAAGCTGCTGGTAAAGAAATAAACAGTTACCAAGGACATTCCCTGGAGTCCCAGGAGCTCTCTTCTAAGTCCTAAAAGTGTTTTTATATTCTTATTGCCCAAAGGGCCCAGAGCTGAGTCCAAAAATCAATCCACTTGGGGGCAAAGTTAACCAACTGCCCTAGGTCTCCTCTAGAGCATTTTGATTCAAAACAATGTTTGTTATTGTGGGAGTGTTTGTATGGGGGTAGAAGAAGGTAGTTTGAGAAGAAACGCAAGCTTCCTCAATTCCACCAGTGCTCTGGCCGACAGCACTCCACTCCTAACCCCTGGCCACCAATAACATAGATGGCCACAGTATTAAATGTCAGTTTCACAGCCCAACAGCGTACACTCTCTCAGAAAAGCCAACGGTTCCATCAAAATTGCAGCAGTAGACTTACACTGCTCCTCCCTTGACCTCAGTTGGCTAGAAACTACCTCCTGTTCCCAAGACCGCATCTCACCCTTGTGACCATCATACATATACCCTAAAACTCATTAATCTTCCAATTCATCAGCCTCCTTAAATATTATAGCTTTTTTCATTCTACAACCACACATAGGGAATGTTGCACATTCTATCTAGTCATATATGCTCCAAATCTCTGCTCAGAATACTAACATTCTCCTCTCTGCCTGTAACTCCCTGTCATGCCACTCTATCCTTTGCCTCATACCTCCTGAACATGTTTGTTCTTCACCCTCATTGCCACCTCCACCAGGGGTAAAGAACCTGTGACTTCGAAGCTATATGTGACCTTCTAGGTCCTCTGGTGTGGTCTTTTTGACTGAGTCCACATTTTAAAGAACAAATCCTTTTTTTAAGGAGATTTGCTCTGTGAAGTTTGGATTCTGTTAAAGGGGCTGCACTTTAGGACATAGAAGGCAACATGTGGCCTGTAGTTCTAAGGTTCCCCACCCCTGTTCTAGCCTTTAGTATTTTCTCAGGGCATTACTCCTATCTGACTTCACCTTCAGTTCTAAAACCGTTTGGCCTATATTCTGCATTTAATACTGTTCCTGGATGTTGACCATCCTCTCCTCTGGGATATTGTCTCATCTGTGTGTTTTTGTGACACTATTCTTTCTTACTTCGCTCACTACCTGTCTGACTTCTTTTCTTCTGTCTCCTTTATTGGATCATCATCCACAGCCTGCTCACTGTGGGCATTTCCCAAGTTCTCTCCTTGGCCCTTTTCCCTTCTTCCTCTGCTCTCTCTTGGCACCACTTTAGCTCCCATGGGTTTAATTAAGATCTCTATCCAGAGGACTTCCAGGCCTATATGTCCAGCCCAGTTTCTCCACTGAGCTTAAGACCTATATCTCCAATCACATAGTAGACATTTCAATCTGAATGTCCCAGAAACATCTCAAATTGAACATATCTAAAACTGAACTCATTGTCTTTCCTCCTAAAACTCCCTTCTTCCAAACTTTCCTGTTTCTGTCAAAGGCATCACCATCCTTCCAATCTCCCAGTTTCTAACTTCAGCATTGTACTGAGATTAAGAACTCACCCTATATAGACAACCAATTGCCAAACCTTGCTTTGTCTATCTCCTCAACAATTCTTCTATCTGACCCCTTCTCTTTCTTCACACAGCTACCATGTTAGTTCAGGCCTTCATTACCTTTCACTAGATTTTTGTAACAGTCTCTTAATTAGTCTCCCTGCCTCAAGTCTCTCCCTGACTCCAGTCCATCTCTGCTGTCCAAGAAATGTTTCTTAAGCATAAACCTGACCATGTGGCTCCTCTCCTTTCCTTTCATTCAGCAAGAAGTCTTACTTTGTGGTGCAGTGTGGAGGGTGAGGTTTTGAGTTAAAGCACCAATGTTTAAATCCTTCCTCTACCACTTATACTTTTGTTGACATTATGTCTCTAACCCTCAGGTTCCTTAACTAAAGGAAAATTGAAGGAATTAAGCTAGATGAACTCTAATGTCCATCTGGCTCAATATGATTCCAAAGTTTTCTATCATTAACAATCAGGCTAATGTTTAACATGTTTGTACATGAATAGCCTATATCAGATTGCTTGCCATCTTGGGGAGGGGCAAGGGAAGGGAAGTAAGGAGAAAAAAGATTGGAACTTAAAGTCTTATAAAAGTGAATATTGAAAACTACCTTACATGTAATTTTGAAAAATAAAATACTATTAACAAAAAGGCTATAAGATGCATTTCAGTTTTCGCTGTTTTTAAAAATCAATACCACATGAGGTCCATGGGGTCCCAGGCCAAATTAGAAATCCTTGGACCTGGATCTGTGAAAGGACATTTCTAACTGCCCAGGTCCAACTTGGGAGGGAGAACTTTAGATGGAAACTTTATTTTTTAACTCATAGTGTCTGTTAAAGGTGGTGGTAGAAAGGGAGAGGAGGTCAGATCTTAGGAATAGATAAGGGCAATGACAATGACAAAGTCCACTGGAGCATTCAAAAAAGCAGATGTAATATGAAGAAATAAATGAATGCATGTATACACTCATACTCTTTATTCCAGTAAAAGATTGTTTCCTGAATAAAATTGTACATACATATACTGATATGCATTCAGGAAATTCAGTGGTACAGTATTTAATAAGGATCTGATCCACTTTTATCAAGTATTAATAAAACATCACACAATATTTCTCTAAATGCAGCTAAGGTAGTATTAATGGACTGTTCTGCAATGTCACCTGAGCATGCAGTCCACTAAAATCCCTAGATCTTCTTCATATAGTATATCTAGGAGACTTCTGACTGACCTGAACATGAAAGGTCAACAAAGGGGCCTCAGGTAGAGCAAAGATAAGATATAGTCAATATGATGCTTGAGGTTATAAGACTGACAGAGAGCCTTGAAGGCAGTGTTACTTATGTAACTGAAGAAGAAAATGGTGCTGGCTCAGTCCCCGGGTGCTTAAGAACCTGCCTGAACATGGAAGGATAATTCCAGATATCCAACTGAAGTTTGTCAGTAGGAAATGGAACCAATTCTCATTTGGAGATTATTCAAGAGGAAAGATAGAGATAGGGTTAAGGCCAACACCCACAATAAGACTCCAGGGGGTAGAGTCACAAGTAAGAGATTATGGCCTACTTTGAAAATAGCCCCTAGCCCCTGCAACCTCATCCAGACCTGCCATGGCAAGTGGCATCCAGCCTATAGAGGGGACAGGTACAAACAGGACCAGCCCACCCTATGCAAGAGTGTGGAAGGATATATAGTCTCTTCATTGGTTGGAGAAGAAACTTCGTAGATTTGAAGCCAAAAGGAACCTGTAAAGTCACTTAATCCAAACTCTTCATTTTACAGATGAGGAATTGAGACTGAGAGGTATTCATTCGCTCCCCTCAAGAAGGAGGAAAAATTGAGCCGGAGGTCACATAATGACTAAAGTAACAAGTTTCGAAGCCAGCTTTCAAATTATAAGCAAACTAGTAGTTACCTTTTCCTAGGTAAGTGCCTCATGTACCTTCCCTTTGTTATTGTTGCTGCCTGTTGGCAGTTTTGAAAGGAAAAATATTCCCAGAGTCAGAAGCCAAGGGAGTGACCAGAGAGAAAATATATACCCCTAGGGAAGGCCAGGAGAAAGAGCTGAGAAGGAGTGATACTAACCACAGAAAGGAGAGGACCAGAAAAAAGGAGTATGTTGATCACTTAGACAACATAATACACGAATAACTACAAGCACTGTCAGGAAGAAAAAAACAAAAAGGACATAGTTTTAATAATAATAACAAGAAATCCATTTTACCTTTGACCAATGTGTTTTTTAATTTGATGAAAAAAGAAAACCAATTTACTATATTCAAAAATGAAAAAAGAATTCATAAAGGGTAAAGAAGACATAAAGGTGTTTAGTAGAAAGCATTTTTGACCAATTATATATAATCCCAGTCTCAACGAGACTCTGTCTTCATTGGTGGAGATGAATGCCCTTTCCTGTGTGAGGGGCAGGGTGGAGTTGTCAAGATCAGGAGGGCTCCAGTCTTCCTCAGTCTTCTTCAAGTTGTCCTCAGGTGACTTGTAGTTCCTGTTAAGTTTTGAGTCACTTTCAGCACATTTAGATTCCAGTTTCAAGAGGGAAGATGAAATAAGCCAACCTCAGAAGTCATTAGAGAAGGCAGTCTTCATGGTACATCCATCTCCAGCTTGCTACACTAGATAGTTTGAGGAACTTCCCATTGGGCAAAATCAGGGACTTCTCCCTTGGTTGACCCCAGTTACATCTCTCCAAAATGTCAGAACTCCTTCACTCTATATTGTCTGGTATGTATCCTCTTATGTATACTTTCTCTGAGTTCTATTTTACTATGATTTGGATAATTGGGTTTCCCTGACAATTGCTGTGTGTATCCATTTTGGAACTGGATAGTTGGTGGAGAAGGGAGGCAAGCCTTGAATACAAAACTTGGAATTCTCTTTCCTTTACAATATTGAAATTTCCTCAAAAGTTAGCTTGAATCTGAAGATAATATCCCCTGGACAGACAATCCATTTCCATCAAAAGGCCTCACTTGAGGACCTAGAAGGCCACATATGGCCTTGAAGCCTCAGGTTCCCCCCTGTCCCTGGCAAAGATACCTATTCTGCTTCCCTTCAAGTCACACAATGAATCCCCCATACTACATGTAGGGAGATAGCCCTCACTATATATGGGGCGTCACAAAAACTAAAAAGCTCGATTAATAGAAAAATAGATGAGTCAAATCTAAATCTCAATCTAAAAATAAAATGAACAAGCCCCCCCCCAAAAAAAAAACAAACCAAAACAAAAAATTTCCACCCAGTGGGAGGAAATACACATCTAAGACTAGGTAGAATTACAAATGTATACTAGCATATATTTAAAGAATCATTAATACCAATATTACATAAAATAGATTTTGGTAAAAATAGAGGAAGGAGACATCCTACCCAGCACCTTCTATCAGTCAATAAACATTTATTGAGCACCTATTATGTGCCAGGCACTGTGCTACATACTGGAAATACCAAAAAAAGCAAAATAACAATTGCTGATCTGACAATCTAATCAGAAAGACAACATGCAAATAGCTATGTACAGACAATCTATAGACAGGATAAAATGGAGACAATCAACACAGAGAGGTCCCCAAATCAGGAGAGATTAGGAAAGACTTCCTATAGAAAGTGAGATTTTAGCTGTAATCTGAAAGAAGTCAAGAGATTGACAAAAGGAGAGAAAGCATTCTCAGTATGGGAGACAGCCAGTGAAAAATGCGTGGTGTCAGAAGGAGTGTCTGATCTGAGTAACAGTAAAGAAGTCAGTGTCAATCCATCACAGCGTACATGGGAGGAGGGGAAAGTATAAGGTGTAAGAAGGCTGGAAAGGAAAGAGAGGGACTATAAAAGAATTTGAATGCCAAACAGATTTTGTATTTTACCCTAAAAGTGATAGGAAGCCACTAGAGTTTATTGAGGAAAGGTCTGACCTGAACCTTACTAAGATCACTTTGACAGCTGAGCAGAGGATAGACAAAGAGATGTATAGCAAGGAGACCAACTGACAGGTTGCTGCAATAGTCTGGGCATGAGGTAATGAGGATCTTTACTAGAGTGATCACAGCATCAGAGTAGAGAAGGGAATTTGGGGGAGAGATGTTACAAAGGTAAAACCAGTAGCCCTTGACTTTCTATGAGGCAAATATGGTCCTATTACCTAAAAGATGGAGAAAGAAAGTTATAGATCAACACATTAAACACATATTTATACAAAAATATTGGATCAAACTTAGCAAAGGGAATACAACACCACCCTGAATGATCATTCGCTATAAGCATGTTGGGTTTGTACTAGGAATGCATAGTTGTTTCAATATTAGGAAAATATAAACATAATAGACCATATTGATAGTAAAAATAATAAAAACTACATGATTATACCAATAGAAACAGAAAACGGTTTTGACAAAATGCAACAGCCATTTATGGGAAATAAAAATAAAGCTTAAGAATTAATGTTTCCTTAATATGATAAATAATATCTATCAAAACCAAGATTGACCATTTTTTTGGTAATGGAGGAATACTAGAAGTCAATTCAATAACATAGAGAGTGCGGAACAAAGCAAGTGTGTTCTTGGTTATCCATATTATAATAGCATATTTATAGCACATTAAGAATTACAAAGCACTTTATAAATATATCACTTGATTCAACAACCCTGGGAAGAGGTACTGTTATCTCAATTTTACAGATAATGAGACTAAAGCAGATAGAGAGGTTAAGGGGTTAAGTGAGTGACCCGGAATCACACTTTTAATAAGTGTCTTCCTGACTCCAGATCTAGCAACTGTGGCATCTAGCTGTGGGGGGGAGAGACAGACAGAAAGACAGACAGACAGAAGGAAGAAGAAAGAGAGAGAAAGAGAGAGAGAAAAGGAAGAGAGGAAGGAAGGAAGGAAGGAGGGAGGGAGGGAGGGAGGGAGGGAGGAAGGAAGGAAGGAAGGAAGGAAGGAAGGAAGGAAGGAAGGAAGGAAGGAAGGAAGGAAGGAAGGAAGGAAGGAAGGAAGGAAGGAAGGAAGGAAGGAAGGAAGGAAGGAAGGAAGGAAGGAAGGAAGGAAGGAAGGAAGGAAGGAAGGAAGGAAGGAAGGAAGGAAGGAAGGAAGGAAGGAAGGAAGGAAGGAAGGGTCCCCCATGTCATATTGCACTTGGCTCTAGTTTAAACACCACCCTCCTTTGAGAAGTGGAGTGGCACTCTTCATTCAGAAATAAACATTCTCAAACCTAGTCATACCCTTCACATCAAAGTGATTCTGAACCCCTATAGTTCATTATCCATTCCCCACCCCACCTCCTGATTTCTTATTCCCATCCCTCTCAAACCTCTAACCCCAAAGTCTTAACCAAACAGTACCCTTTCTCTCGTGCTCTCCGGAATTGCAACAAATTTCCTTTTATCCTAAATCTCTTCCTCGCCTTTTTCTGTCTACTAGCTTATTACTGAAATCTGGCTCCTCTGCATGCCCCCCACTTCCCCAATAACATAGCTTCCCTCACCATGCTTTCCAGCATTGGTTGCACATGAACTAATTTCCCTAAGTTCATTTATTGAGATGGAGGAGTTGAATATTTCTTGCTCCCCATTGCAGCTTCCAGGTTCTTCCCATCCACTCAGTAACCTCCATCACTCAGTAACCTCCCCTCCTTTGAGGTTCACACAATTAATTTCTACTACTTAATCAAAATCCTTTAACTGTTGTCTACTGACCTCCAGTTCACTCCTCTTCCTTCCTCAATAGTTTGGTACTTGGCTCACAAGTTTTCTCTCCTCCCCAATTCCTTCTCCTATACTAAGGGACTTCAACATATGTAGTGAATATTGACTCTCCTTCAAAAACCCTTATTACTCAGTTTCAACCTCCTCACTTCCCATGACCTACTCCTTCAAACCAAATCAGTGACGGGTAAAGATAATCATGCCCTTGATCTTGTCCTGATGCACAGATGCACTACCTCCATTTTCAACAATTCTGAAATCCCCATTAATCTACCATAATCAAGTAGCTTTTCACTTCTCCCTTTGCCTTTCCTTATAAAATCGTACTCTTCATCCACACCTTGATCTCCAATCCCTTAACCCCTCAATTCTCTCCCATGCCATCTCTCCTTAACTAGCCACTTTCTCCTCTTTTCCCCATCCTTTGCCTTGGTGAACAAATTCAACTCTACCCTGTCCTCTCTGGAATTCCTAACACTTCTATAATTTCAACATTTATGCCTTGATAATCCTCAAACCTGGATCACTCCCATCATTTGCTGTGGGAAGCCATGGCTATCTATTATCAAGATAAAGGTCATGACTGCCGCTGGGAGCAAACATCCTGCCCTTGTAAAATATTTGAAACATCTTGTGTTTATCTTAACCTTACTACCCCTCCCACTGCTGCTTACTGTAAACCCCCTACTCCCTCTTTCACCACTATAATTACTGCTACCCTACCCCTCAATAAACAAGACTTGATCAGAAAGTCTGTCTTGTCTCCATTCTTCGCGTCTCCTGTCCCCCACCCTCTCCTTTCTTCCAGGGTCCGCGTTCTTGTCCCGTAGGCCGGGACAATTTGCCACCTTTGCTGCTGAAGTTATATGCTACTGAAAGAAGGTAGAAAATATCAATGAAAATATTCAGATTGGGTCCACTACAAATTCATGTAACATAACTTCAACTGGGACTTCACTTCTGCTAGGAATCCTATACTTGCTTTATCAACTCATGATCTGTCTCCACAATAGCTCTTCTATACCTTTTCATACCTCTTCAAACTCCCATGACTCCTTTCCCTCCACACCCTGAACTGAGAATCTTGACTCATGTTTTAACCCCCCTCCTCAAAAAAATGCAGACATTGGTCATGAGCTCCCTTTGCTCCCCTCTTCTTCATCTTCCTGTCACTCAGAAGCCTTCTCTCTCTTCACTCTCTGTCACTCTCTCTTCCTTCAGCCCCATCTCATGTGATGAGGTGACCTCACATCTTGCCAATGTTAACTCCTGTACTGCTCAAGAGTAATTATTAAGCAACTACCATGTACCAAGCATTGTGCTGAATATAAAGAAACAAACAAAAATATTTTCTGTTCTCTTATTTTCTATTGAAGACAACATAAGCACAGATAAGTAAATACAAACATGCAAAGTACATGTAAAATATAAAGAAAAGGAAAATGACAGTAGCAACTAGTGGAATCAGGAAAGACCCTTCACAGGTGTCACCTGAGCTAAAGCTGGAAACCGTAAGGCGTATTTGAGAAGGGAATACATTCCAGACATGGGGAACCCAATTTTCCTTAGCACAGAAAGGTTAAGATACACCTACCCTGGGCCAGTTTCAGTAGCCTTACTCAGAAATAGGACACACAAGATGCACAAACTAGGAGAGTACAAAAGGGTAGAGTTACTTTCCACAGCAGATATCTCAAAGGCATACTCATGTTTAAGTCTCTTTGTTTCAAGAGCACAGAGGGGAAAATGCAATGTTGTGTATGAGGAACATCAATCTGTCTAGTTGGCAAGAATATAATGTGTGAAAGAGAATGATGCTCTATAAGACTGGGAACATAGTTGGATTCAGATTGTGAAGGGCTTTAAATCACCCAGAGGAAGGTAAAGTGTGACCCAGGGCACTGACATGTATGAATAGATGAGACAGGTGAATGATAGCTTCATAGCTAAGATCTTCCATTTGAAGATTTCCCCCTCAACTTCTCCCACTAATTTTAATTATAATTCTAGAAACATTAACTATATCAATAACACAAGGAAAAGAAATTAAAAAAGTAGACATATCCAACAAGAATGGAAATTGGGCTTTAAATGACAAAACAGAGGTTTGTATTTTATTTTAGAGGCAAGAGCATCGAGTATCACCTCCCATCACTTAACCCCTCAGTTCTTTGCCAAGGGATTACCCCTGCAACAGCTATATTCTCCTCACTTCTACTCCAGTAATTCCCTATCACCACAGGAATAAAATATAAAATCCTATTTGATATTCAAAGCCTTTCATTAACTGGCCCTTCCCTATAGTCCCAGTATTCTTCCAGCTTACTCCCAGCCCCCCGCCCACCAAAGTTTTTGATCTGGTGACACGTGCCTCCTCACTTTTGCTCACACAAGATACATCATCTCCTGAATGGATATTTTCACTGACTGTCCATCATACTTGAGATCCTCTCCCTCCTCTCCTCAGCCTCCAAGTTTCCCTGGCTTCCTTCAAGAAAGTAGTAAAATTCTACTTTCTATAAGAATCCTATTCTGTTTCTTTTAATGCTTTTTGCCTCCCCTCTGTTAATTATCTCCAGTTCATTCTGTGTTTAGTTTGTTTGTATACAGTTATTTGCATGTTTTCTCCTACATTAGACTATGAATTCGTATTATCTTTACTATTCTTTGTATCCCCAGTACTTAACATGATGCCTGGCAAATAGTAAGCACTTGATAAATACTAGCTGACTGAATCCATACTGGCAGGTGGTTTTTAATGTAGCTTTATTGGTGGTTTAAAGTTGTACCTAGCTTTTTATCGCCCTCTTGTGGACTGTCAGTATTGCATTGCTTGGACTCAGGTTGATCCCCTGGCGTAATAAGGTGCTAGGGAACAAAACAGGATATTACTGTTGTTCGGTCATGTGCAACTATTCATGACTCCATTTGGTCAAACCCCCATTTCTTGGCAAAGGTACTGGAGTGGTTTGCTATTTCCTTTGTCAGTTCATTTTACAGATGAGAAAACTGAGGCAAACAGGGATCAATGATTTGTTCAAAGTCACGCAGTTGGTAAGTGTCTAAGATCAAATTTGAACCTTACTTCCCTAAGTCAGGTTAATTTAATCTGGGCTCCAGACAACCTTCTGCCTCCCAAACATTTGCATAATTCTTATGCCTCCATGCCTTTTCTCAGACTTTTCTTTATATGTGAACTGTTCTTATTTCCACTCCTAGACTATTGTTTCCATATCTGTTATTAATTTTTTAAGAAATATATTTGGTTTTTACATGATTTTTATTTCTGAATATATGTCTTCTCCTTCCCCTACCCAACGATTAATCCTTGGGTGATGGAGACTATACTTCTCAGACTTGATGGATACCTAAACATTGAGAGTTACCATGCCCTGCTACATTTCCGTATGGATATGAGACGGTAGGCATCTAGAAAAACTAAATGGCAGTGTATTTGATTTATTGCTTATCCTTGCTATGCTGGAGTAAAGTAAACTTCCTTTCATTAATGACTTAAGTGTGTCTCATTTTGTCCAAAAATGGACCCTACCTCACTTTTTTCATCAATAATTGGAATGATAATAATATTAAGAACTATTGTTGTGAGGATCAAATCAAATGAGATAAATATAAAATGCTTTGCAAAACTTAAAATGCTATATAAATGTTAGCTATTATTATTACTAATTATCTGGACATCATAGCCCCCACCCTGAAACTAATACTACTCAAATTTGCCAAGAAGGACTATGACAGCATTTTTTCTTTATCTTTCTCCCTCTTCATTTCCCCTTGTCCCCAATCCTACAACCAGTTATTGAGGCTGGGAGCAAGTAAGGGAGTAATCCTGTTTCTTTCTTTTTTAAAAATTTTGTTTATTTATTTTACACCTTGAGTTCCAAGTTTTCTCCCTCCCATCTTGCACATTAGACCAACATTTTATGTAGATGTATATGTGGAAACATACAATAACATATCCATATATCAGTTCTTTCTCTAGAGGTGGATAGCATTCTCCTTCATAAATTTTTTATAGTTGATGAATGTTCATGTTACTCAGAATAGCTTAGTCCTTCACAGTTACTTTTTGAATAAGAATACCAAGCAGAGGGAAGAAATCAGGAGAGAGAGAGAAAGTATACCTTAAAGATAGGAAGATTACAGCCAACATAATGTGATTGGAATGCAATAGCAATAACTATATGTCATTTCAGTGAACAAGTTCAGAAAAAGAAAATAAGTATTAATTCTAGTATTTCTTTTTGGTGGAGTACCTACCACATTTTCTTGTGCTCCGTACAGTCAAAGGTTTTAGTGTATGTAGTCAATGAAGCAGAAGTAGATGTTTCTCTGGAGCTCCCTTTCTTCATAATTCAGGAAATGTTGGCAATTTGGTCTCTAGTTCTTTCATTTTTTTCAAAAATCAGTCTGCATTTCTGATAATTCTCAGTTCACATATTGCTGAAATCTAGCTAGCAAAATCTCAAGCATAATCTTGCTGGCATGTGAAATGAGCATAATAGTTTCATAATTTGAACATTCCTTGTCATTGCCTCTTTTTTAGGATTGTGACATAAACTGATCTTTTCCAATCCAGTGGCCACTGCTGAGTTTTCCAAATTTGCTGGTACATTGAGTGCAACACTTCAACAGCATCATCTTTTAAAATTTAAGTAGCTCAGCCAGAATTCTATCACCTCCATTATCCTTATTGTTATTGATGCCTCCTAAGGCCCACTTGACCTCTATGATACAGTTTAAGATTTGGTACTGCTAGACCTTCTTTACATTTTTTTCATTAATTCCTTTGATAGTCTTGACATTTTGTTTTTCCAAATGAGTTTTATTATTATTTTTTCTAGCTCAGGAAAAGATATTTTTGGTAGTTTATTTGGAATAGCACTGAATAAGCAGATTAGTTTAGGTAGAATTATAATATTTATTTTATTTAGCATGATCCACCCATGAACAATTACTATTTCTCCAATTATTTAACTCTGATAAAAAGTATTTTATAATTATGTTCATATAGTTCCTGGGTTTGTCTGGGAAGGTATGTTCCCAGGTATTTTATATTGTTTATGGTTATTTTAGATGAAATATCTCTATCTCTTCTTGAAAGACTTTGTTGGTGATACATAGAAATACTGATGATTTCTTTGAGTATATTTATATTCTGCTACTTTTCTAAAATTGCTGTTTCAACTAACATTTTGTTGAATCTCTAGGATTTTCCAAGTATACCATCATATCACCTGCAAAAATAGTTTTATTTACTCATTGCCCATTCTGATTCCTTCAATTTCTTTTTCTTCTTACTGCTATTGCTAGCATTTCTAGTACAATATTGAATAATATTGGTTATAATGGTCACCCTCATTTCAGTACTGATCTTATTGGGAAGTCTTCTGATTTATAGATAATGCTTGCTGATGGTTTTAGCTAGATGATTCTTGTTGTTTTAAGGAAAAATCCATTTATATTTATGCTTTCAAATGTTTTCATAGGAATGAGGTTTGTATTTTTGTCAGAAAGCTTTTACTATGTCTATTGATATAATCATATGATTTTTGTTGATTTTGTTGTTGAAACAATCAATTATGTTAACAGTTTTCCTTATATTTAGCAAGCCTTGAATTTCTGGTATAAGTCACAGTCACAATTTTTAATCTTTGTGATAGATTGCTATGGTCTCCTAACTAGCATTTTATTTAGGATTTTTGCATCAATATTCATTAGTGAAATTGGTCTATAATCTTCTTTCATTTGGTCTCTATTTTTTAGGTATCAGCACCATATTTGTTTCATAAAAGGAATTTGGTAGAACTTCTTTACCTATTAAAATAAGTAATATTAATTATTGATATTAAAATAGTTTATTTCATATTGGTGTTAGTTGATCTTTAAATGTTTGATAGAATTCATTTGTAATCTAGCCTCAGATACTTACTAGCATTGTGACCCTGGGCAAGTCACTTAACTCCAATTGCCTCCAAATTGCCCAGCTGTCAATCCATGTGGTCCTATTGCATTTTTCACAGGAAACTCATTTATGGTTTGTACAATTCCTTTTTATTTAGATAATCCATTTCCTTTTCTGTTAATCTAGGTAGTTTTTATTCTATTTCATTTCAATTTATAAATTTATTTGGCATATAATTGGGGAAAATAACTTTTAATAATTGCTTTAATTTCACCTTCATTAGGAGTGAATTTATCCTTTTCATTTTTTATACTAGTGATTTAATTTTCGGTCTTTTTCAATCCTATCAACCATTTATTTATTTATTTATTTGCATGGAACTAGCTTGTAGTTTTGTTTTGTAGTTCGATGCTTTTCTTACATTCCAATTTATTAATGTCACTTTTAATTTTCAGAATTTCCAATTTTGGTGTTTAATTGGGGATTTTTCATTTGTATTTTTTATAATTTTTAGAAATTACATATAGAGATATAAATTTTTCTCTGGTTATTTCATATATTTTAGTATGCTTTCTCATTATTATTATTATTCTCTTTAATGAAATTATTTATTCTTTCTAAGATTTGTTCTTTGACCCATTGAGTCTTCAAGATTATGTTATTTTAGTCTGCATTTAATTTTTAACCTGTTGCCATGGTCCTTTATTAAATGTAATTTTATTGCATTATGATCTGAAAAAGATGCATTTAATATTTGTTTTTCTGCATTTGTCTATAAGGTTTTTATGTCTTAAAATGTAGTCAACTTTTGTAAAGGTGCCACATACTGCTAAGAAAAGAGTATATTCTTTTCTATTTCCATTTAATTGTCTCCCAATGTCTGTCATATCTAATTTATGTTAGATTGTATTCATCATTTTACTTCTTTCTTATTTATTTTTGGTTAGATTTATCTAGTTCTAAGAAGGAAAAGTCAAAGTGTCCCCCACTATTATAGTTTTGATGTTTATTTCCATCCATATTCATTTACCTTTTCCTTTATAAATTTGGATGCTATAGCATTTGGTGACATATGTTTAGTATTGATATTACTTCATTATCTATGGTATCTTTTAATATAATATAATTTATCTGCTTATTTTTTATTTTTCTTAATTAAATCTATATTAGCTTTAACTTTGAGATCATGATTGCTATCTCTACTTTTTTACATCACCTAAAGCATAATAAATTCTACTCCAGCCTTTCATTTTTATTCTATGTATACTTCTCATTTTTAAATGTTTCTTGTAAACAACATATTGTTGGGTTCTGGTTTTTAATTCATTCTGTTACCCTTTCTATTTTGTGAGTGAGTTCATCCCATTCACATTCAAAGTTACAATGAATTATTGTACATTTTCAACCATTCTATTTTCCCTCTACTGCTTATCCTTCTCTTGCTCTCTTTTTAACCCTATTCCTCCTCAGAAGTCTGATTTGCTTCTGACTACTACCTCCCTAATCTGCACACCCTTCTAAGACTCCCTTCCTTATACTATTCTCTTGCCCTTCTATTTCTTAATTCACACATCCTTCTAAGAGTCTTTCCTTTATCCTATCTCCTTACCCACCTGTAAGTTAAGAAGACTTTTAAACCCAACTAGATGAATATATTATTTCCTCTTTAACCCAGTTCTTATAAGTTTCCCCTGCTGCATGCCCTCCACCCTGTGCTCCCCTCAATTACAAAAGTTTTTTTTTTCCATTTATTTCCCTTTTGTATGAGATGATTTGCTCCATTTTACCTCCCTGTACCTAATTTTGTTTTTTAGCATCATCCCATTATAATCAACTTAAACCAAGGCCCCCTATCTACGAATACTCTTTCTAATTACCTGTAACATCAAGGAACCCGACATACACAGAATGGCTTGCTATCACATATTCTTATATTTGCTTTTCTAAAAGGAAAGCAACTTTTGAGGGGTCAGCAGTCTACTTTAATCAGGCACATATATCATTCACTTAGTTCGGAGGGAAAAGTAAACACCCTGAACTTAAGAGAAAATATAAACAGAGAAATAAAGACCAACAAACAGGGCTTCCAGCTGTCTGACCATAAGCAATATATACATCACAGATCAATAGCCAGATCCAACTGTCTGACCATTACTACCTACCTACCAGAGAGAGAAGCACCTACATCTGAGTATTCAAAGCTGGGGGGGGGGGGGGGAACTTAGCAGTTATCCAGAATCTCATCTGGTTCAATTAGTAAGCCCCAAAACAAAATCTCACCTTAGAGTATAAGTACACTTTTCAGAGCCAGAGGGCATCATGACTCTTATGAACAAGTACCTCATTAGAAATTAACAAAAGGTATGGGCCTTCCTACAAAACAATTTTTCCTAATCAAGCTTCCCTTAATGGACTGGTCTGTTAATGGGTGGGGAAGACCTTTAATTCTCATTAATATAATTAATCTTACACTACCCTAATAATGATGACATTCTTAAGAGTTACAAATATCATTTTTCCATATGACAGTAAATAGTTTAACCTTATTAAATCCCTTGTGATTAGTTTTTTTATGTTTACCTTCTTATATTTCTCTTGATTTTTGTATTTGAAATTCATATTTTCTGTTTAGATTTAGTATTTCCTTAAGAATTTCCTTATTTCCTAAGTAACTTAATTCATTAAATATCATTTTTTTTCTTTTACAGGTTTATACTCAGCTTTGCTGCATATATTCTTGGTTGCAAACCCAGATTCTTTACTCTTTGGAATTTTATATTTCATGCCCTTTGGTCTTTTAATGTAGAAGCTGCTAAATACTGTGTCATTCTGACTGTAGTTCCACAGTTATTGAATTGTTTCTTTCTAATTGCTTGTAATATTTTTCCCTTGACTTGGAAGTTTTGAAAATTAGCTATAGTGTTCTTATGGTTTGTTTGTTTGTTTTTTTTTATTTGGGCTATCTTGCAGGCAAGGATTGATAGATTTTTTTTCTATTTCTGTTTTACTTTCTGGTTCTAAACTTTCAGGGCAATTTTCCTTACTAGTTTCTTGAAGTATGTCTAGACTTTTTCATCATGACTTCCAAGTAGTCCAACAATTCTGTATATTGTCTCTCTTCAATCTGTTCTCCTGTTCAGTTGTTTTTCCCACAAAATATTTCATGTTCTATTTTTAATTCTTTTGATTTTATTTTATTGTTCTTGATTTTTTTTATGAAGTCATTAACATCTTGTTGCCCAATTCTAAGAATTATTTTCTTCAGTAAGTTTTTTTTTTTTAATTTAACTTTTTACATTCATTTTCACAAAATTTTGGGTTCCAAATTTTCTCCCCTTTTATCCCCTCCCCCCACCCCAATACCCCAAGCAATCTAATTTTCCCTATCTCCAATCTGCCCTCTCTCCTGTCATCCCTCCCTTCTCTTGTCTCCATTTTTCTCTTTTCTCCTGTAGGGCCAGATGACTTTCTATTCCTCATTAACTATATGTCTTCTTTCCTAGTAGCAAC
The DNA here is from genome assembly GCA_023548195.1 of Bettongia penicillata ogilbyi. Classification (NCBI taxonomy): domain Eukaryota; kingdom Metazoa; phylum Chordata; class Mammalia; order Diprotodontia; family Potoroidae; genus Bettongia; species Bettongia penicillata. The sequence goes on along the minus strand of JAJHZJ010000450.1, from coordinate 740,615 downwards.
AGCAATACTAGACAGTTGTTCCTAAAACTTTGAGTTCCAAATTCTCCCCATCCCTCCCTCCCCACCCATTCCCTTTGGGAAGGCAGGCAATTCAATATAGGCCATATCTGTGTAGTTTTGCAAATGACTTCCCTGATAGTTGTGTTGTGTAAGACTAACTGAATTTCTCTCCATCCTACCCTGCCCCTCATTGTTTCTCTTCTGTCGTTTGATCCTGTCCCTCCCCAAGTGTTGACTTCAAATTGCTCCCTCCTCCCTTTGCCCTCCCTTCCATCATCCCCCCCTTGCTTATCTCCTTCTCCCCCACTTTCCTATACTGTAAGATAGGTTTTCATACCAAAATGAGTGTGCATTTTATTCCTTCCTTTAGTCAAATGTGATGAGGGTAAACTTCTTGGTTTTTTTTTTTTTCCTCAGCTCTCCTCTTTTCCCCTCCACTAAAAAGTCTCCTACTTGCCTCTTAAATGACATATAATTACCCCATTCCATTTCACCCTCTTTCCTCCCTCTACATTTCTCTCTCACCATTTACCTTAATTTCTTTTAAGATATGGTCCCATCCTATTCAATTCACTCTGTGCTCACTGTCTCTGTATGTGTGTGCATGTGTGTATGTGTGTGTTCGTGCAAGCGTGTACATGTGTGTGTGTGTTCCCCCCAACTACGCCGATACTGAAAAGTTTTAAGAGTTACAAATATTGTCTTTCCATGTAGGAATGTAAACAGTTCACTTATGGTAAGTCCCTTAAGACTTCTCTTTGCTGTTTACTTTTTCATGCTTCTCATTCTTGTGTCTGAAAGTCAAATTTTCTTTTCAGCTCTGGTCTTTTCATCAAGAATGATTGAAAGTCCTCTGTTTCATTGAAAGACCATATTTTCCCCTGAAGTATTATACTCAGTTTAGCTGGGTAGGTGATTCTTGGTTTGAGTCCTAGTTCCTTTGACTTCTGGAACATCCTATTCCACGCCCTTCGATCCCTTAATGTAGAAGCTGCTAGATCTTGAGTTATCTTGATTTTATTTCCACAATACTGGAATTGTTTTTTTCTAGCTGCTTGTAATATTTTCTCCTTGACCTGGGAGTTCTGGAATTTGGCTACAATGTTCCTAGGAGTTTCTCTTTTTGGATTTCTTTCAGGCGGTGATCGATGGATTCTTTCAATACTTATTTTGCCCTCTGGTTCTAGAATATCAGGGCAGTTTTCCTTGATAATTTCATGGAAGATGATATGTAGGCTCTTTTTTTGATCATGACTTTCAGGTAGTCCCATAATTTTTAAATTGTCTCTCCTGGATCTATTCTCCAGGTCAGTTGTTTTTCCCATGAGATATTTCACATTCTCTTCCATTTTTTCATTCTTTTGGTTTTGTTTGGTGATTTCTTGGTTTCTCGTAAAGTCATTAGACTCCATCTGTTCCATTCTAATTTTGAGAGAACTATTATCTTCAGTGAGCTTTTGAGCCTCTTTTTCCATTTGGCTCATTCTGCTTTTGAAAGCATTCTTCTCCTCATTGGCTTTTTGAACCTCTTTTGCCAATTGAGTGAGCCTATTTTTCAAGGTGTTATTTTCCCCAGCATTTTTTTGGGTCTCCTTTACCAAGGTATTGACCCGTTTTTCATACTTTTCTTGCATCTCTCTCATTTCTCTTCCCAGTTTTTCCTCCACCTGTCCAACTTGCCTTTCAAAATCCTTTCTGAGCTCCTCCAAGGCCTGAGCCCATCCGACATCCCCCTGGGATGTCTGGGGTACCGTGGCCCCGCCCTCCACGTCTTTCCCTGATGGCAAGAATATGTCCCCCTCCTCGTCAGATCCGAAAGTCGGGATCATTTGCATTTGTTGGAAAAAACTCTCTATAGTCTTATTTTTCTTCCCTTTTCTAGGCATTTTCCCAGCCAGTTACTCGACTTCTGAGATTCCTGTCCACCCCTGCCTAGATCCGCCCAGCTAGTGCTTGGGGTCTGAGATTCAAATGTGCTCTCCGCACTAATCAATGTGAGCTTTAGTTCTGGTGCTGGGGAGAGGGCAGGGCCGCCTCCCAGGCTCGACTTCCTCAGGGGCTTTATGCAGAGATCTTCAGTAATAGAGCAAGGTGGGGCAGGGCCATCTCCCAGGATCAGCTCCCTCAGGTTGTTTATGCAGAGACCTTCAGTAAGATCCTGCCTGCTGCTGGGGGAGTCCGGGCCCCGGCCGTGCCGCTGCTGCCTCCGCTGCCACCCACGCCTCTGCCTCCGCAGCTTCCTGTCCCCATCTCTGCCGCCGCTTCCTCCCGAGGGGGCCCGAGTAACGGAGACAGCCCGCTCCCCTCAGCCAGCCAGCCGTCTCTCTCACTGACCTGTAGCTTCTGTGGGCGGAGGGACTTTCCCGGCTGCCGGAGCTTCCGTCCCTGAAGCCTGCTCCCGTCAGCTTCTCTGGGGCCGCGGCCAGGGCAGCGCTGGGGTGGAGTCCGCTTTCCAGGGCACGACGGACCCTGGGGACGGCTCTCCAGGGCTCTCTGGAACAGAAATCTCTTCCACTCCGTTTCTGTACACCTTTCAGTGGTCCAGAAGTTATGGGGGTCTCTTTTTACATTAATTCTATGGGCTGTGGTTTCGGAGCTCGTAAACCTGCGTCCTTCTACTCCACCATCTTCTCAGTAAGTTTTTGAATCTCTTTTTTCAATTGGTTGATTTTCTTTTCAAAATTCTCTTGATTTTCTAGCACTTCTCTTTTTCTTTTCCCAACTTTTCCTTGACCTCTTTTATTTGATTTTAGTCCTTTTCAAGCTCTTCCAATAATTCTTTTTTGGTAGTTCGAACCCTCATCTTTTCTATCACTACAGCAACTATCTCCGATCAGATTCCTTTTCTGTTGATTAGTTACTTTTTAATGCTTGTTTCTCGGCTATTTATGTTAGGGTCAGGCTTTGCTCCCAGAGTACTGGGGTAATGTCTCAGGCTTCAGGTTTTTCATACTGTTTTGAGAGTACTATCTAGAGGTCTTTGACTTGATGGTTCTACCACTGTATTATAATCCAAGGCCAGCTTTATGAGTGACCTCAAGTAACCACAAGTACTCCTCTCCACACTAAGCCATGACCAGACCCTTCCACCCCCTACCAACTGCCACCACAAATTCTCTCACTCCCTGTATCCCTGGCCTCCATTTTCTCACTCCTACAAGCATCCAAAAATCAGGGATTTGGATTTCTTACAAATAACTATAACCATTCCTCTCTGTTTTGAAACTATAAACAGAGGCCTTCTCATCTGCTACCATACTCACAGGCATGTGCTTACTTTTACTTACCCTTAGCCCCAGCCTGGGACTGCCTGGTCACTTTGTCTTGAGTCCAGTGCCAACAGTGCCTCCTCAATCTTCCCCTGGTCACTCACATTCCCCACTCCCACCTCTCTGGGGCAAAAGTTCCCAATGTCATGCTTGATGAGGTTCCGAGGTGATCAGGGTGATCAGGACCCCAAAATACCGACAGTCCAGGTCATGAATGAATTTGACTCAAGCCTTCTTAAAGCCAAAGAAAACAAAGTTTATTAAAGATTCGCCAAATTGGGTTGCCTCTTAAGGAGCCTAAGCTTTTGTAATGCTTGTATTCACAAGCCAGCCAGATCGAATCCCAGCTAGACAGAGTCTGAGCTAGATTGAATCTGTGCGCCTTCATGGAGGCAAGGTAGGACTTAAATACAGAAAAGAGTATAGGAGGGATGCTGGGGTGGGGGTGGGGGTGGTCTGGTAGTCTAGAGTGATGGGGGAAGAAGTTCAGGAAGGGCCTCCAAGGAGTATCAAAGGCTGGAAACAACTGGAGGTAATCAACAAACCTCACACCGGGGGGCACCTAGGTGGTAAACAGGCAGGGCAATCAAGAGATAACAGACAATGGTCAGGTTCTGTGGAGAAATACAAGAGCAGCTCAATTTGAGTATGAAAGGTCAGATTCTGTGAGGAGATACAGGGAGAGTTCAATTTGAGTATGAAAGGTCAGATTCTGTGAGGAGATACAGGGAGAGTTCAATTTCAGTATGAAAGGTCAGATTCTGTGAGGAGATACAGGGAGAGTTCAATTTCAGTATGAAAGGTCAGATTCTGTGAGGAGATACAGGGAGAGCTCAAGGAAGTTCCCAGAGTCTGAACAACATCATTTCCCCCTCAAACAGATTGAACCCAAATTCTTTAGGGGTAAGGGGCGAAGGGCTCAGTTTCTGAAACTTCTTCCTGCTGGCAAGGAACATAGAGCTGTCCCTGCCTCAATGGGTCCTGTTCAAGGGATCAGACTTCAGAATCTGGGTGGTGCCAGGTCCAGTGGGCTTGGATTCAGTCGAAGATTTGTATACAGCATGGGCTGTCATCTGGAAGTTTATGGCTTGCACTCTAGAAAAGACAAACCTGGCAAGGAGGTTGGGCAAACACACACCAGGCAGGTACAAAAGGAGTATAAAGAAAAGACAATTTCCCTGGCATAAAAGATAATTTCTCTGGAGAGAGTTAAAGATGACTGTGGCAAGGCCAAAACATAGAAGGGCATGTTTGATAGGGGAGTCTTTTGCTGTCAGATATCCCCTTTCTTTCCAGATTGCTCCATGGGCATGTGGAGCAAGGAAAGCATATTTTGAGTAAATAAAAACATCAGCTGGCCTGGGGTCAGGTACTAAGGAATGGGTTAAAACCCCCAAAGCCTGTCCTCTCCTTTCATTAACATACAGAATGAAAGATTTTCCCAGACTGGGTAGGTCTAGTGATGGGGTGGTGGTCACGTTAGTTTTCAGGGTCTCAAAAACTTTAGCCTGGTCTGAGTCAGTGCCCTGAGTAGGGGTTTAGCAATAAAACCAAAATTAGGAATCCAGAGTCTACAAAATCCAGCCATGCCTAAAAGCACTTGAACTTGTTTCTTAGTGTCTGGAAGAGGGATAGACAGGATTGTCCCTTTTTCTCTCAGAGGTTAAGGAGAGAGAGGTGGGTGTGAGTTCATGGCCCATATACCTTATGGACTGGCATGCTATCTGGATTTTGTTCCAAGAGACCCTATAGCCTCAAATGCCTAAGAAATTAAGGGCTTCTGTGGCAGCAGCCAAAGAACCTGCCTGAGTGGGGCTACAAATAAGAATATCAGGCACATACTGAATTAAGCTACTGCCTGCTAGTTTCAGGTGCCTTAAATCCCTTCCCAAAGCCTGGCCAAATAATGGAGGGTTACCTTGAACGCTTTGGGGCAAGACTGTCTGTGTTAGCTGATATGGACTTGATTCCCCAGGAAAAGTACATTAAAAAGCAAAAATAAATTCTGAGTATTCTCCGTTAAGCCTTTTTGTGGGAAGGATTGCAGTGTTGCATGGAGATGAACAAGGGACAAGGATTCTATACTTGAAGAATTTTTCAATAAAAGGTTGTAGTCCTTCCCAGGTCTCAGGCTTAATCAGATACTGGCTGAGATGGGGAGCACTTTAGGATCTTGGAGACTAACAGTGGCTGGGGTGGCAGAAGTAGCTCTCTCTGGAATTCCAGCGTCCCAAATATTTGGCCTGTCTCCTACACTTCAAGCAAACCGGGAAAGATATAGTGAATAGAGGCAAAGGGGAGATGGGAGGTTTAACTAGAGAAAATTGGCTCCCCAATTTCACCATCAGGTCTCTTCCCAATAAGGGGCCAGAGTCAGAGCAGGACATAAAGAAGGAGTGTTTAAACAACAGATCCTCAAGCAGGCTGGGGAGGGGGTATGTCTGGAGACATGCCTTAATTTCCCCTTCAATGCCTATTACCCGAGGGGTCAAGGGATGGGTAGGGTCAGAGTAACTGGTTAAAGCAGAGATCTTAGCCATGTTAAAGAGGGTAACCTTACCTTCAGCCTTCGTTTTTGCCCAGGGCTTGACAAGAAAGGTGGAGAAAGTGGGAGCACTGCCAGCACCCAGGCTTTCCCATTGTCCCAAGTCTTAAGAAGACTGGAGGACAGGGTACTGGGGGGCAGCTCCCCCACTTTTCCACCCTTGGGGACAATCTTTCCTCCAATGTCCCTTCTGGTCACATGGGAATGGTTCCACGGGCGTTGGTTCCTGGCGCTCCCTCTGGGAGGGTGCTCTGGAAGGGCACTCCTTGGACCAGTGACCTTCCTTGTGGCAATGAAAGCAGGTTTCCCCACTGCCCAAGTAGCCAGCCTTCCTCCAAGGGGGTGCCCTGGAGGGGTGCTCCCTGGGTCTTTTCCTGGCCAAGGCAGCAGCCAAGAATTGAGCCTGCTCCCTAGCCCTGGCCCTTCTCTTTCATTCTCTTTCCTCTGCTGCAACGAGGTCTCTGCTGTTAAAGACTCCGAAGGCTGTCTCCAGTAACTGGGCCTGAGGTATTTGGGGTCCCATTGCCAATTTCTGCAGTTTCCTCCTAATATGCAGACTGATTAATAAAATATATGTTAAGGATTGCTGCCACTTCTATGAAGTCAGGATCCAAATTTGTATGCTTTTTAATAGCTTCTATTAGCCAGTTTTGAAAAAGGGCAGGGTTTTCCTTTTCTCCCTGAGTAATTTCCCTAACTTTTTGAAAATTTACTTGTTTTTGAAATGCAGTTTTTAGGCCTTCTAACAGGCAAATCACCATAAAGTCTCTCTTTCCCCTGACCTCACTCTTTTGATAATCCCATCTGGGGTCACTCGTGGGAACAGCAGCTGTTCCTGGGGGGTATTTTATGGGATTATTGCTAGCCATACAATTCCCAAACTTTTGGGCATGTTCCCAAATCCTCCCCTTCTCTTCAAAGGTACAACAGACAGAGAAAAGAATATGCAGATCCTTCCAAGAAAGTTCAAATTGTAGGGATATGTCCCTAAAACCCTCAGTAAAGGTAGTGGGGTCTTCCGAGTATCTCTCCAGTTTCTCTTTAATCTGGGTGAGATCTGAAGAGAGATCGGAACAAGCATCCTGGTTGTCCCACTGGGTGGGGTGGGCACTTCTCTCAAGGGAAACAGCCCTGATGGCCCAGAGGGGACAGAAGCTTGTGGAGGAAGATAGAAGTCCCAACTCTTGGGGGGGGGGGGGGGGCGGGGCGGGGCTGGGGAATGCCTGCTGAACTGGATGAGGCTGCAGGGCAGGGGATCTGGCTGGCAAGGGGAAAGGTCCGCTGGTGCCTGAGGAAGAGTAGGGATGAAAGGGGGAGATGCCCCCGAGAGTGCCATGGGAGGGGAGCCTAAGGCCTGAGTGAATGTTGCCCCAGCAGGAGGGGCTGCAGAGGGAGGCACCCCAGCAAGGCCCATAATTGGGGACCGAGGTAGAGTCCCCAAGGAGGGGTGGGTTACAGGCAGAGAGACTGTAGAGACTGCTGTGGGGGTGGGGCCTGAGGTCTGAGTGAATGTTCCCCCAGTGAGAGGGGCTGCAGAGGGAGGCACCTCAGCAAGCCCCGTGGCTGGGAACTGATAGGAGGTTACTGCAATGGGGGGAGGCATGGGAGGAGATACAGGATAGGCAAATGAGGTAGGAATTGAGGGGGGTTGGGGTAAAGGAAAGGTTGGGGTGAAGGTGTCTGAGCGGGAGATGGAAGGACTCAGCGGGGATGGGGGAGCAGTAGGAGGTTGGGGAGCTGGAGGAGGGCTCAGGAGGGGTAAGAGTGGAAGAGGGTGAGAGTGTAGGGGTTGGGATGACAGTAACGGAGGTAGAGGAGGTGAGGCCGAGACCCTAGAAACCATAAACAGGGGGTCATCCAAAACATCCAATTCACCCCCATTTCCTTTTTGTGGGACGGCTTTAGCTATAAGCACCTTACAATCTGTTCTGAGAATGGGGTCCTGAGAGAGTTTGACAAAGGCCCTTATGTAAGGTATTTCTATCCATTTTCCCTTTTGAAGGCAATATAATTGTAACTGTAAAAGGATATTACATTGTAAGGTCCCAAATATGGGCCACACTTCGTTGTCCTCCAGGTGATACTGAGGCCAAAGTATGTTGCAAAAGAATAACAACTTTTTCTTTTCAAGGTCTTTAGAGAAGTTAAATTTTTTCCAATTTTGTAAAAGGCAGCCCAAGGGCAAATTCCTTGGGATTAATGAATTTTGGCCCTTTTTTTTTTTTTTTTTTTTTGCTGTGGGGCTGGAAGTCTCCCCTCCCCCTCCAAAAGGAGGACGTGGAAGCCTTGAGAAAAAACAAAACAAAAAACAAGAGGACAGAAATAACCGCGTTTTCCCGGATTTCCTTGTGTCCAGGAAATCCAAAAAATTGGGCACCCACTTAACTGACGTTTCCCTAACCTTCTAGCACCCAGAAAGTTCAAAGAAATGTGCTTTGGAGGGTATGCCCAGGTCCATGACCTCAAACACGGCCTCTGGACCGACAACCTAAGTCTCTAACTCTCTAGCGCCCAGGAAGTTCAGAGACTTAGGCACGCACTAACTGAGTTTTCCCCAATTTCCCTGCGCCCAGGAAATCCAGAGAATTCCCAGGTCCACTGCCTAACCAATGGACCGACAACCTGAGTCTCTAACTCTTTAGTGCCCAGAAAGTTCAGAGACTTTGTCTGACATTGGGACCTGAAGCCAGGTCCAAAAATCTGCTTCCAAGGTACTTGGAAAGCAAGTAGGGGATAGAGAGAGGGGGAGGCTTATATGCCTTCCAGTTTGAGCAGAAGAACTTGAAATTAGCAGCTTCCCAGTCAGGGAACCATAAAATGACGAGGTTTATGGGTGAGAGGTGGACCCCAAAATACCAACAGTCTGGTCATGCTCGAATGAATTTGACTCAAGCCTTCTTAAAGCCAAAGAAAACAAAGTTTATTAAGGATTTGCCAAATTGGGTTGCCTCTTAAGGAGCCTAAGCATTAGTAACACTTGTGTTCACAAGAGGGCCAGATAGACAGAGTCTGAGCTAGATTGAATCTGAGCACCTTCATAGAGGCAAAGTGGGACTTAAATACAGAAAAGAGTATAGGAGGGATGTGGGGTGGGGGTGGGGGGTCTGGTAGTCTAGAGTGATGGGGGAAGAAGTTCAGGAAGGGCCTCCAAGGAGTATCAAAGGCTGGAAACAACTGGAGGTAGTCAACAAACATCAGACTAGGGGGTGCTTAGGTGGTAAACAGGTAGGGCAATCAAGAGATAACAGACAATGGTCAGGTTCTCTGGAGAGATACAAGGGCAGCTCAATTTGAGTATGAAAGGTCAGATTCTGTGAGGAGATACAGGGAGAGCTCAATTTGAGTATGAAAGGTCAGATTCTGTGATGAGATAGAGGGAGAGCTCAATTTGAGTATGAAAAGTCAGGTTAAGTGAGGAGATTCCAGGGGAGCTCAGGGAAGTTCCCAGAGTCTGAACCCCATCAATGCTGACACAGCCATCTCCAAGGCTTGCTGTTTCTTGACCTGCACTTGGCTCTCGTCAGATCACCACTCAGTAGGTCAATTCTTTACTAATATCTTAAGTTGTTTTAAGCTGGATAACTGCTTTATCCCAACTTTTTTTTTTATTTCTGTCTCTCTAAAATTCAATTTGAGGCATTATTTAAGTTATTTGAAGGAGAACTTAGGAGGACCAGGTAATTTCCTGCCTTATTCCACCATCTTCCCACAATCATCTCCCCAGAATTATCCTGTTTAAACATTTGCCTTATTCATTAAAGTTTGCTCAAAATTCCACTTTTAACTCTAATATAAGGATAAGGTTTTATCAGTCACAACTGTTATTATTTATGAGTTTCTTTATTCATGATAAGAAACTGCCAAATGAGACAGAGCCAATAAGGATGAGGTATTCATGATGAAAGCGAAAGTCACAGAGCTTCAGTCTCTAAATAATCACTAGGATGCTACCTGAGCAAGGAACTCAGAAGTAAAAAGAATTTTATTGATACTGATTTTCTATATTATAAATCTTCCAAAGGGAGACAAACATAGACTCAGGTCTTCTGCCTGACAAACTGAAAATAGCAGTGGTTGAATAGTGGGGACCTAGAAGTTGGGAGAGGGTGATATTGAGTGATATTACATCATTTTCTCTTCATTTCATTGTTTTTCCTTCCATGCATGCTCACAAACATCTTTCTTTGAGAGTTATGAACTATGGGAATGATTATAAAATAAGTTAAGCTTAATGAGAAGAAAAAAAGAAACTGTTTGGAAAGAGCTGGCTACACCCACATTCCTAGGGTAGGACCAGAGATTTCTGTTGCTTCCTCTGAAGCAGCTCAGAAAGTGATTTTAGAGAAACAAAAACAACAAAAACTTTGTATAAATATAAGACTCACCAAAATATGCTTTCACAAGGGAATTTTCTCTTGAATTAAAAAAATGACCTTTTTTCTGCCTTGGGAGATTAAATATCATTTTATTTTTTGCTTTTTGCTCCTTTCAAAGTAAAATTTCATCTGTTATTACTATATGCATTGGAGATATTACAAACATTTGAATATTGTACTTTTTTCTTCTCTAATCATTACTTAATGTGTCTGCAGCATATAAAATTGATCAGTTTAATTTCCTTAATTGATGTATTATTAATTACCCAGAAACTCTATCTCTGAGGTTTTCAATTTAGCTCATCTCTTTTCCCTCCTATTCTCAATTGAATGGAATGTATTTCTGTACTCAAAAGCATGTGTATTTCAGTGTGTGTGTGTGTGTGTGTGTGTGTGTATGTGTCTATGTGTGTGTGTGTATGTGTCTATATTTTTTTCCCTTAAACAAATCAGATGAGGGTGAGGTTGAAGTTTCAACTGCTCCAGCCCAACTCCTCCTTGTTTGTATAAATGTCTACTTATGTAACTTGAACATGATATGATTTTCCCTAATCTTCCTCCTCCCCACCCCAGTGTATTCCTTTTCTTCTCTCTCTTTTCTTCTCTTAAAACCGAGATATAGCAGAACCAATGCCAGGCCTTATCTAATTAGAATCCTTTTTTGATTCTGGTGATGATAAAACTCAAAGGGGATACGTGTCATCTCCCCATAATAGAATGTAAGCAATTTATATGTTTTAGTCAATTATCATTGCTTGTAACATTTGTATTCATTTGAGGGCCAGATATTATTTTGTTTCTCTTACCTCTTTTATTAAACTTCAAAGTTTCTACACAGTTCTGGCCCTTTTAGCAGAAGGACTCTCAAGACCTTTATTTCTTACAAATTCATATTTTCTCCTATTGTATTTTATTTAGTTTTACCTGATAAGTTATTCTTGGCCCATATTCTTTGCCTTCTGGAATATAATATTCCAAGTTCTCCACTTTACCACTTAGTAGAGTGATGCCTACTAAATCTTGTATGATCCTGACTGTGAGTCTTCCGTACTTGAATTCTTTTTTTTTTTTTTTTGGCAGCTTGTAGTTTTTGTTTTGTTTTGTTTTGTTTTGTTGGGGGGCCATGTGTTATTGCTGTTGTTTGAATCTGAAAGCTCTGTGTTTTGACTGATGTTCCTGGAATTTCATTTTAGGATTTCTTTCAGGAGATTACTGGTGAAGTCTCCTTATTTCCATTTTGCCCTATGGTTCTAAGAGATCTGCCCAGTTGTTTTTTAAAAATTTATTGAAATGTGATGTCTAAGCTCTTTTTTTCTTTTGGCTGTGGCATTCTGAGTCCAAAAATTCTTATTCTTTTTTTCCCTCACTATGTTTTCCAGGTCAGTTGTTCTTGCTACAAGATACCTTCCAGTCTTTTGACTTTCTTTTAATATTTTTTTGTTGTTGTTTCATGAAATTGTTGGTTTCCTTTTAGTCCATTCAAATTTTCAGGGAGTGTGTTGCTTGGATTAGGTTTTATACCTCTTGTACCAAGCCATCAATTTCTTTTTGAACTATTTCTTCTATGACTCTCTTCAAGGCTTTGCTTGTAAATGTTCCCGATTCATTCTTTTCTTTGACACTTTTGTGTTGAGGGTCCTGCCACCACAATCACTCATTGTGGTAAGTTTCTTTTTTGTTTGCCCATTCTTTCACCTACTTCCTGACTTTGGACAGAAGCGCTAGAGGTGTTAGAGGTAGGGGGTCTGCCATACTTCTGAAGTGCAAGTCTAGGCTGGTCCTACTGCTGCTTCTTGCGTATCTGGGGGATAAGCTAGGAATATGCAAGCTTTTGGTTGTCCCTAAGTGGTCTGACCTGGGGCAACCAGCAAAGTTTGATTGTTTTCCCCTTGCCAGAATTCTAGAAGTTCCTGACCTGGGTTTCAGTCTGAACAACAGTAGGAAGATATTGGATTCAACCACTATAAGCTAGAGTGAGGTTCTGTTATTTCAGAGTCATAGGCTCACCTTTGGTCTACTATTCCCTCCCTGGTCATTCTAAGATCTTGCTCTGCTCCTGGAGTCTGACCCAAACTCTAAATTTTTTCCTTCTTGGAACACCACTCACAGCATTCCTGACCAGAAAAGCCTTCTCCACTGGTTGCCTTCTCAGGTCACATTGGACCTAGAACTGGGAAGTAAGCAAAAATGCTGCCAGTAGGCACTTGTCCCCATCACAGTACCCTGGTATGGATGGTTGGGAGCCAGGATTGGGGGTGGGGAGGGTGTGTGATTCTGGTATGCTTCCAGGATCTCTTGCCTTGATATGATGGGGTTCAAACTCTGGAATCTCCTTACTTAAATTGACTTTTCATACTCACACTGAACTCTCCCTCTATCTCCTCACAGAATCTGACCTTTCATACTCAAATTGAGCTCCCCTTGTATCTCTCCACAGAACCTGACTATTGTCTGTTATCTCTTGATTGCCCTACCTGTTTACCACCTAGGTGCCCCCTAGTCTGATGTTTGTTGACTACCTCCAGTTGTTTCCAGCCTTTGATCCTCCTTGGAGTCCCTTCCTGAACTTCTTCCCCCATCACTCTAGATTACTAGACCACCCCTACCCCCCATCCTCCATCCCTCCTATACTCTTTTCTGTATTTAAGTCCTACCTTGCCTCCATGAAGGTGCTCAGATGCAATCCAGCTCAGACTCTGTCTATCTGGGATTCTATCTGGCTGGCCTGTGAATACAAGCGTCACAAATGCTTAGGTTCCTTAAGAGGCAACCCAATTTGGCAAATCTTTAATAAACTTTGTTTTTTTTGGCTTTAAGAAGGCTTGAGTCAAATTCATTCGAGCATGACCTGGACTGTCGGTATTTTGGGGTCCCCCTTCACCCATAAACCTCATCAGATATATAGCCTTTTCCTGGGCACTGGAATATTCTCTGTGAGATTTATTCTTGTCCTGACGGACCTCTCTGTCTTTCCAATCTGGATTTGGTCTGGTAAATTTTCTGCATCTGTTAAGACGATGTGTACTTGAGCTCACTTGCCTTTCTTCCCTGCTAATCAAATGAGCTAATATTTGTAAAGCACTTAGCAAAATGCCTAACACATAACAGGTGCTATATAAACATTTATTCCTCTCCTGCTATTCCACCAATGGCACAACCTTCCTAGAATTCATGTTTAAGAACAAATTAGGAAGGGAATTAGACTTGGATTCAGACTAAGTGGGTTCTAGTATTGACCTTGCCAAATAATTGTGTGTATTTAGGCAAGTCACTTGGCTTCTGTAAGACTCAGTTTCCATATTGGTCATGAAGTGATCAGAACCTGTGTTCTTTAAGGTCCTTTCTAAACTTGTAGACTCTTTAACAACAGGTTGCTTTTCATTTATATAAGGGAAAACAAAAACAGTATGGCTAACTAAAAAGTTGTGTTTTTTTTCTTTAAAGTTGGAGACTTGAAATCTGAAAATGGTAGACTACATTCTAAATATTGAAGGTAAGGGATGTGGAATAGTGAAGAAGAGAAGGAAAACAACTGATTAAGAAGCTGGAAACCAAACAAATGATTCGGATTTCTGGACCAGGTCTAAAATTATAAGAATATGAGTCTTTAAGCAAAGATGGCTCTAGTTTAAGTTAAATCAGAGAAAGTCAAACCTATTAATTGGTAAGAAAATAAAAAATTTGTAATAGAAAGGAAAGGAAGTTGAAGCATCCAACCAAATTTCCTTTATGAAACAAATATGATGCTGTAAAAAGATAAAACAGAGATATAGACTGTTTCTAATGGATATTGATGCAAAAAATTGAATAAAATATTTGGCTAATAATAGCTAGCACTGATATAGCACTTTAAGTTTTACAAAGCACTTTACAAATATTATTCATCCTCCATTTTTTAAAAGAACCAAGGACATCATGAGGACATTTGCGCATAAATTAGATTTAAGTGAGACAGAGTTGCACAAAATTTCAGCCCCACTCTCTCTTCCAAAATCATCAAGTCCAACAGCAAGACAAAAGTCAAGATGACTGGCAATGGCCCAAGATGTAGTGGATGACCTTGGCATCTTCAATATCTGACCAAGCTCTCCACTGACTCCACTGCACCTTCTTCAGCCACTTCTGTAGCCATTGGAGCAGATTATTCTCATCTGCACCCTTCTGCTGGGCTCTTCACATGTTTGGGGTAGAGATTACCCTCTGCTTACCCTCCATCTGGCTTAACCTGTCTGGGTTTTATGACAATGTGGCTGCTGCACATGCTATGGCTTTTTAGAATCACAACTGAGAACTGAATGCTAGTTGAGCACCAATGTGGATGACCAATCCTCATAACAGAGGTGCTAGTCCTCTCTGAATTTTCCATACAGATATTATCTCACTTTCCCCACAACAACCATGGGAGGTATGTCGTATTAATATCTTCATTTCTATAGATGAGAAAACTGAGGCAGAGAGTTAATGTGACTAGCCCAGGGTCACAAAGCTAATAAGTGTCTGTGACTAGATATGAACTCAGGTCTTCCTCACTTCTAGTCTAGCATTCTATTTACTGTGCTACTTAGCTGCAAAAACTCTACAACAAAATATTGAAAATATTATGCACTTTGATAGGGTCAGATTTATACCAGGAATCCAGGGCTACTTTAATATGAGGAAATTTTGAACATAAACCATAGATAGATAGAGATATATAGATAAGAGATATATATAGGCACATATATATACTGATATATAAAATATACTAATAGAAATTAAAATAAGCTAATTATAATAATAAATGTAGAAAAAGCTTATGAAAAAATACAACATTCATTTATGAAGAAAGACAGGAAGAAAGAAAAAGAAAGGGAATACATGGGCTTTCCCCTAAAATGCTAAATAGTATCTATTAAAAAGTAAAAACTATCATTAAGTGTATGGGTGAAAACATACAAGTCTTTCCACTAAGATTGAGGGTAAAGCAAGGATGTCAATTGTCATGATTATTACTTAATGTACTTTTTAATTCAGTTTTCAATTTATTTATTTTTAGTTTTCAATATTTACTTTCCTAAGTTTTAATTTTTCTCCCCTTTCCTCCCCAAGACAGCATTCAATCTGACATGAGGTCTACATACACATTCCTATCAAACTTATTTTCACATTAGTCATATTGCATAGGAGAATCATAATGAATGGGAGAAACCATGAGAAAGAAAAACAAATAAGACAAAAAAGAAAATACTCTGCTTTGCTCTGCATTCCTATTACTTAATATACTTAATGGAAATGCTGACTACTGCATAACTAAAAAAAATAGATAATATGCATAGACAGGAAACAGTCATGGATAATTTACAGATGATATGATGGTTTATTTAGGCAATCCTAAAAATTCAAGTCAAATTCATTGAAATAATAGTTTCAGTAAATTATCAGGATATAAAATAATCTCACAGAAATCTGCCTTTCTGTACATTACTAATGAAATTCAGTAGGAAGCTCCAGAAAAATAAATCCTATTCAAAATAAGGACCGAACTTCCAAGTTGCTAATGAAATACAAATTAAAACAGCTATAATGTTCCACTTCACACTTAAGAAGACTGACAAAGATGACAAAAGAGAAAAATTAAAATGTTTGGAAGGACACATACACAAATATACAACTGTGGAGCTGTGAATTGATTCAACCATTCTGGGGGAAAAATTGCACTTATTCCTGATAAAGTCCCTAACCTGTGCATTCACTTTGACCTACTATTAGTCATGTGACCTAAAGAGTTCAGGGACAAAGCAGAAAGATTCATATATAGAAAAAATACTTAAAGCAGTACTTCTTTTTGAAGCAAAAAAAATGAAAACAAAATAGACACCTATCAGTTGAAATATAGCTAAGCAAGCTGTATTTGTAATAGAATTTTATTGGAATATATAAGAAATGATGAATATGACAGATTCAGAGAAATATGGCTGGGGGGAGAATTTTATTAATGGATTCAGATAGAAGTGAGCAAAAGCAGGAGAAAAATTTACTCACTGACCATAAAAACAGTTTGTAGGGAAATGATTTTTAAAGACCTCTGGACTCTGAAGCAGTGATTAGTCAGGACTATAGAAAATTGACAAAGCACATCTCCTATCTCTTGGGAGATGGTAGTCTGAAGCTTGATTTGCTTTTTTTTTAATTACACATGTTTATTTGTACATTCATTATTCTTCTGAGCTAATCAAGAGATGGATTAGGCAATAGCAATAAAAAGAATTATGGAGCGTCAATAAGACAGTGTTTTAAATGCATAAAAGAAAATTCGGAAGAGGACGCAAAGATACTTTTATTACTGCCCTGTTAAACTTTAAACTTTATATGTATAGATACATATTATATTGCTGTTGCTGTCGTGTCTGAGTCTTCAAGACCTCATTTGGGGTCTTCTTAACAAAAATAGTTTACCATTTCCTTCTCCATTTCATTTTACAGATGAAGAAATTGAGGTAAACAGGGTTAAGTGACTTGCCGAGGATCACATAGCTAATAAGTGTCCTAAGACAAATTTGAACTAAGCTCTTCCTGATTCCCCACCTAATGCTGTATCCATTGAACCAAAGTAGCTGACCCTTTATGCATATATGTTAATCATTAAATATATAAATATCTAGGTATTTACATGTTTTTATAAAGTTATGCATATGTTTATATGAAAAAATATATAAGTATGTTAAGAGATTCCCTATGTCTTTCACAATCACTTCCCTCTTTGTTATATATTGAAATATTTGGATTTGTTCATAAACATTATGTTCACTCTATATTTTATATTTTTAAAAAGTTGAATGTGGCTGTGAAGGAGTTAACTGGGTGCTAAAGTGGCAAGATGAATATTAACTGTGGAATTACAGTCACTCCCAGCCAGTTTTCCAGAACCATTCTACCACTAAGAAAAAAAAGACATGAGGATCACATGTCTAATAAGTACAGAATCAGGAAAATTTTGTGGTAATTTTCACTGAATATGCAGTGCTTATATTTCTTCCATGGACAAATGATTCTTATCTAAGTTCAAAGCACAGGTTGATCTTTTTATAAAAGGCAACAAAATGGATGGAGTTAACTCCAAATTTATTACTTGAAAAACCATTCAGTGAGGGTTAGCAGAAAGGAATGGTAGTTTATTTAATAGTAGACATAATTTTCTGAAGCAGCTTATTTGTTCATCTGATAGCAATAGAGTTGTGCTGTGTGAGAGATGAATATTTCTCTCAACTAATTTTTTGTATTAGGACCAATGTTTTTCTCCTTTTCTGCTTCCTCATCCAGAAATCAACCAGTGTGGAAATTTCTCTTCGAGATGTAGCCAGGCCAAGATCTAATCAGACAGTAAAAGAAATTCTAAATTTAGGCTAATAGGTATATTTCTGCTAATTATGTTTGTTCTGAAAAAATATTGATTCTCTCTATTATCAAGACAGGTGATACGGAAATTGATGTCCTTTTGACCAAGATGTGAATGACCCAAGTCATGTACCCCAAGATAGCCCACCTCGCATTTGATTAGCCCATCAGGTAATTAGGCATTCCTCAGGAACGCTTCCTCTTTTAAGGACATTTAAACTGTGACCCCACTGCCAGTAGGAGTCTCTGGTCCAAGGGATGGCCAAATGACCATCCTTTTGTTAATAACCTTCTGGCCTTATTAATAAAATGATTAAATTGCCCAGAAAATTTCTCTCAAATCTTTTTAAATGTCACAGCTGTCTTCCTGGGGCACGTTAACATGATAAGCTCTTGAGATTTGGCGAAACAGATGACTCATTTCTAGTGATACATATGGTCAAATGATGCTGACAGAAGGATCCTAGAAAACATTTTCAGAGATGATGAAGCCTTGGGCAGTAAAATGAATGGGTAACAAATGTTTTGTCATTACTGATTCCCATCACAAGCAAGAGATATGGAAAAGACAGCTTTGGGGAGTGAATGTTTGGTTAAAATGTCTGAATCAGGATTTAGATTTCTGAACCAGACTTTAACATGTAGAATGATAAGCTCTTAGGCAGGGAAGCAGTACAGTATGCCTCTCAGGGGCTGGTATAAATACATTTGTCCATTGTTTTTCATATGAAATCAAAAGGACTTTACACTTAAAAGGAAGAGGAAGACAGTGAGTAGTTACACTGAGGGAAGAAAAATGGCACTTATGATCTACAAAAATTCATAGGAAAAAAATTTAATACAAGAATCAGTAATAAAATCCATATCCTCAAGTGTCTCTACACAAATGTACAGAGACTATGGCTAGAAAGCAACATGAATTAGAGTTTAACACAAGAAGGCAAACTTGTCTTCATGGGTGTCATTGAGACTTGATAGGACAAGACCAAACACCAGGATATGGATCAAGAAAGGCATACTTTATTCAAATAAAAATCAGAATAGGTAAAGGAGTGGGAGGAAGTAGGCCTATGTCTTAAGAAGATATTCTCATATGAGGTCATATAAAACTAGAGTGGGGAAATATGGTGGAGAACATTTGAGTAAGGAACAATGAAGTCAAAAACAAGTGATATCAGAGTAGGCTACAGACAACTACAAAAGGTGGCAAAGGTTGATGAATCTGGGAATAGTTAAAAAATAAAGAAAAACCATCCTCATGGACTGACTGAAATGAAAGAAAAGAAAGAACAGAAATGAATTCAGATCCTAACAATTTGCTCTATGTGGTGCTAAGTGGTACCAAATTTTGACATTTCACAGTGGGTATAGCTAATAAAAACCCTACACCTAAAAGCAACCTCAGGCAGGTAGAGGTCACTTAGTCCTCTGGAGACAACCATTTGCAAAGCTGGGTTTGAGAAGAAAGTTTATGTTCCCTGTGAAGGAGTGTAATATAATGTACTCTAGAACTACCAGATCTTTTTTTTAGATGAACTGCTATGAGGAAGGATGGTATGGGACATTTCCTGTTTTATTGGAGTACCTTTTCAATTTGTCCAAAATAATCAATGAATAGCTAATATGGATATAAAGGGAAACAATTTGTTATGATAAGTCATTGAATAATCCTCATGGTTGAGTACACTTTGCTTGGGATTCACCTCTATTCGTTGGACTGTGGTCTATAGAATGAAAGGAGACCTTAAACATGGGCCTTCAAGATTATTAGCCCAGTCGAACCATAATGATTTTATCTTCATTTTTTTGTTTTTATTGAAGAACACATTCTTGAAAAGGATAAGTACATTAAGGCTGGAGTAAAGAAATTGACATGGAATTCCATTTTTCATTTCAGTTGGAATAAGGAACATCAACTCCATGAATAAGATTAGTGCTATGAGGAAGAAAAATATGGGCCACTACCCTTTCTGTTGGAATACATTTTCAACTTGACCTGATTAATCAATGAATAGTTAGGCTGGCTATAAGGGGAAATCATTTGTTATGAGTTAAGCCACTTAATGGGCAAGATTGCATTTCATCAAGACTTGTTTTCCTTTGTTGAATTCAATAATACATTATGATAGGCCTGGACTGTTCCAGTTTTGAGTATTTTTGAGTATTTACTGAAAGAGAAGAACCCTTTCTTGAACAAAGAAACCCTAATGGAACTTTGATGAATGAGGCATTGATGATAATAGGGAGGATCTAGAAAGCCAAATAAATGCCCTGAATGACAGCAGATTTTGTCTTTCTGTGGAATGGTTTTCATTTATAATATAACATTCTTTCCCTGTAAAGCCCTGGCCTAGTTTAGAGGGAAGCAAGATAATGAACTCCTGTTCATTTATATTAAGGTCAATTCATAACGGAAGCATTTGATCTTACCCTTGTTAACTAAAAAAAGTATCACAAATTCATGCGACATGAGTTGCAACTGGATTTATTACAAAAGAGAGGCATGTGCATGTGCCTATACCTATACCAAGGAGCCCAGCAGTACAGGGAAAGCTTTGGTATTTAAGTGACAGAGAAAAGGGGAAGTCACAAGGAAAGGAGAAAGGACTGGTCCCTCCTGAAGGGGAGGAAGAAGGTGATGGCAAAGGCAACATTCTTTTCCCTTGGGAACTGCTAGACCATGAAGATAGGATGGTCTGCTTATCAACAAGAGTCCCACTTCCATAAAACAGACTGTTGCAGACTGACTGGCACCTGTCAACTCCCAAGGACACACAGGGAGTCCAGCTCCAGGAGCAAGCAACAAATTATGTGAGCTGGGGAGGATGGAAGAAGGTTTTTGTCCTTGACATGTCCAGGGTCTCCTGCATGCTCTGGGTCCAGTGTGTCTGGAAAATATGGCAACTCAAGAAGACAAGTTCAAGGGGCCCCTTAATGCCAAAATGCTACTTTTAAGAGCAATGTTGGAAATTTTTTAAGAGAATCCCTATGGAATCTACTGGAATCAAGCAATGGCTTCGGTGCCTTGGAATAGTCCTTGACAAAGGAACTTCTTCTATAATCCTCATGGTTCAGTACCTATTACTTGGGATTCACCTCTATTTAATGGACTGTGGTCATTACATAGAAAGCAAGGAGATCTTAATATGGACATTCAAGATGTTTTTTACCTAATAGAACCATAGAAAATCAATCTTTTTTTTGAGTGATGGTAGGCATTTGGGTCCAGGAGAGATGTGATGTGGCACTGGAAACTGCTGCTCCTTCTCTGGCTGGCCTTGACTTCAGTGCAAGGGCTTTACTTCCACATATGAGAGATGAAGAAATGCTGCTTCATCAAGGAAATCCCCTATGAAACCATAGATATTGATTAACACTAAGCTGGGAGGCAGTCCCTCACTTTCTATCTGGCCACAGGCTTACCCATAATCCAGGGAAACCTAGCTCTCCTCCATCCAGTAGCGTTCAACCCCTGTGGGACAGGTGTTCTGGGGGATTCATTGCTGCTAGGTGTGTTGTGACAGAAAATTACTTGCAGGAAATTACCACATCTAGCTATGAGATAAGCATTTGGATACTTTCTTCACCCCAGGGCTGGGGATGCATGTGGAAGTGATGGACCCAGTTGGAAAGGTGGTGTTATCTTAGCAGTATGATTCAAAAGGCCAATTCACCTTTATTTTCCACACCTCAGGTGACAACCAGATCTGCCTATACTCCAATTCTCCTTGAATGACCATCTTTGTAGGTGGCAAACTAAGGGCACATCTGGACAGACAAGTCAGCAAGCACACCAACAACTACCCTGAAATTGTTGCCAAGGATAAATTAATAGAGCTACAGCTCTGTGCTTGCCAGTGACTTGGTCAGATAGAATAGATCCAAAATAAACAGAACTACCTGCAGCATCATAAGGAATGTTTCTATGTGACCAGCAAGAGCACCAATCAGAGAGTGTTGTGGCAGTCCATTGTTCAGACTGTCATCCTCATCCCCACTGGCATCTGGCAGATGCGATACTTTAAGGGTTTCCTTGAGGCGGAAAACCTGGTGTAAAGTTCTTTCCTGTATAACCCCTTTCCTTTTGTCCCACTTACTTGGCATTTATTTTCCCTCTTTCACACCTTGGCTACTTGGATTTTGGATGAAAAAAACTTGAGAATCTATGCTCCTTTGGTTCCATGGAAGAAGCCATACCAATCAGGCTGGGGTTAGTAGCCACTGGACTACTCAAAAACACCCTACTCTTCCCCCCACAAAGTCATAGGATACTCATCAAAGCCCACAGAAACCTCTTTCTATACTCTGGGGAAGAGCTTGAACTAATTGGGACACAGCCTTGATTTCGTGACCTGCCTTTTTCCACGTCCAATTATCTTTCTTAGCCTCCTGATTAAGTAAACAAAGACCACTCACCTGTTCCCTTAATTTCTGATTTTCTTCCATCATGCCTGTGTTGTATGCGACTGAAATTCCAGGAATATGACTCTAGCCTCACTACTATCCAGTTAGTCCTGGCTTCACTGAGATGATCTGTGGCTGCAAACAAGTTGGCAGGTCTTGAATACCAAGGAAATAAGATTGCTTTATATAATAAACATTTTTGATATATATGTTTTATCCTTCATATCTGAAATGTCACTGCCTGTAGGACTATGAATGGTTGAAAAGATCAATGCAGAACTGAGAGCCTTCACCACTGTCTGTCTATGATTTTTATAACTGTTATGGCTACTTTCAGACTATTCAGTGAAAGTTCTAGAAGGTAGGAACCCAAGCAGCCATTTCAGCTTATTTTTAGTGAGTCCTTGCCTGTAAGTCAGGCACAAGCCCCTTTGGACCCTTTGAGCCCCTTATGGATATTAAGGGAATGTGAAGTTAAGGTTGCAAGTGAGCAGTTGGAGGTAGTGAATTTTCTTCCCTTCCTCTCTCTTTCCCTCATAGAGCTGCTAACTGTTAAATTTTATTTAAGATGCAGTAAATATTTTCTCCATCATTCCCAGGTTCAGTTCTTGGTACAGATTTTCTAGTAAAATCAAACCTGTTCTAGTAACTTATGATGCTTGAGATTAAATAAAAATTCTTACCAAACCAGAAACCAAGCAGAATCGTAGAGTAAAGGAAATCTGATAAGAAATAACCCTAAGGATGACTTGAAGCTTTTCTTAAATCTCTTGAGACCCTCTCAGTTTAGAACAAACGCACCTCAGGGCTCAATTAGAGTTAGGACAGCATCCAACAGGCAAGGGAATTAGATATTTGCCTGGGCAATCTCCTCAGTTTTAGCCTTTAGAAATCATTCTGGGCAGACCTTAGCATATCTCCTTCATCCTAGATACTCATTATTTGTCCTATTTCAGGTGTTTGAGCGAAGGAAGATTTGGGGGTTATATGGTTCATGACTCTAGATAGTTGTGTTTTAAAGAAGACAATAGTCTAATACTATTCCTAGAAATCATGAATTCAGAGTGGACACTCCTTATCCTGGCTTTTTGAAAAGAGGAGAAATTACCAGTTAAATGTTAGAGGCAGTTATACCAGTTTTTTAAGCAGTGTCAGGATGTTGTGATGAACTTATCTAGGTTGGACATTTCATGCTGGTCCATTACTGTACTGGTACTGACCTAGCTTTATAGGGTCTGTCAGAACCTATGTGGTATGAGCTTTGGGAAGCCTGGATAACCACCATCTTGCTAAGGGATTGGCATGTAACTTTAAAGAATAAGTTTGTGAATGTTTATATGTGCTACATTAGAGAATGGGGGTTAGAAAGCTATCGACAGACAGCTCATTAGAGAGGAGGGAGAGACACCTCTGTCCTGAGCTGTTTCCATGTAGTTTACAGGTATGTCATAGACTGTCAAAGAATGGAAAATGAAATATCTTACTGAACATTCAGATATTTTTCCCAGGGACTGGTCCAGCATAGCTGTCCCAATATCTGCTGCTCCTCTGTGACTTTTTTTTTTTGCTCCTATAACCTGTGTCATTCATATACCTCTAAATCACGTTCTTTTCGTGGTCCAGCAACTACTCTATCCTGAATTTAGTCCAGCTGTTTCTGCTATGGCTTATACTATCAGCCCTTCACCTTTAGACTCCCATTGGGATTTCTGTTCACTGCAGTTATTTTGCCTTGCTATCTGCACATTCTGAGCTTGATTTAGGAAGGGGAGCTGAGACCTAAACTAAATTCTTCCATCTCACTCAGGCGGTTATTTCCTTTCATTCAGCTCCCTATTCCCCAAACCCAGCTTCCTTAGGCTGGCCCAGCCCAGTCTGCTTTGACATGCTGTCTATTAGTGTCAAAAACCCAGTGCCACAGTCCATCTCCATATTCCCATCATCCCCACAGCCTTACAGTGCTGAGACACCAGTGTAATGATGGATAGCATGTGGATAGTATTTAGGTTTTACAAAATGTTTGACAATCATCTCAGGAGAACTGGCAAAGGATATGCTTCTTTGACAGCTGGTGATTGGGTACTGGAATCAGGAAGACTGAAGTTCTAATCCAGCCTTAAATACTTTATAACTGTGTGACCCTGGGCAAGTCACTTAAACTCTGATTGCCTCAGTTTCTTCACCTATAACATGATAATAAAAGCACCTACCTCAGAGGGTTGTTGTGAGGATCAAATGAGAGAATATCTGTAAAGTGCATGGCACAATGCTTCACACACAGCAGGTACTTAATAAATGCTGATTTCCTTCTTTCCTGTGCAAGTATCAGAGAGTACTCACAGACAATTATTTATTTTCTAAAAAGTGCGAATAGGTAGGGGAAGGGCCATCTCCAGTCCTCCTGGTGAATATCAGGCCACTGGACCCAGATGGCTCAGGAGAAGAAAGTGAGGTTGGTGACCTTGCACAGCCCTCTCTCACTCAAATCAGTCAACTGTAAGTCATGTCATCATGTTGATGTCATGGTCCTCTTTGAAAACAAAGGACAAATACAACCTATGAGTCCTCTCCTCTCCTCTCCTCTGGTGTTGTACCCAGAGGAAGGTACACTCCATGGCCAAAAGGTGCCTTTTTTCCTTTGGGTTTACTGCCTACATTTCTTGCTCAAAGATCAAGCCTTAAACCTAATTTACTCTGGAGCTCATACATTGGACAAGTCCCCACCCACCTAGCACAGAGCAAATATAATTACTAAATAGTCATTGTTTCTCTTTTACCCAGGAACCCTGAGGGTTTTCCCATCCCAGTTTGATTTTTTTTATTAAAGGGGCCATCCCTTGAGTAACTACTTAAAGAAGCCTATTCATTGAATGGGTGTATTTCACTCAAAGTGAGAATGTGATAAGACCTTAGCCTGAAAGGGCCTGGGTCTCACATTACATCCTGAGCCATCTCCAGTCATCCTAACGAATATCAGGCCACTGGACCCAGAAGGCTCAGGAAAAGAATGTGAGGTTGGTGACCTTGCACAGCCCTCCCTCACTCAAATCAGAGTCAACTGCAAGTCATGCCATCATCTTGATGTCATGGTCCTCTTCAAGAATGAAGGATGAACACAATAACAATCGGTAGGGGAAAGTACATTGCTTGCCCCCTGTGGCATTAGTTAAGTGGAAAAAAGTAGAGGAAGACATAAATTAGAGGAATAAGGATAAAAATGTCTTCCACATCTGTGGATAGAGAATCACAAACAAAATAGGCTACTGCCTTGAAGATATAAAATTAAACAGTTTTTACATAAAACCAACATAGCTAGAATTAGAAGGAAAGTAAATGACTGGGAGAAAACTTTTGTAGCAAATTTCTCCAATAAAACTCTCATGTCTAAGATATACGGGGAACTGATTCAAATTTATAAGAATGAATGCAACTCCCCTGTTAATAAATAGTCACAGGACATAAACAAGAAGTTTTCAGGTGAAGAAATCCAAGTTATCAATAGTCATGTGATGAAAATGTTCCAAAACACTAATAACTAACTGCAAATTAAAGTAACTCTGAAGTTCTACCTCCCATCCAGCAGATAGGCAAAGGAAATAGAAAAAGAAATGACAAATTTGCTAGAGGAGCTGTGGGGATACAGGTACATTACAACACTGTAGATGGAACTGCCTACCCTTTACCCAGCAAAACTGCTGGTAGGTCTATACCGCAAAAAGGTTAAAAAAAAAAAAAAGGACCCATGTATATAAAAGTATCATAGCTCTTTTTATGGTGGCAAATAATTGGAAAGTGGGGGGGGTAGGGTGTACCCATCAATTGGGAAGTGGCTAACAAATTGTGGTACGTGACAAATGCAAAACTGCTGTGCTGTCAGAAATGAAAGGAACAGTTTCAAAGAAACCTGGGAAGACTTTGTATTAAATGGTGCAGAATGAGGTGAGCAGAATCAAGAGAATAATTTATACATCAGCAACATTGTAAAGATAAATAACTTTGAAAGACTTAAGAACCATGATTCCATGCTACCCTCTCCTGGCAGAAAGGTGATACATTTGAGGTGCCTTTTGAGAGCTGTATTTTGTACATGATCAAAGTAGGAGTTTGTTTTGCTTGATTATGCATATTTGTTACAATTCCTTTATTAATGGGGGTAAGAAAAGGGAGGAGAGAGAAGATGGATTTTTATTCACTGAAAAAAAAATTAAATTAAACCTAAAAATTGTTTTCCACTCATCTCCACAATAGATATTCAATTATTAATCAGGATAAGTTGAAAAGATAATCCAACAAAACAGGAAGTGCCTCATACCATCCTTCCTCATAGCTCTAGCCTCATCCATAGATTAATATTCCTTATTGCAATTGAAATAAAATATTGAGTTCCATGTCAATTACTTTATTCCAGCCTGAATGTCTTTCTCCTTTTCAAGAATGTTTTCCTCAGTAAAAACAGAGAGATTTGTGATGGTTCTATTGGGTAAAGGATCATGAATGCCTTTGCTAAATCTTCTTTCTATGTGAAGACCACACTGCATTGAATTGAGCTGAGTCAAGGAATGGGCAGGTAGGTGGTACAGTGGAGAGTATGGAATAAGGAAGACTCATCTTCCAGAATTCAAATCTGACCTAGCTGTGTGACCTTGGACAAGTCACTTAATGCTGTTTGCCTCAGTTCCTCATCTATAAAATGAGCTGGAAAAGGAAATGGCAAACCATTCCAGTATCTTTGTCAAGAAAAATCCCCAAATGGGGCCACAAAGAGTCATACATGTCTGAAACAACTGAAAAATAATACCACCACAAGGAATAGGTACTGAACCATGAAAATTATAGCAAAAGTCTCTTTATCTAAGAATTTGCCAGTGCACTTAAGCCATTGCTTGATTCCAGTAGGCTACATATAGATCTTCTTGAAAGCTTTCCAGCATTATTATTAAAGGCTGTGTTGTAGCATATAGGGCAAGATTTGCCTGCCCCCAAATTCCACTGGGTTCAATGAAATTGAATGGTAGTTTCATATCTTCCTTCCCTGTAAAGCTGGGCTAGGACTCTACAAGGAAAGAAGGTTTTCCTCTCAATGTAAATGACTCCACAAAGACATAGAGAATCTGCTGTGATTCGGGCATTTGTTGTTACATGCCATTGTCATTATGAATATCAAGTTTGTTAAGGTTCCATTAGAGTATTTTTGCCCAGGAAAGAATTTTATCCTTCTCTAAATATTCTTTTTTTTATTTTATTTGTTTTCAGTGTTCTATAATCACTTCCATATAATTTAGATTTTTTCCCTCTCCTTCCCTCTCATTCCCCCCTCCCTCCCTGAGATGGCATACAATTTTATATAGGTTCTACACATATATTCCTATTAAATCCATTTTCACCTTAGTCATATTGCTTAGAAGAATTAAAATGAATGGGAGAAATCATAAAATTAACCAAAAAGTAATACAAAAGAAAATGATCTGCTACAATCTGTGATTGAATTCCATAGTTCTTTCTCTGAATGTGGAAGGCATTTTGCCTTAAGAGACCATTGGGAATTTTTTAAGTTCTCACATTTCAATGAAATCTAAGTCTACCAGAACAAATCCTTGCACACTGTGGTTGCTGCTGCATATAAAGTTCTCCTGGTTCTGCTCCTTTCACTCAGTATCACTTCATATAAGTCTTTCCAGGCCTCTCTGAATCTTCCTGTTCATCATTTCTTACAGCACAATAGTATTCCATTACATTCACATACCACAGTTTATTCAACCATTCCCCAATTGATGGACATCCCCTTGATTTCCAGTTTTTGGCCACCACAAAGAGTGCTGTTATAAATATTATTGTACATGTGGGACCCTTTCCCTTTTTATAATCTCTTGAGGATACAGTCCTAGAAGTGGTATTGTTGGGTCAAAGGGTATACACACTTTTGTAGCCCTTTGGGCATAGTTCCAACTGCTCTAAATATTCTATACAAAGGAGATCCTTCCTGCTAATTAACAGAGAGGGGAAAAAATTAATTGGAGGAAAAATATTCACAACTGGAAAAGTTGAGACATTGTAATATAACATTATTCCAGTTTTACAGATTAGAAATTTTCAGCTTATATTCCCCAATTGCTAAATAGTCAAAGGATATGAACAGGCAGTTTTCAGAGGAAGAAATTAAAGATATCTATAGGTATATGAAAAAATGTTCTAAATCACTATTGATTAGAGAGATGCAAATGAAAACAACTCTGAGATACCACATCACACCTATCAGATTGACTAACATGACACAACAGGAAGATGATAAATGCTGGAGAAGATGTGGGAGAGTTGAAACACTAATTCATTGTTGGTGGAGCTGTGAGCTGATCCAAACATTCTGGAGAGCAATTTGGAACCATGCCCAAAGGGCTACAAAAATGTGCATACCCTTTGGCCCAGCAATATCACTACTAGGACTGTATCCCCAAGAGATCATAAAAATGGGAAAGTGCCCCACATGTTCAAAAATATTTATAGCAGCACTCTTTGTGAAAATGCAAATCAAGGGAATGTCCATCAATTGGAGAATGGCTGAATAAATTACGGTATATGAAGGTAATGGAATACTATTGTGCTATAGAAAATGATGAACAGGAAGACTTCAGAAAGGCCTAGAAAGATTTATATGATCTGATGCTGAGCAAAAGGAGCAGAACCAGGAGAACTTTGTACATAGCAACAACCACAGTGGGTGAGAATTTTTTCTTGGTAGACTGATAACTTAAAAAATTGCATTGCAAGGACTTAAAAAATTCCCAATGGTCTTTAAAGGTAAAATGCTTTCCACATCCAGAGAAAGAACTATGGAATTCAATCACAGAATGTAGCAGAATATAACTGATCATTTTCTTCTGTATTATGTTTTAGGTTGTTATATGATTTCTCCCATTCATTTTAATTCTTCTATACAACATGACTATAGTGAAAATGTATTTAATAGCAATGTATGGGTAGAACCTATATAAAATTGTATGCCATCTTGGGGAGGGAGGGGGGAAGTAAAGGGGAGGGAAGGAGAGGGAGGGGAAAAAAATCACTATATAATAGTGATTGTAGAACACTGAAAATAAATAAAATTTAAAAATTTAAAAAAAATTTCTAAGCTGATCAAGGTTAAGTGACTTCCTCAGGGTCACAAATAGAGTAAGCATCTGAGTAAGCATCTTCCACTGGCATAATCTTGAAGAACTCAAGTTCACCTTCACGTCAAGGTGTAGCATTGAAGCGGACTAAAACAAGAATATACATTTATGCAAACATTTATTGAAAGAGAACTCCCCTATTACTATGTTGCTATAGTAGATTATTTATGTAAGGAAATTGCAAACCGTAATTATAGAAACCAAAATACAGGCAATAACCAACACAATCAGGCTTATTCGGCAGTATTTAGATTGCTTCCATTGTCGCTCTTTCTTTTTCAATAAGGTATCGTATCCAGGTGTGTATGTATCCCCCAACCAAAACCGTAGATCATTAGGATTTTCCTAAAAGAAAAATTGCAAAATCAATATAATCTCAAGAACTTATTTTGGCTTATTATATAAGAGCAAATTCTCTAATTAATAGGGCCACAACTTGAAACATTTGAAAATAGAGCAAATAGTAAATTTGTTTTTGTGGTTACCCAGTTATCAGAGCTGTCAAATTCTAGACTTTGTCTGAGTGATCTTGAGAAGTGAACAAGAAAAAATAGCTAACAACCATTGACATATTAAAACTATATCTGCTTTTTCAATTTAAGTAAATTTCCCACTATTTGTAAACTTTAAAGTGCTATTAAACATTATTTTGTTGGAATGAATTATTTAACCTTTCTGATCCTCATTTCTGCATCGTTAGCAAAAGGCTTCTATTACTTGTACTATCTATCAAACAGGATATGTGTAAAGAGAATACTTCTTAAATTTTAAAATGATATGTAAATCTGATAATACTATCTCATAGAATGATTGCAAAGAGCTCACATTTGGAAAATCTGTATTAACTTCTGTTTAAAATTATAGAATATATTTTCTAAATGTAGATATAAAGAAATACAGAAGCTAGGAATGTTTATCACTATTGTAATTGCCTTACTTTTCTGGGCTGTAAATATAATTGGAAAATCAATTGGATGAATTACATATGTTAAGCTTGGAGGAGAGACAACATATTACATGCTTAATGAATGCTCATCAATTGATTAATTATGAGGGATGGAAGAACTATCTTCAAGTTTGAAGATTTAAAGACAAGAAAAGTTACTTGAAGCTCTGGGTAATTTTGCTGTAAGAACGTGTCTAAATTAGAAGTAACAGAAATCTTACCTTGATAATATGATTAGAATATGCTTGATCTTAGAAAATGCAAGAAAATGAGAGAATATAATGAGTACTTACTTGAAAGAAAGTAAAACTCATAAATTAGCTAGGTATTTTAAATGAGAGATTTGAAAAGGCGCCCTCTACCTCTCTCCCCTTTTTCCTTTATACCCTGAACAAATAAGGAAACTAAGGAATGTTAGGGCAGAAAAAAATTATTGAAAATTTGAATCCAGAAACCTATATGAAGTATTGAGAATTGAAATAAAGTTGGAATTGTTTGCTTTAGGCAATTTGCTTCTGATTTTGTTATTCCTGTGCATCATTTGTATGATATGGAGATATTCTTTAAATGGACCAGATTCACAGATTAGAAGGAGTTCATATTCTGTGTCAATGAAGGAAGTCTCTACCTATTGTTACGGGGGTAACATCTCCTCTCTGGTAACTGCTGACAAATATGTATTTACCACAATGGAGAAATTATGGAGGTAAAAACCAAGGTTAGCACCTTATTATTCTCAAGCATAGATTCTGTCCTCAGAGAAAACCGGGACCAACATGAGGATTCTGTCAAGTGTTCTTACAGAAAAAATTACATCAGAATAGTTAATTAATTATAATTAATAATTATATACAATAATTATAATAATAATTAATTAATAATGACAACACGAATCATTATTTTACATCCTACAATTTTGTACACTCCTCTTAGACCATGTTGTTATCATTGCGGTTTGTTGTTCGTCCTTCATTCTCAAAGA
The DNA here is from genome assembly GCA_023548195.1 of Bettongia penicillata ogilbyi. NCBI lineage: Eukaryota > Metazoa > Chordata > Mammalia > Diprotodontia > Potoroidae > Bettongia > Bettongia penicillata. The sequence continues at coordinate 709,553 of JAJHZJ010000450.1, read as the reverse complement.
GGACCCATAACATCAGCAGGGTAATGCCTTGACTACAAGTAAACTGGATTTCAGTGAGCGAGAGCTGTGCAAAGTCACTAGCCTCATTCTCTCCTCCAGTCATTGCAGTCCAATGGTAAGACATAGGTCAGGATGACTGGTGAATGCCACAATGCAGTGGGAGACTTTGGCCTTTCCAAACTAAGATCCTTCTCAGGTTTCAGCCCCTCTGAGGCAACACTCATTCAGCAGTTAAAGGCTAGATAAGAATCTTCACAAAAGAATCACTTGGGAGGGAAGACCCCCAGAGTTTCTGGCCAGAGCAGAAACAGAGGGAGACTCTGAGGCATCAAGATCCAAATAATGAGCAAGTAAGGCCTCAGCTGGGACCCATCACTGGCCAGTGAATGAGAGCCAGAATGCTCTGGGTTTAAAGACATAGTCAAGCAATTCCATTTGAATCCCAACAGGCTCCATCAAAGCCTGGTTTTCCATAGCTATACCTCAAGAAATCATAAATGAAAATCACATAAGGTCAATTGTCCCAATCTCAAAAAAAAAAAAATGTTAGAACAAATAAGTAGGGAAGAAAAAAAATCTAGTCTACAAACCCCAAGATACCCTGTGAAGCAAAAACCATCAAAATCTACATTCCTTTGGAGAGAGCACCTACATGAAAGTGCATGACTCTCCATGTGGACAGAGGGAGGGGAGGAGGAGAAGAAGGAGGAGGAGAGAAAAGAAGAGGGAAGAGGACAAAATGTTGCCCAACTGGAACTGGCCAGTTGGGTTTCCAGCAGGGAGCTACTACTACTCACAGACTGTTGTTAATCTTTCATTCTCATAGAAGACCAATGGCATCCAAATGAATTGGATGTAGGTGAGGTAGTGTTTGTCCTTTGTTTTTGAAGAGGACCATGACATCAGGGAAATGATGACATGACTTGCACTTGACTTTGTTTTGAGTGAGTGAGGGCTGTACAAGGTCACCAGCCTCACTTTCTCTTCCAGAGCCATCTGAATCCAGTGACCAAATATTCATCAGAATGACTGGAGATGACCCAGGATGCAATGAGAGACCCTGGCTCTTTTAGGTAAGGTTTTTCAGGTTCTCACTTAGAGTGAGGTAATGCCCATTTAGTGAACAGGCCTTTCTAAGAAATGAGTCAAGGGATGACCCCTTTAATTAGAGAGAAAAAAAAATTAAACTGGAAGGGGAAGACTCTCAGAGTTGCTGTCCAAAGACAAACAGTTACCGCCGACATTCACTGTAAGCCAGGAGGGCCCAAAATGCAGCCATGAAGTGGAGCTTGGGCAGGGACCTATTATGGTCCAATCTATGAGCTTCAGAGCAAACTGCGTTTAAGGTTTTGAGAAGAGAAGGAAGGAAGGAAGGAAGGAAGGAAGGAAGGAAGGAAGGAAGGAAGGAAGGAAGGAAGGAAGGAAGGAAGGAAGGAAGGAAGGAAGGAAGGAAGAGGAAGGAAAAGAGAGAGCGACAGAGAGAGAGAGAGAGAGAGAGAGAGAGAGAGAGAGAGAGAGAGAAAGAAGACTAGGCAGCTTCTGGCCATCATATTGACCTTCCTTTGGAGAGGAGAAGCAGAGGGAGAGGGAGAGGCAGAGCTATGCAAAATCATCAGCCAAGAGGCTTAAGCCCAAGGCCTACTAGCTTATTGTTTGTGTTTTGATGGCTCAAAGTGAGTATAAATAACAATTGTTTCTGTTCTTGCCAGAAACTCTGAGACAGCTATTTGTGTGAAAGCAAACTAGGCCTTTTTTTACCTCAGTTCTTACCTAGGCTTTACCTATTGAATGCGTGTTGACTCAGACAAACTGAGATCTGGGAAATACCTTAGTTTAAGAAGGCCAAGGTCTCCCCCCGTGTATCTGAGCCATCTCCAGTCGTCCTGACCCATGTCTTGCCACTGACCTCCGGTTACTATGAAAGAGAGAAAGTGAGGCTTAGGCTATATAAATTAGAGGAAATATAGATCCATAATCCTACATTTCCTCCAATGTTATAAAAGTTGCAACTAACTTAGTTAGAGTCATAATCTCATATATCCCCTAAGGAAATAAACCTCATCAAACTCCATAGATAAACTAAATCAGGTTATAGATTAAACTGCATTTAGAGGATTCACAAATAGATTGATTGGGGATGTCAAATGCAGCTGACTGAGGCTGACTTCCTCCCCATTCCCAGACCCATGAATTGCTAGAGGCTGACCAGATATCGTCACTCTCAGCCTCTAACTATTTATAAATGTCCTAAACTCTCCCCTCCTGGATCCCCAAAATTTCTGTATGGACTTTTAGTTGTTATGCAAAACAACTTACTTCGTGAAACCATAGAATGCCCCAACCTCTTTGCACCTATAGCCCCTGTCCCTCAAGCCAACTACTTTACAAGATACCACCCTCACCCTGCCCCTCCATCCATTGCCCAGCACTTGTTGTTACTTGGAACTTCAGTTGTAATTCCTTCCCCCAACCAAAGGTCATATTTTTGGCTATTTTGTCTGTCTTCTCCTTAGGTTGACAAGGAGGATTGATATGTTACCAAGGAGTCAGGGACAGTTGAGATTCTTCTTTTGGCGTCTTATCTAAGGAAGGGGGCAGCTAGGAGGTGCAGTGGATAGAGCACCAGTGCAGGAGTCAGGAGGATCTGAGTTCAAATCTCACCTCAGATACTTGACACTCACTAGCTGTGTGACCTTGGGCAAGTCATTTAATCCCAATTGCCTCATCCTGGGTCATCTCCAGTCATCCTGATGAATATCTGGTCAGTTGATTCAGATGACTCTGGAGAAATGAAGCTGGTGACCCGCATAGCCCTCCCTCACTCAAAACAAAGTCAAGTGCAAATCATGTCATTATTTCTCTGATGGTATGGTCTTCTTCAACAATGAAGGACGAACACACATCTAAGGAATGCTCTGAAGCAAAATTTTACATCCCATGGGACAGTTTTTTTATTCAGGTGAGGTAATATTAAAGCAGACTTTAAATTAACCAAAACCAACAGGAGGAATGGCCCTGAGTCTCAAAAAATAAAAGTAAATAAAAAATTCCCATAATCCTACCATATTAATGAAATTCCAGATCCCCCAGACTCAAAAAGGAATCAATATTTTAGAAGCACACCTGTGCAGTGTTAAAATAGAAATCCCCATGAAATGCTAAAATGGAAGAAACCCCAGGTCTAAAAGGGGGACCAGGAAGGAACCAGAGTCAGATAACAGTTTACAAACATTATACAGACATTTACTGCCTGAGAAGAAGCTTGCAAGCTGGAGCAATGTGACACTGTTCTCATCTGCCCAAAGATGAGTGGGAAAGGGTAAGGTACATATTTGAGGTATTTAGGACTTTTTTGAGGCATTTATGGTTGTCAGGCAGGAAGTGAGGATCTAGGGAGAAGACATTTGTAAATACAATAAAATAGAAAGCAGGAAGATTGCTGCCCTTTAGATAAATCAGCAAACAAAATATTTGTTTTCTCTCTGAGTTGTTCAAGATTGGTTTCAGCAGTTGTAGGCATCTCCAAGTTCAGCTAAAGTTTACTTTGCAAAGGATCATCAGCATGTCAAGTATTCCTGGGCATCAGAAGTCATTCTGATTATTCCATTGTTGAGCTACTCCACTGTCTGGCTCTCCAGTGGGGGAAAAAAAAAGAAGCTTTAGCATATTTAATCAGTTAGTACAAGCATTACAGAGCTGATGCCCACAGCAGCCAGTCAGGTCAACTCCAACATAGTGCTAAAAGGAATAACTGCCTAGGTCCTCTATCATATGGGCTGTGCTAGTTCTTTATCCAAAGACCAGGGCAATAAGGAACTCCAGATCCCCCAGAACTGTGACTATAGAATAACACTGCTACTGAAAAGCTATGCTCAGGGAATCAGTGACATATCCTCACTCAATATGCTTTCTGTTCTCTCAACAACCTTCTCTACCTATGGGGAAGTATAACTTTTTAAACTATTAAATAGTCCACAATTGCCTCATTTTGTTTCATTCTCAAACCTGATACTCCATAGCAAATTGACCAAGCTAGAACCAACCAGAATTGACATAGTCAAGGCAGGATTTGTTCATAATCACTGTTAAACTGGGAAAAGATTGATTCAGAATTGTTTGCCATCCAGCTAGCTGAGAGGGATTGAATTTAATGGTGGCACCAGAGATTGGAAACATTCCTTCCTAACTGCACCCCTCCACCCTCCAGCAAAAATAATAAAGAGAATGAAATTGCTGTGCTTTTTCAGGATATTGGTGGCTTTGTATTGTTAATGTTAATTACCTACCTGACTTGAAAAACCTACTGAATGTGTATGGACTGACAGGTGTTTCTGTCAGGCTATTCCAAAGAAACTAAGCCTGCTGTAGACTTGCTATATATGCTTGCTGTATTTAGGCAAAGTAAACCTGCTCCTTTGTTAAATGTGTTATGGGAATTTTTAATTTCCATTTATTATTTGGGATTAGGGTCCATTCCTCCTGAAAATTTTGGTTAACATTAACCTCAGTTGAACAACAATTGTCCCAAAGGATATAAAAATGTACTTAGAGCCTTCAGTGTTCCTTAGATAAGAAGCTAGATGCAGAGGTTCTCAAAGTGGGTGATGCTGACCCCAGAGGGGGCCCTGAAATGATATGAGGCGTAATCAGGTATAACTGGGGGACACTGAATAAAAATAAGGGGGCAGAGGAAGCATAAGGAAAGAAGAGAAGTTAACATTTTGAAAAATCATTTGTATACATTTCATCTGATGTGTAACAAGTTAAAGTCATAGCGATTATACTGTTTTCCAAACACACACAAAATGCAAGTTATGACCAATCACTGGTCAAGTCCACCAAGAGGTCTTAAAAAGCAAGTGTTGGGGACAAGCATGTTTCTCATTGTCAGGAAGTCCAGAATTCATTGGGAGGAATATGTGCATGTAGTGACTTGTTTACAGTTCGATACTATACCATTACATGACACAATATTTCGTCATCAAAATTTCAATGCAGGGAAAACTACAAATTTACAATAAATTATAAAATTTAAGATGTCATTTTTTAAAACTTTTTTAAAGACTCAAATTTTTTAAAAAAAAGACATTAAAGAGTTTAAAAATGTAGATTTCCAAAGGGGCACTGACTAATTTTTATTTTGAAAAATGAGTGATAGCACAAATAAGTTTGGGAACCTCTGGAGGAATTTCAACTGTCCCTGACTCCTTGGCAACATGTAAACCCTCCTCCTCAATCAATCAATTTGTGGATCCTCTAAATGTAATTTAATCTGTAACCTGACTTTAGGTTAACTATAGAGTTTGTTTGATGAACTTGTTTTCATAAGAGATGTACAAGATTATGACTCTAACTAAGTTTGTTCAACTTTTATGACTTTGAAGGAAGTATGGGATATGGATCTATCTTTTTTTTAATTTATTTTAAATTTTATGGTCTAAGAGAATTACTTCTCCATCACTCCAGTGTAATTTTATCTATAAGACTTGCTTCATGATTGTTCATGTTTTCTCTAAGACTGGAATCTATGCTTGAACATAGTAATAAAACCTAGGTTTTGAATCTCTATAATTTCTGTATTGTGGTATAGATATGTCTGTGTGTGTGTGTATTTGGCAGCAGTTACCCACCATATGAATGCAGGGAACAAATATTTCTCCCATAACAAATGTTCAGTGCCTCCCAAGTGCCTCATTGCATCCCAATATTGAAACTGAAGTGCTGGCTCCAGAGTTGTGCCCAGAACAGCTCAGTGTATGCCGCAGACTGTAATAGAGTTCAAGATGTCAAGAGCTCCTCAGTTACTAGGTTGTCTCATAGAGGGAGGAGTTTTCTGCTATGGAGAGAATGATTGCGGACAGGTGGTCCCCAAGATCCGGCCTGACTACCAGGAACCTCTTTCTGACCTGAACAATGTGCTGGGCAGATTGGGAGCAATGATACCCTGGCAGTTGGTAGCACAGACATGTCTAGTGTGCCTGCCACCTAAGGAGCATTGCCAAGCCACAGATTAGAGGGGGCAAAGCTCAGGCCCCAGCTGTTCTCTGAATACAAAGGAGGGCAGTGGCAGCATTCATGGCAGCACTCCTACAGAAACACAAGAGGGAGCAACAGCATCTGGTGGCATGCAGGCTCTGGCACAGGGAGGTTCCTTCAGTCTGATAGGTGGGGGTAGTAAGAAGGTCTTGTTATTGGGGAAAGTGAAGTCCCAGCACTGTCAGTGCCTGGCACAGGAGAGCAGCAGCACCACTTATGACAGTATTTTTACCCTAGTGATAGTGTCCAGAGTGTTACTTAGAAGGAGGAAGGGACAACACTTGATCTCCGTGGCAAAAGGCAACAAAGCGGGCAGCAGTTCAGGCCTCAGTGGCAGAAGGCAATTTTATGAGTCTAGTGGTAATAGACTGGGCAGTAGAGTAGGCCCCAAAAGAATGGGCACTGGTATGGGCAGAGGCAAAGGAAGGACCAGCAGTACTGTAATCTGGAACCATTCCTGCCCTGTCATGTTGTTGCCAATACAGTATCTAATGCTCCATGGACAAGGAAGGGCTTTTAGGACCTAGGGTTGGTATTGTTGGGAAGTGACTTGTTTTATCCTGGGCAAGAGGAGGGGTGGGAGATGAATAATCTATCCAACCCCAAGTGGAAGAAGGGGGATTAGAAGCCTCTCAATGAACAAGATTTCACATTCGTTCTAATTCCCATGGGATTCCCAGGGAAGGGAAAGTCCTGGCTGATGGGCCAGTAAGTAGTGGTATAAGATGAGTCTCAGTGTTGACCCTGACACTTGCACAGACTATGGATGAACATGAATCATGATAAAGATCAGTGACTTTGGCAAAAGACTCTGAAGGATGCCCTTCAATGTTGTTATTCAGCGTTGCTTCTTTATTTCTTTACAATGGTAAATCTATTGTGAACTGCAAAGATCTGACATTACCCACCACGTGGATCATTTAAATTCAAGACTTAGTCCTTCCTAAGGAAAGAAGTAAAGCCTAGGATCTGTGTTCATAATCAGGTCATTCTGGTCACTTTCATCATATTCAGATGGCTATTATATTGCTCATCTTCTGTTTTATTTTCTCCTCTTTCTAGTTTAATTTTTCTTTTCTTCTTTCAGTGTTCCAGATGTCAATCTTATCACATTCTCAAGATTAAAATTTCCCAATAGCATCTCTAAGGACATTTAAGTGGTGAAAATGTCTATAGAAGACTTCTAGCACCTTGCCACCATGGACTGGGATACAGGAGGAGAACCATCTCCCAGGGTACCAAGGTATACCTGGATAGTCACTTTATGTGAAAAGTATTTAAACCATCCCTCATACTTGAATAGCTTATCAGACTAAAGGCTCTGGCCTTTGACATGGATTCTGGATCACCTATGGAAAAAAGAACAAGGACATAAAAACTCCAGCTCCTTCCTCAGGTTTCTAACTACAAGCCAGGAGCATGACCAACACAGTTGCACAAAAGTTGTGTTCAAGGTAATCAGAGCTATGTCCTTACTGAATATACTTCACCTGTTCCCTATCTTCCCACTATAGCTAAAGAAATGCTTTTAGTCAACTAAATACTCCATGCATGTCTGCGTCATTATAACTTTGAATCTAATGTACCAAATCAGACTTGCTGGGCCTTGTCTACCACAAATATATTTATTCAGATAAGTAAATTTCATCTTCAGGAAAGGAACATGGAAATAATTTATCCTAGGATTTGTAAATCTGTTGATACTACAGCTGCAATTTAATGAAGGGAGAGGAGGACCTAACAGAATCTCATGCTCACTGGTAAAGACATGAACAACTCCTGTTATGGGAAGATTTTCAGAATAGTAGTCATAAAGACTAGGTGAGAAACAGCTAAAGACTTGAAGATTTTACAAAAAACATAGGGATTTTAGTTTGCAGTGAAATATCTCAGGAAAGTTACATGGAACATTAAGTAGTATGTACCCATGTCCCTATTGTACAGGATATTCTGCCATTTAGAGAGTCTTTAGTAACCTTTAAAAAGATAGATATATAGAGAAGATGCAGATCTCTTCATTTCAATTCAACTAGTGTCATGAAAACCCACAAAGTAGAAAGTATACAGAAAAAGGTGTTGCTCTATGTCAAAAGTTGCAGAAAGGTCAAGGACAGGAACTGAGAAAAGGCTGTTAGATTTAGCAATTAAAACATCATTAGTAAATTTGGAGAGAATAGTTCTTGCGGAATGAGGAGGTCAGAAGTCAGATTGTAGAGAGTTAAGAGAATGAGAAGAAAGGAAGTGAAGGCACTTATTTGTAGATGACCTTTGCAAGAAGTTTAGCCATGAGAAGGAAGAGAAATATAGGACAGTGAATGGGAATGAGTGGATCAAGTGAAAGTTTTTGAGGATGGAGAAGATATGGTCAGGTTTGCAGACAGTAAAGAAATAGTCAGCAACCGGCGTAGGGGGAGGAGCGTGGGGGGAAAGAACATTAGTGGGAGAGTAAGGATAAAAAGGACATCTACTGGAGAAGATAGGATGGAATGTGTATATAGAAGTGTTTGCCTTGGCAAGGAGATGTTCAGTCTCTGTGTGAGACAGAGTAAAGGAGGAGATAGCAGAAAAACGTTATCTGAATGATATAAGATGGGGAGGGCAGAAAAGAGAGCTGTCAAAGCTTAATTTTTTTCAGTGAAATGAAGTATAATATTCTTACCTGAGAGGGTGAGGGTAAGGGGAGACATGAGAGGTTTGCGAAGAGATGAAAAGTTTGAAGTCACTGTGGTGAGTAGGATAGTGACTTGTCATGATTCTATAGTAAGGGTCCAGTTGAAGTTATGTAACAAATTTGTAGTAGACCCAGGTAGCAAGTTTCATGATTTTTTTACCGTCATTCAGAAGCACATGAGGAGTGAAGGTAGTAGACAGTAGAGGTAATCCAAGACTTAGGCCTTAACAGGGTAAAATTGGTGATAGGGCAAAATAGGTGAAAGGGCAAGAGGACAAGGGGCAACTGAAGTCATGCAACATAAATTTGTAGTAGAGTACAGTTTCATTACTGGCCATTCAGTCAGTCCACAGATATTGACCAAGCTCTTATATCAAAGCACACTAAGTACTGAGAATATAAAGAAAGAAAGAAAAAATTCATGCTCTCTACGCTCAAATAACTCACATTCTGATGAAGAAAACAACATGCAAGCAACTATGTACACAGCACAAGTGTAAATGGGAAGTTATCTAAGCAGGAAGGTGTATTAGAGGTGGGGGGCAGAGTGGAAAGGTCTCCTACAGAATATGAGGTTTGAACTGAGTCTTGAAGAAATCTAGGGAAGTCAGGAGGCAAAGATGAAGAGGGAGAACTTTCAAAGAGTGGGAAACAGTCCATGAAAATTGAGAGATGGAGTGCCATGCCCAAGGAAGAACAAGAAGGCCAGTATTGCTGGTCCATATGGTCAATAGAAGGGGATAAAGTACAAGATGATTTAAAATCTAGGATGTGGCTGGGTTGTAAAGGGCTTTAAAAGTCAAACAGAGGATACTCAGATCTGAGCAGTAATAAGCAACCACCAGAATTTAATGAATAATAAAAATTCAACAAATTAAAATCACATGATCAGACCCGTAATTTATAAAAATCAATTTGACAGCTGTGTGAAAAATGGATCAGAGTGGGGGAGGGACTTGAAGCAGGGAGGCTAACCAAAAGGCTATTGCAGTAGTCCCAGGTGTGAAAGGGTGTGTGTGCCAGGGTGGCAAATGTGTGAATGGAGAGACAAGGACATACAAGAAAGATATTGTGAAGGTAAAAAGGACAGGACTTGGCATCAGCCTGTGTATGAGAGGGGTGTGAGAGAGAGGCCAAGAATGACACTAGGGCTACAAGTCTGGGTGACAAGGAGGTATGGTGGTATCCTTGATAATAATAGGAGAATTAGGAGGAGGGGAAGGTTTGGAGGAAAATATAAATTAATCTGTTTTGGATAAACTGTATTTTAAACTATTCACTTCGAGATGTCCAAGAGGCAATTGGTGATGTAATACTGAAGCTCAGGAGAGCAATTAGGGGCGGCTGCATAGATTTGGGAATCGTTTGCATTGTCGTTATTCATTTTACAGCTGTGTTGCACTTTTTGTGACCTCATTGGGAGTTTTCTTAGCAAAGATACTAGAGTAGTTTGCCATTTCCTTCTACAGTGCATTTTACAGAGGAGAAAACTGAGGCCAATGGGGTTAAGTGACTTGCCCAGAGTCACACAGCTTGTAAGTGTCTGAGGCCAGATTTGAATTCAGGAAGGTGAGTCTTTCAGATTCCAGGTTCAATACTCTATCCGCTGTGCCACTTAGCTGTCCAATCATTTGCATAAGTGTTGATCATTGAACCTATGAAAGCTAAAGAGATTACTAAGGAAGACTTTAATATTTTGAGAGGAAAAGAAAAGCCCCCAGGGAAGAACTTTGTGGGATACCTACAGTTAGTGGGCATGTCCTTCAGGAAGAACTAGGAAAGGAGACTGAGAAGGAATGGTCAGGTGAGTAGGAGGAGAACCAAGAAATAACTGTGTCATGAAAAGGTAGAGAGGTGAGAGTGCCTTGTATATGTGGCTGCAGAGAGATATGGAGGAATTAAGATTGATAAAGGACCATGATATTAGTCAACTTAGAAATTATGGGTAACTTTAGGGAGAACAATTTCAGTCAAATGATGAGGATAGAAACAAGATAGCAGGAGGCTTAGATTCAAGTGAGAGAGGAAATAAAAGCATTGATTTTAAATTACTTTCTAAGGAATTGAACTGAGAAAGAGAGAAGAGATATAGGATGATAGGCAGCATGATTTGTACGTGAATGAAGACTTTAGGAAAAGGAGAGACCTGGGAAATTTTTAGGTAGCAGAGAAACATCTAGTGGATAGGGCAAGACTGAAGATCAGAGGTAGAAGGGGAATGAGAGAGGGGGCAATCTTCAAAAAAATACATGAAGGAATGGGATTATGAGTTCATTTAGAATGGTTTTCCTTGGCAAGGAAAAATGCTGCCTCCTTAGGACAGTACAGGATGAAAGAAGAGATAGTTGAGGAATATAGTCTGAGAATTGTGATATGAAGTGGATGTAAAAAGGATCTTTTAGTGAATTTCTTCAATGTCTTTGGTGAAATATGGGGAAAGGTACTCAAATGAGAAATGAAGTGGGAGAAAGGAATGCTTTGGGAGCTGTGAAAAGACACAAAAAAGAATAGAAACTCAGAATAGTTGGTGTGGTGAGTGGGATAGCAAACTGATTTTGGCGAGCTCTGAAGAGACTGCCTTGCTGAAGTGAGGATCCAGTTGAGATATGTAACTTAAATTTATGGTAGGCCCATTCAACAAGGTTTTATGAATTCTCCAGCTCCGCCCAGCAGGTCAGAAAACAGGAGGCTGGCAGAAATTTAAAACCAGTTTTATAACTGGTGAACATATGGCTGGTGATAGCACAAAAATGAGGGGTAGAATAAGTTTAGCAAACGGTTAGTACTCTAGTTTGGCTGTAAAGTAGAATTCTTGAAGACGAATATAATAAAATAAGATTGGAAAGGTAAGTCAGAAACATTGTGAAGGGCTATAAATTCTATAATAAAGAATGCGTATTTTATCCTGGAGGAAAATTACTTGAGATGTAGCAACATTTTTAGACCTATTTCTTAGAAAGAGCAAATTTGTCTTTGTGGAGAGCCTGAACTAAATAGTGGAGAAGAGATGGATGTGAGAGATATTGGAGGGGAGGTTCATTTAGCAAACCTTAGCAATTAGTTGGATATAGTAAGAAGGACAGGAGAAAGAACGTTTTTAAATTACCTGACTAAGAGTATGGTGGTGACTTTAATGGAGATAAGAAAATTTGGAGATGGGACAGATTTAAGGGCAAAGATGCATGACGGTGCTGATCATTTCTGGAGTAATTCCTAGAATGTAAAAGGAAAGTAACTTTGATTACTGGGTCCTTCCTTCACTTCTTCCTGCTTAATGGTCAAGAAGGGGATTACTTCATAATTTCAAAGAACAACTTCAGTGCTAAAGTATAGATGGCCAGAATTGGATTGGTATTTCATCATCTCCAAAGCACCCAGACCCTGAGTTAGTACATGTGGGTTAATATAATTAAGAAGGAAAACTTTGTGCTTCCCCTGTCAAATCTCCAATTACATATAAAAATAAAGACAAAATAATTTCATGGGTTAATAAGAAAGTTGTAACCATTAATGTGATATGAAAAGGCCTTTTATGGTAGGTTAATAAGAATAATAAGTATTTGTATAGCACTTTAAGATTTCCAGTGTTTAAAAGCATTATTTCATTTTACCTGCACAATAACTCTAGGGTATAGGTGCTAGTTACATTTTACAACTGAGGAAATTGTGACAAAGGTCAAGGTTGCCCACCAGGATCACAAAACTGGTGTCTAAGGCTGGATTTGAATTTAGGTCTTCCTTCTTCCAGGTACAGAGTTCTCATCCATTGCATCACCTCACTGCTTTAGCTAGGAGTTCTAAGCGATACAGATGAGAAAGGAGAGCACCCCATGTATAGGGTTTAATATAAGTTAAAAAAAAAATTGAAAGCTTGTCATGTATTTTTTCTTTGTTCAAATTACTTTTTTAATCATTGCTGTCATTATGACACAAAGAGCTAATTCTGGCATAAACTTTCCACCTTAAGCTAGTCATTGAGTTTCTAATGCAATTATCTGATAAATTATCAACTATTGTTTTCATAGTAATGAAGGATTATTAGTGGCACAGTGGATAGAGAACCAAGCCTGGAGCTGGGAAGACTCATCTTCCTGAGGTCAACCTTGACTTCAGACTTACTAGCTCTGTGACCCTGGGCAAGTCACCTAACCCTGCTTGCCTCAATTTCCTATTTGTAAAATGAGCTGGCGAAGGAAATAACAAGTCATTCCAATATCTTTGCCAAGAAAACACCATATGGGGTCATGAAGAGTCAGACATGACTGAATAATGAGATTTAACGCAATTTCTTAAATTTCTTTCACTGCTTCCAACCTTCACCCTCTTCCCCAGAAATCTTTTTATTTCCACCATAAATATGATAGAGTTCTGTGCCAACTCTATCTTTGTCTTTCTCTGCACCACTGGAAGTTGGTTGTAAAAACAGAAAACGAGCCAAAAGGCTTGTATGAAGGAAGAGAAACCAAAATCTAATATACCACAAAAAGAAAATCTGCTTCTATTTAATTAAAGAGAGCCTCAGATACCCAGTTTTCAAATAATTAATGTAGCCCCAATGGCATCTTAAGTCTTCCTTTGATATCTGAGATATTAACTGCTCACCCCACACACACTTCAGAAAATGAATTTTACTAACTCGGTACCTTCAAATAGCCAGAGAGGTTAGACTGCAGAGAATGTTTATCATAGTCTTGGATGGTCCAAGAAGGGCTTTGTTTTCTTTCTTCCATGGCCTCCTCTAGCCTTATGTCCCCATACAAAGGATTATTCTTCAGTTTGAAAGTGGAGGTAGCTTGTTCACCCAGAATGCAATTGATAATCATTGGATCTTTCACACTCGATTTGCCACCAACCTGATCAGCAACATTTTTCTTTTCTCTCTGTAAAAGATTTAAGGAAGAAGATTTTTATAATTTGTTTATTAGTTCATTCCAGTACTGTTATTTTTTCTCTCAGAGGGTAAAATGTTGACTAAAGTTTTAACCTAGGAATTGTGGATGATACCTGAAGAACAAGATTTATCTTCCAGTTAGAGAAAAAAAAATGAAATGGAAATGTTAGCTTCTAGCCCAGCCTTGCCATTTGATGCTACATAGCTTGAGTTTGTGCAGCTAGGCAGAGCAGCGTATAGGACCTAAAGTCAGGAAGATATCTAAGTGAGTTTAAATCTGGACCTTGGGCAAGTCACTTAATCCTGTCTGCCTCAGTTCCTCATCTAGAAAATAAACTGAAGAAGGACACGGCAAACCCCTCTGCTATCTTTGTCAAGAAAATTCCAAATGGGGTCCCAAAGAGTGGGACATGACTGAAACAACTGAACAACTTGAGTTTCTTTCTCATTCTGTAGTTGTGACATTCTGTAGGTGCTTAATAGATGAAACTTGGATAATGTTACTAGGAAAGGCAGAAATCATTTATTAACAATTGAACCCTCAAGTGCCTCCTCAAGGAGGCCATAGCATCTAAGATGGTGACACTTTGCAAAGACAAGAAGGGCTAATAAATAAACTTGTTAAAGTTTCTTCCTCAGTCAGCAAAGTTTTGTGAATTACTTGGGGCAGTGATAATTTTCATATGATTTCACTTAATGATAGCAGTGATCATGCTGTGTTTCTAACTGCTACTGGGCTGATTCAGAACATCTGGATTTGACCAGATGAATCTGAATAAACCTAGTTTTCCCCCCTCTTAGCTCTGCTGTTTGCTGGATTTCATACCATATATGTTTCTGTGCTCATTTTTGTTGTTTTTAGATCTGTCGTTTTAAAGAACAGCTAGTACTCTAAGGAAAAATATAAAAGCTGTAACTCTAAAAGTACATTTTAAAAATTCTTAGAAATGCTATTGTGGCTGTTGGTGTGGGGAAGAAAGGAATTTTTTTTTTCAAAGGTACCCTGCATGTCTGTGATTTCTTCTGGACTCCTGTCTTTCCTATGCATTTCAAAAACATGTTCTAATGACCTTCTCTTTTTCTTTCTTTTTGTTTTTTTTTTTTTTGGAGGGACTTGGGGGGAAATAGTAACCCCGTCTCTAACTTCACTCTCCCTCCCAACCTCTGTCAATGGAAAAAAAAAGAAAAGAAAAACAAAACCCTTGTAAAAATTATGCATAGTGAAGAAAACAAATTCCCATATTGGTTATATCTAAATAGATTTTTTTATTCAGTAACTTGAATACATCACCTTTCTATAAGGACATGGGTAGCATATACATCATCATAACTAGTACTCTGGAATGAATCACTGTTGGGCATTGTATTGATCAGACAGAGTTCTTAAACTTTCAAAGTTGTTGGTGCATACAATTTTTCACCTGTTTCTGCTCACCTAATACTTCATAAGTTTGTCCCACTCTTATCAGTCTTCCCAAACGTGTACATTTCTTGCTGTGGAATAGTATCCCATTATATTCATGGATTGCAATTTGTTCATTCTCCAATTATTTGCTACAGCATATAGAGTTGTTATATATGTTTGCATATATTGTTTCTTTTGTTACTCCTCTGATCTCTTCAGCATATAGGCTGTGATTATTTAAAAATTCTGAGAGACAATTTCTGGGTAATTTAATCATTTTATTAATAATGCCAGCATGTTATTAACAAAAGAATAGTCATGACCTTTTCTCTTAGACCAAAGACCCCTCATGGTTGTGGGCTCACAGTTTATATGTCCTTCAAAGATTAAGTGTTCCCAAGGGGTACCAATCAACTCTGAGTGGTTACAATGGGAGGTGGGTTATCTTAAAATGAAGGTCTTGGAATCAAAAAGACATCAATTTCCTTATCACCTGTATTGAAAGAAATGGAGAATCAACATTTTCCTAGACCTGTCTGAGCAAACACAATGAGAAAGGATATATCCATTAGTCCAAACTTAGAACTTCTTTTTCTGTCTGATTAAATCTTTAACCTGGGTATATCTCTAAAAAAATTTTTTTACACTGATTGCTTTCCAGATACAGAAGTAGAAAAGAGGGAAAACTTTGATCCTGATTTAGTTAGTTTTTAAATATAAGAGAGGAATAAGTAATTTCTCACAAAGTCCAGTAATGATACCACTGGGTCAAAGAGCATGCACAATCTAATTTCTTTTGGGGCATGACTCCAAATTACTTTCCAGAATGGCTGGATAAATGCACAGCTCCCCCAACAGTACATTAATGTGCCTACTTTCCCTATAACTCAACATCTGTCTTTCTTCTTTTTCTTGCAATCTTAGTCAATCTGATAGGTGTCAAATAGAACCTGAATTGCTTTAATTTGCATTTCTCTGATAATTAGTCATTTGATGTATTTTTCATATGCATGATAGCTTACATTTTTCTTCCTTTTGAAATTGCCTATTCATAATTTTTGACTATTTCTTACAGAATGGATTTTTTTCCTTCAAATTAGAATCCATTATTTGGACATGAGACATTTATCTGAGAAAATTTCTGCAAATATTTTCTTTTCTCAGTTAATGGGTTTCCTTCTAATTACATTAGATTTGCATGTGCAACTTTTAACTTTATGCAGTAAAAATGCTTATTTTATCTTCTGTGGCCTTCTCTGTCTCTTATTTTGGTTTTTAACTCTTCCTGGCTCCATGTTTTTAAATATATTTTCTTATTGCTCCTCTGATATATTTTTGATGTGACCCTTCATATCTAAGTAATGTATATATCCAGTATAAGATGTTGGTCTACACCCAAATTCTCCTGGAAGATCTTTCAGTTTTCTCGGCAACTTTTGTTGAAAAAAATGAACTCTTAACACAGGAGAAAGGTTCTTTCTATTTATCAAATACTCTGCTACAATATTTATTTCTTTTGTTTTGTTTCATACTTAATCTCTTCTGTTAATACTGCTTTTTGTAGTATAGTTTGGAATCCAGTAGTGTCAGGTCTCCCCTTCCTACTTTTTTTACATTTCTTTTAACATTCTTAACCCAAGCATTTATAGCTATCTACCACACACTGAACATGAATGTTATCTCACTGGATCCTCGCAACAACTGTATGAGGTAGGTGTTGTCTCTGTTTTACAGTTGAATAAACTCAGCCAAACAGAGGTTAAGTTACTTGCCCAGGATCACACAGCTGGACAGCATCTGAAGTGGAATTTGAACTGAGATCTTTCTGACTCCAGACCCAGTGCTCTATCCACTGAGCCACCAAGCTGCTTCATTTTGTTATTTTTTTTCTTCAGAAAATTAGGGTCATTAAGGTGAAATGAATGTATACATGAAAATATTATCAGCATTCTTAAAATTATCATTACTAAGGTAGTTTGAAAGAAAGGTTAGAGCTGAGTTGTGTGTGATGGGGTAATTCTAAAAAATAAAATTAGGGAAAGGTAAAAGAGAGTAATTATATTGTAAAAGTGGGGTTTGAAAGGAAGAATTGATACAGAGGAAGCAGGTGGAGGCAGAGGGCTGGTAATGTTAGAACCTTATTCTCATCTGGATTGAAGAAGAAACAATGTACATCTGGAAAGGGTATAAAAGTCTTCTGAACATGTAGAGAGGTGAGAAAATTGGAGGATAGGGTCAGGGAAGGATGTTAGAGGCATGTGTGGATTGGTATTTGGGAGGGTCAAGGGAGAGGATGAGGGGACTCTTGGAAGGGTGGGTGAAATAAGGCTGGGAGGGTAGGGAGAGGAGATAAGGTAACAGGGACAGGGTAAAAGACCAAGAAAGAAAAAAGTGAGTAAAAATAAGATGGAGGGAAATTAATAAATAGTCATTATAACTTTGAATGTGAGTGGGATATTTATAGTAACTCCCTATGTTGGCAAAGAACTGGAAATCGCAGGGATCTCCATCAATTAGGGAATGGATGAACAAGTTGTAGTGTATGGAAATGTTCATTTTGTTTCATAAATTGAAACTAAAATAATTTTTAAATTATTATTTATTTATTTTAAACATTCATTATTTTAAAAATTGAGTTCCAAATTCTCTCCCTTCCCTCCTTCGCTCATTATGAAGGCAAGAAATGTAATATCAACTGTACTTGTGAAATCATGCAAAACATATTTCCATGTTAGCCATGTTGCAAAAAAAACCCAAGATAAATAGAGTAAAAACATTTTCCTTCAATATGCATTAAGATTCCATCAGTTCATTCTCCGGAGTTAGATGGCACTTTTTCATCATAAGTCTTTCAGAATTGTCTTGTGTCATTGTATTGATCAGAATAGTTAAGTCATTCATAGCAAGTAATCATAAGATTATGATAACGTTCTCCTGGTCCTGCTTACTTCCCTGATTTTTTTTAACCTAGACTGAGGCATAATACACTCTCCTCCAGCATCCAATTTTTACTCTGTGTCTCTCTGTGTCAAGTGTGTTTCTTGTAAAAAAAACAAAAAAAAAATATAGTTAGATTCTGGTTTCTAATACATTCTACTATCCACTTCTGGTTTTGGGGTGAATTCATTCTGTTCACATTGACAGTTATAATTACTGCGTGTTTCCCTCCATCTATTTTTTTCATGTTTATCTTTCTTGTCTCTCTTTTTACCCTGTTCCTCCTCTAAAGTTTGATTTGCTTTTGACCACTACCTTCCTCAGTCTTTCCTGACTTCTATCACCACCCCTCCCTACCTTGCTTTTTCATTTGTTTCCCCTGTACTTCCCTGTGGGGTGAAATAGATTTCTGTACCCAACTGAGCATATATGTAATTCCTGTTAAAAGTAAGGTACAAATAATGACCACTACTCACCACCACCACCCCACCATTTCCCCCACCATTGTGTACCTCTTTTATGTGAAATAATTTCCCCCATTTTATCTCTCTCTTCCCTCTTCTCCCAGTGCTTCCCTCTTTCTCACCCCTTCATTTTGGTTTTGAAATTATTCCATCATAGTCAACTTGTACTTCTTTTTTTATATTTTTCCTCATTATTTCTTTTCTTTCCTCCTTTTCCTAATACAGCCCTCTTTCTTACCCTTTTAACTTTATGGCAAATTTGGGTTCTTCTCCTGAAATGGAGGAGGCACTGTCCCAACCTTCAGCTTTTTCTTGCTATTGTTTTCAGATCTAGTTCTGGAGGTCTATAAACTTTTGGTGTTTTCTAGTGGGTATGTTCCAAGGGAAGGTATGGTCATGCTCTCCTGCACTGTGCTCTGATCTTAGCCCAGAAAAGGACCTTGTTCTCTTGCAGCCACTAAAGCTACTGATTCTTTTGGCCCTGGAACTTTGACCTGGGCCCCTGAACTCCTGCACCCCTACAGTGGCAAAAGCTAGTGCTCCTCTTCACCCGAGAACTGTGACCCAAAACTGCATATGGGCAAAGTGACAAGGTTCCATACCCACTGCCAGCAAAAGGTCCCCTGTAATCTCTTTCTGCCCAGTTGTCTGACCCCCTTACCATCTGTGAGCTCAGTTTCCAAAGCTGCCGCTGCTTCTATTGCTACAGTTTCCAAGGCCAACTGCTGATATTGTGATGTCTGTGTTGTAGTGGCCAGCGTTGAATTCCAGGACAATTGATAGACCTGTCCTGCTAACCTCCTTGAACTGGAAAAATGTCTCACCCCAACCTTTTGTTGGCTCTGCCACTCCTAAATTACTAATACCTAAAACTCCCAATACCTGAAAAAGGTATTCTTTTAAAATTATTTGGAGTGGAATAAGAGAAGAATTCACCTGAGTTGTCATATCGATTCATATGAGACAAAGGAGAAAGTAGAGATAGATGTAGAAAGCATCTAGAAAATGTGAGATGAAGAGAGAACTCAACTAATTATCTCAGTTTTTCAGTGAATTTTGTGTTAAGGTCCTCAGTCGAAAGAATGATGTAAGGGGTACCCGGGGGGATGAGGAGTGTTAAATAGGCTTGGAAAAGCTGCTGTGATGAGTAGGTGGTGAGTCATTTAGGGTTTTATAAAAAGATTTCCTTACTGCAATAATGGCAGTTCAGACTTTTAAAGGTAATTTTATAATGGATTTAGTCATAATCATGGTTTCATTATTTTCTCCAGCTTTATTCAATAACATCTGAGTAGAAACAAAAGCAGGAGTAATCCAGGGCTGGGACTTAGCCATGCAAAATCAGAAACCTGAGAAGGGGCAAAGGATTCAAGAACAGAAAGCAGTGTAGAGTTGATGTGGTTAACCAGAGAATCAAAATAGGAGAGGGCTGGGAGAGAGTTAACTGGTCAGAAATTTGGGGATTACAATGAGGCTGATGGAATTTCAGAGTTTATGAATATGGAAGTGGTGAACTTGTGGATGATGACGAGGACAAAGGTATGACTTTCTCTCTAGATGAGGTAAAGTGGAGACTCAGGTCTTGGGAAATGAGTAAGTTGAGGAATTAAGAAGTAAGGATATTTCAGGTTTAATCAATGGTGAAATCTCCTACTATGAGGGCAGAAGTACAAGTAGGGTTATTTTGAGGGGGCTCTTTACCAACACAAATGTCAATTTTTATTCCTCACTCTCTTAAGACCCCAGAATTCCAATTATTTGCCAAGTCTGTTTATGCTTTCACAGCATCTCTCATATATTTCATTCTGCTGCCAATAGACTGGTACAGGACCTTATCATCTCATGCCTAAACTATTAAAATAGTCTGGTTAGTCTCCTTGTCTCAAGCCTCTCCTTATTCTAGTCCATCCTCCACTCAGCTATTAAATTAATCTTGTGAGAAATATATACAGAGAAGACAAAGACAAAACACCTATGAGGAGGATCAACTCATGCTTCCAATGCTATGGGATTGTAAGACTTCTGCTTTCTTAGATGGCACAAAAACTTGCATTGTGTGATGACAAGGAATCATCTCCATGACCTCTCAGAAGGAGACTCAAAGCAAACTTGTGTCATATGAAGTCAAAAAGAAAAGAGTACTTCAAGAGCCTAATTGCTTGCATTTCTAAAATCCCTACGGAGTCATTGGCTCTTTTTGTTTAGCAGTCAGTTAGGAGACTCTTAGTCATAATAATATGCAAGACCCTGTGCCAAACATGGCATGCAATAAATTGAAACCAGATAATAAATATCTGCACAGACTCTAAGGAATATTTCCTATAGGCCAATCCACTAGCAAGGTAGATAGATAAATGATAGAAAAGTGGAAAGATAGGTAGGCAGACATCCTGATTCCCAGGCCAGTGATCTTTCCTTTATTTCACAGTGTGCTTTCAGAGGTTGGTAGAGTAATAGTTGAGAACATATGCTCACTTTTGCCTTTGATGAGTCTCAGATTCCTCCTATAAAGTATGTTTTCATACTTAGAATTGGGTCTGGAATAGATGACATTCAACACCCTGCCCAACACAATCTATAAATTTGTGAAATGCTATTATTTCAGTGGCAAATTTTCTATTGATTTTATTTAGTGTTAAGTATTAAATAGTTAAGTCTTAGAATTCTATGGAACTGCAAATGTCATTGAACCCAACTCTCTGTCTTTATAGACCAGAATGCTGAAGCCAAGAAAGATTAAATATTTATAATATGGGGGCTTCTATAACCAAATAAATCTCTTCAGAATAAAATTATTATCTGAGCCAAGTTCACTTAAAACAAAAACCAGACATTTTAAACAGTCCCTGAAATTACTCATCCCAAACAATACCTACAGACTTAATAAATGACTAAAAAATAAGTAACCTTTTTATTAATGCTAAGGACTACCATTCTACAAAACATTGATCATAATCTTCCAGTCAGCAAGAAAAAGCTAGATCTTAGTACAAAACAGGAAACATTGCATCCATGTTCTTTATACATGCAGTGAAATGTATTGGAAACATTTTCTTGGAATAAATTTCATTGTGAAGGAGGACTAAGGTTTCTTGAACAGATGTGTGGATTATTTCAGTTTGTGATATAAACAAGAATGAATAACAGAGAAAAACAGTATTTCATTTGTCTAACATAAAAAGGTGGCTTGTGAGAGAAGTAGGAAAGCAAATTGAAGAAAATTTTGAAAGACAGTTAGAGTAGACCATACCAAAAATAAAGCACAGGCAGGTGGATGAAATAGTTAATAATGTCTGCTTCAATTTTAATTATGTCACAATAAAAGTAATGAAAAGCCAACAAATACACCACTAAGGATACACTATACACAAGGACTCATGATTAGTGATTTTTTTATTCTGTCCCGGGAATTAAAATCACTCCAAAAGCTATAATTGCTACATGGGTTTTCAGATCATTGACAATCTATTCTGAAATGAAATTTTTGCCCTTGTTTCTAATGAACTTATGCTTAACTTCATTGGTTCTTTCTTCTTAAAATAAAACATTATTTATGAGCTGACAGTATCAGTGCACAATCAGATAGTTATCATAGCTATCTGTTTCTTAGTTGGTCCACAGGGAGAAAATGGGGAAGAGAAATAAAAGGCAGATTGGATTTGCCAGTCTTAAAAATCCTTTATGCTTTCCTGGGAGAGATAAAACTAATAAACTGGAGAATCAGAATTGTCCTCTGAGATTTTCCTAGGCAAAAAAAAGAATTTCTCTATTCTCTTTCTTTGACACCACAGTCATAAATTTGTTCTGTTGTCAAATGTCCCTCAATAGACTTGATTATAAAATGGGAACTATTCTAAAATTAACTTAATATGTTAACATTTCTCAAATACTTTTCATATGAGTGAAGGAAAAAGTTCACTTTAATTCCTTCTACTCCTGATGCTTTCTTTACTACAGAGTCAAGATTTATCCAAATGTTGAATTATCCGATATTTTGATGAAGAAGTTAAAATGAACATAGAAGTGGGTTAGGGCTCTTAAGAAAAGGCATACAAAAAATTCTAAAACAAGGAGCTGAAAGTACTAGAAAAGGGGAACAACATGAGACATTTATGTAATATTTTAATGTTTAGTAAAGGCTTGAATCTATTATTCCAATTGATTCTCACAACAACCATGAGCTGTTATTTCCCTATCATTTTAAGGACTTGTCAGAGTCCCACAGCTAAGTATCTGAGACAGGATTAGGATGAAGTTCTTTTGTTCTATGTACTGTGACTAAGGCGGTGAGTAGAGAAACATCTTGTATGGAAAGAGAAAGAGACCCATCCCAAAAGGAACTTTGAAGATCAATAGTTCATATTCTGTCACAATGCATCCCAAACACAGAATTGATAAGGATAGAGAAAAGTAAGCACCACTTGACCTAATATACCTCTGTGTCTTACCTGTGAATAGATCAGGTTATGCCAGTGCTGAGCGGCTGGATAACTGCCACCTGGTAGTACTGGGAGATTGGCTGGAGGAAGGGCAGATTTCTTTATCAAAGATTTCACTTCAAGTTGCAGGAATTTGTCAGGGTGGTTGTTGTTTGGCAAAACTGAAAGATCCATGTCTTTCTGTGCAGTGAATGTAGCCCAGACTGTTGTTTGTAAGACTCTTCCATTATTAATGTCCCAGGGAAGGATCTCATGGTTGGCTGTAACAATACCTGCCTGGTGTTCAGTTTCAGGATCCTGAGGGAAATCAATCCTTGAAATGATATATTAGATGTCAGGTGAGATAAGCAGAGGCAACAAATCATACTGTCTAAGGGTTCACATTTTGGATTTTCTGGATTAAACAGGCAGGTTGGAACTTACTGATATTCGCACAAACTAAGAGATAGTGGGCTAGAAGACGTCTCCCAACCCCTCACTCTCTACCCCATAGCAAGTTCTTATTGTTTAAGAGGGCACAAAGGCAGAGTCTTACAGGGTCTCTTTAAATGCTGCCAAGACCCTTCAGCACATCCACTCACAAATTTCTAGTCTTACTGTGACCTATTAGACTTACTTGGAATCTTTCACCTCACTTTAGGGCTTAATGTCTCTCTATTGCAACTTTTAATCATGTTCAGGTGCTAGACACTCCAACCTAAAAGAGGAAGTGGAAAGATTTTGTTTGGCAGTTTGATCCATGACCTAGAGATGGTTTCTATGAGAGGTTCACCTCTGGACCCATACAGAGTCTAGATTCATCCAAAATGACCCCAGACAGAGGAGTTAGGCTTTTTTCAAATTGTTTGGGATCTTTATGCCCATTTACTAGAGTAGGACTCTGAAGAAAATTTCAAAAAAAAAACTTGGAATGCTCTCCAAAACTTTGTTAGCATAGTCCCTTTTATAAAAGATACTGTTAAAAGAAAATCTTCGTTCAAAACTTTGCCTTGAAAATATGACAAACTCAGGTAGGGAAAATTTAAAGGAATTTATTTAAACATACCAAGGTAGAAATATGTTGGTGGACCGGCACTTTTCTTAATAAAAGAAAGACAATTCTGACAGGCACACTTTTGCAAAGAGGATGGGCCATTAAGATAGATAGATAGATAGATAGATAGATAGATAGATAGATAGATAGATAGATAGATAGATAAACAGATAAAACAGAAAGAGGCTAAAGCATGTACCTAGTTCCATGGGAGACTTGTCCAGCAAATAAGGTGGTTTATAGATAATTTTCACATGAGAAAATACAGAGCACCTGACATCCATATTTGTTTGATAGTCTGAGTATAGCAAAGTTTAATTACATGATAAAAATTTGTCAGTAATTTGTGAGGTTTTTGTGCCCCAATATATGGTTAGTTTTTGTGAAGCTGCCATGCACAGCTAAGAAACAGGTATACTCTTTCCTATTACAAGTCAGTATTTTCCAAAGATCTATCATATCTAACTTTTCTAAAATTCTATTTATCTCCTTACTTTGTTTTTTAATTTAATTTATGGTTAGATTTATTTAGATCTGAGAGGGAGTAAATTGAGGTCTCTCACTCCTGTGTATTTCCTCCAGTATCTCATTTAACTTTTCCTTCGAGAATTTGATTGCTATACCATGTAGTGCATATATGTTCAGTACTGATATTAATTCATTTTCTATACTACTTCATAGCAAAATATAGTTAGTCCTGATTATCTCCTTTAATTAGGTCTATTTTTGCTTTTACTTTGTCTGGAATCATTATTGCTACCCTCTTTTTTTTACTTTAGATTCTTAAAATATTTCAGTATTATTTTGTGTCTCTTTTATCAGCATGTTAATTTTCTTTTCATAATTTTCTTGAATAGTTCTCATTTCTTTACCAAACTTTTTGTCTACTACTCTTATTTAATTTTGAAAGTAAATTTTTTCTGCTATCCACATCCGGAGAAAGAACTATGGAGTTCACAACAGATTGAAACATACTATTTTCACTTCCTTCACAACATGACTAATGTAGAAATATGATTAATATGATTGCACATGTATAACCTATATCAGACTGCTTGCTGTCTTGGAGAGGGGGGAAAAGGGAGTGGAGGAAAGGAGAGAGAAAACTTTGGAACTCAAAATCTTATAAAAGTGAATATTGAAAATTATCTTTTTACATGTAATTGGAAAAAAATAAAATACTGTTAAGTGAAAAAAAAGGAATTTTTTTCTCTATTTTTTTGTCTTTCTTTAGCTCTTAAGATTTCTTGTTGGGATTGTGTACCATCTTCACAATATCGGAATCTTTCTCAATGAGTCTCATCTTTTTATTATGTGGCCAAAGTATTTAAGTTTCAACTTCGGTATTTAGCTTGTGGGCAGGCTGAGCCCATATAATAAAAAATGACAATTCTACCTAAATTAATTTGCTTATTCAGTGCTCTACCAATTGAACTTAAAAAAAATACTTTACAGAGCTAGACAAAATAATAACAGAATTTATTTGAAGAAAAAAGGTCAAGAATACCAAGGGAATTAAAAAAAAACATGAAGAAAGGTAGCCTAACTGTACCAGATGTCAAACTGTATTATAAAGTGATAGTCATCAAAAGAAAAATATAGTACTGGCTAAGAAAGAGAGTGGTAGATCAGTGGAAAAGAATAAGGACATATATATAGTAGTATATGACCATAGTAGAGCAGTGTTAGATAAACTCCAAACCCAAGCTTTTGGGACAAAAATTCACTATTTGACAAAAACTGCTGGAAAAACTGGAAAACAGCATAACAGAAACTAAGGATAGATCAACATCTTATGCTGTAAACCAAGATATAGCCAAAATGGGTACATGATTTAGACAGGTGGCATAATGGATAGATCATGGGTCCCAGAGTCAGGAAGACCTGAGTTCAAATCCAGTCTCAGATATTTGACACATACTAGCTGTGTGACCTTGGACAAGTCACTTAAATCTGATTGCCTCACCAAAAAAAAAAAAGAGTAATACTACAAGCAAATGATGGGAACATGTAATAGTTTATCTATCAGAACTATAGAGAAAGGAAGAATTTAGGACCAGACAAGTGGCAGAGAGCATTATAAGATGTAAAATGAATAATTTTGATTATATCAAATTAAAAATGTTTTGCATGTAAAATTGTAATTTGAAGGGATATCAATCAACTGGGGAAAGACTGAACAAATTGTGGTATATGACTGTAATGGAATACCATTGTGCTATAAGAAATGATGAGTAGATGGACTTCAGAAAAACCTGGAAAGACTTGCAGGAACTGATGCAAAATAAAGTGAGCAGAACCAGAAGAAAATTGTATGCAGTAACAGCAACATTGTACAGTGATCAATTGTGAATGAATTATTCTCAGTAATAAAATGATGCAAGACAATTCCAAAGGACTCATGATGAAAAATGCTTTCCATTTCCAAAGAAAGAACTGATGGAGTCTGAATGCAGATTGAAGCATAGTATTTTCCACTTTATTTTCATGGGTTGTTTTTTTTTTTGGTCCATGTTTTCTTTCACAACATGACTAATATGGAAATATGCTTTTCATGACTGCACATGTATAATCTATGTCTAAATTGTGGACTGAAGGTGTAGGTGGGTAGAGAATTTGGAACACAAAATTTTAAAAAAATCAATGTTAAAATTGTTTTACATATAATTGGGGAAAAATAAAATATCATTAAAAATTTTAAAAAAAACCTAACACACACGTGTTTGACTACTCATTTTTTAAATCAAATTTTCAAACAATCTTACAGAAATATTATATGTGAGTGTGCCTCATTTCTACACTTACCCAGCTCTGTAGGCCTGAGTTAAGAACTAGACATGCTAGTCAATCAATGAGCGTTAATTTAGAGCTTAGCGTATGCCAGGTTTTGTCCCAAAAGTACTGATACAAAGAAAGGCAAAACCCACATCCCTGCTCTTACTGAGGGAGACAATATGTAAAACACAAGGGACACGCAAGATTGTTGTGTTCGTCCTTCATTTTCGAAGACCGTGACATCAGAAAAATGATGACATGACTTGCACTTGACTTTGTTTTGAGTGAGGGAGCGCTGTGTGAGGTCACTAGTCTCACTTTCTCCTCCTGAGTCACTGGACATGCAAGATATACAGAGCATAAAAATATAGTGTAAATGAAGGATAATCTTAGAAGGAAGGCCTTCACAGAAGGCAGGATTTGAGCTAAGACTTATCGGCAGACTTTAGTTATAAGTGCTCAATTAATATTTGTTGGAAGAATATTTCTTAGTTCTCTTCCTTTTAACCCTAACTGGAAGAAAGATTACCACTGGATACAAGAAAAAAAAGCAATCCCTACTCAAAAGAAACTCACACGTTCACAAAAGAATTAAAAAATTTTCAATACAGTGATTTAAAAAGCAAAAATAAACAAGTGTTATTATATAATTAATCAGAGAAACCATGACGAAGGTAAAGTAGGAGGAAGCAGGAAGCAGTTCAGTCAAGCTTTTCTCCTCAACTACTCCAACAACGATCTAGAAAGAGTGCAAGACCAATATAGTGGTGACAGTGAAAATTAAGATGAAAACACAGTCATTTTTCTAGCTCTAATTAGCATTGGGAGACAGTCTGATGGGACTGAGAACCAAGTTTGGCCAGGAAGGTACTGGGAACTGAACTAAAGTAGGAAGTGCAGACCACTTGGTCTTTGGTCTTTACCATAAATCTACCAGAGCCTTCTAGCTGGATGACAGGGGCTGGGACCAGCAGGATAGCAAAAGCAGCATTCTTTCCTCTTGTGAACTGCTGCACTATGAAGATGTGATGGTCTGCTTATCTACAAGGGTGCCAGCTGCATAAATAGTTTTAGTCTGATGCAGACTGACTAGTGCCTATCTTGCAGCTGGTTCAACTCTCAAGGACACAGTCCAAATAACAAATTATGTCAGCTTCAACCTTCACTAATTCAGGGCTTCCTGTATTCCCTGGGTCTAATGTTTCTGAAAAATATGGCAACTCTTGAAGATAGGTTAAGTTGGTTTTAGGAAATGGTCAAAGTCTACAAATAGGCAACTTTCTTGATTCTCTAGGATTCTCTAAGTATATCATCATATCATCTACAAAGAGTGATAACTTAGTTTCTTCTTTGCCTATTCTAATTACTTCAATTTCTTTTTCTTCTCATTGCTAAAGCTAACATTTCTAGTACCATATTGAATAACAGTGGTGATAATGGACATTCTTGTTTTGCCCCTGATCTTATTGGAAATGCATCTAACTTCTCCCCATTGTATATAATTCTTGCTGATGGTCTTCGGTAGATACTACTTATTATTTTAAGGAAGACTCCATTTATTTGCAACTTTCTAAGGAAAAAAATCAAGCTGTCAATATTCATGTGTAAAAAATCTGTTAAGTCACTAATGAGAGAAATGCAAATTAAAGCAACTCTGGGGCACCACATCACACAGATCAGATTGGAAAAGTTGACTAAAAAAGGAAAATGACACATTGGAGGGACTTGCAAGAAAAAAGGGGCATGAATGAACTGGTCCTTTTGGAAAGCATTTTGGAACTATGCCAGAAAAGTCACAAAATTGTGCAGGGCTTCAAAAGCAAACAAGTGGTAGCATTTTGCATATACTTTGACTTAAGAAAAAAAATCAGTTTAGCTGCCCAATAAAAGAGTTTACCTCATCTTATTAAATAACTGTTGCTGCTTCAACTGAGTAATGATCATTTGAGTACCTGTGTGCCTATCACGATAATAGGTGGCATACAATTCTTACATAAGAAATAATATAACAAAGAAATATCTCAAATATTTCTCAAATATATCTCAAAAATTTCTCAAATATCTCAAACACTCAAATATCATAATGCAAATTAAGCACATAGAGAGGAGCAAAGTGCTGTATGTAGTATCAGAGGGCAAGGTCATTATAAACTGGGACAGGAGAGGGTCAAGAGATTAGAAAAGAGTTTCACTGAGTATTTGAAGGATTTGACTTCTTTCTCCCATATTTTGACTGATGGAACACCTAACCAATTAGCTTCAGTGTACTTTGCAGCAAATAAAAAATAAAGGTAAAGTTTTAAAACATTAAAAATCAGATTTTTAAAAAAACAAAAGGCAATTACAAAACACAAGGGAAGCTAATTAACCTTTGTAGTCCCTCCCCCGCAAAAAAAAAAAAAACAAAACAAACCTCCCTAAGACTTAAAAGTCATAGACTTTTGGATGTGGTAGAGAGTTCCCCCCTGTAAACAAATTCACAAATACTTCTCATATTTGAGTAGAGATGATGATTTGTTCATTCTTGTAGTTTACCTACTTTAGGAATCTGATTTTTGTCCCCAAAGTATCATAACCAAAATAACAAAAAACAGTTTGAAAAAGCATCCTCTTCTCTCAATGTTTTCTCATATTATGAATACATTGTCCTTATTATGTTTTCTATCAAGAACTCACCAGTTTTATGATCCTCACATAATTTAAGATAAATGTATGGAAGCAAAATGCAAACACTTGGAAAATAATCACCTGAAAACCAAGTACAGATTGTAAACCAGTGGAAACCTTGCTAGAAACTAATCATCAGTTAATAACTGTAAAGATCGCATTTGCAAGGTGCAGTTGAAACCTTATTCTTCAATAATGGTAAATGGGACAACAGGGTAAAAGGAAGTTTACGACTCTCCAGAGACCAATTCTGAAATAATTACTCTTAGGAGTAGAATGTTCTCTTACTAGAGAAAAGAAAAAGATAGTTTTCACGGTGTGTCAAAGACTCTGAACTACACAGTCGTTTTTGTATATATATACTTTTTTTAACTTACCAGATTTTTAGAGAAATAGAGTTAAGGTCTGGAAACTGAAACTGTCTAAAAATGTAATTTAAAATAAAACTGTAATCTATCAAGTTGTCTTTGGAGTGATAAAAAGCGTAAGTGTACAGGGATGTAGAAGTGGCCTGGACAATAGAAGAATGAATTTTCATGCACCCTAGAGAGAATGGTAAGCCTAAGGTATTCTGCGAAGAGTCAGAGCTGTAACTGGGAAAAAGCAGGGCCTCACTAGAGGATCCAGAGGGCCACATGTGGCCTTGAGGCCGCAGGCTCCCCCACCTCTGATAGAGGATTGCCCCAGATCCCACTCCGAATCTCCCAGAAGGGCTAGATTTCTGGACGAGGCGAGAACTCAGGGCTCCAGGAGATCTCAACCGGTGCAGAAAGCGCTAGAAAGCTGGGATGGAAGAATTAAAAGCAAAGGAGCAGTTTAAACCTCCCTGGGATGGAGGAAGAGAATCATCACCCAAAGAAGAAGGATTGCAGAATGGTGAGCCCACTCAAGGTGGCCAGGTTCAAGGCTTGTCTAGGAGCAGGGCTGCAGAGCAGACAACAGATGTGTGACTTACCCTGCTACCCCTTCACCAGGTCCCAAGGAGAAGAGAAGGGGGTGCCAGAAGCAAATGAAGCAAAATTTACTTCGCAATTACATTACTAAACTACATTCGTGGTCTTATTCAGGGAGGAAGTGAGGGGCGTTGTACAGGCCTTCTTGCAGGGTTGGAAGCACCAGGAGCACCCAGGAAGAAGGCGGGAGAGGGCAGATAAAAGGAGAGAAGTCAGCACAATGTGGGAGTCCTCCTCCCGGCCCCTGCAGAGTACTCCTATGCTTCCAGGGGTCAAAAACACCAGGTGGAGCCAAAGAGACATCTGATCCTCAGTGGTCCCACACATAGGACTGCCAGGCTACCTAGGCTGTGGTGCTGCTGGTGGGAACAAAATGGGAAGATTTTGCAAACTTTCTAACAGCTTCATGTCTACCACTCCCACCTCTGGAGAAGTTGGAGCAAGCTTCTAGCAAAAGTAGACTCATCTGTAATAGAGGCTTACCACAAGGAAAGGCTTTATTTATTTACAGGCATGGGAAGAGGGGGATCCAGACTGAGGGAAGTTCCAAGAAAAAGTCAGCTCTTTCCCTAACTTCTTGTCTATCCATAGATACTGTAATGTAACTTGCTTTTATTAGCCACACATTTTCAGTAATCTGAATTTTGCCTCAACCAAGAGTTAACTAGTTAACTAACAGGAGGCCAAGAGTTAACTAGAAATAGATATAAAGGAATTTAAGGTTATATAGAAAATCCAGCCTTTTCCAGAGAATTAGGAATTATTCCTAATTGAGGGCTCTGTATTTGGACTGAGCTTTTCAATCTACAGTATACTCCCTAGACAGAAGGAAATCAAGTGGGCCTTAGGGACTATTATATTGATGCCTCACCCCAGCCTTAAAATGAGCTAGTAGTAGGGTGTTAGATTTTGATAAAGTATCATAATCTTCTTATGGAAAAGAGGGAGAAATGGAGATTCAGAATTCATTGAATGGCAGGACTTAAAGAGTAGCTGTTGATGGTTTAACTTGCCTGGAGGTCTCCACTGGAGTGCTCCAGGAATCTGTTCTTTGGTTAAAGCTACACAGTTTAACATGAATGAAATTCTTATCACATTTAAAAATGACACAAAACTAGGTGAGATGCCCATCATTCTGGATGACAGGATCCAAAAAGATATTAAAAGATTAGAAAACTGACCTGAATCTAAGAAAATAAAATTCAATAGGTTGTTTTGTTGTGGTTCATCCGTCACATGCATCTCTTTGTGACCCCATTTGGACTTTCTCGGCACAGATATTATAGTATCTCCAGCTCATTTTACAGATGAAGAAACTGAGGTAAATAGGGTTAAGTGACTTGCCCAGGATCAAACAGCTTTTGAGTGTCTGAAGTCAGATTTGAAACAGGAAGATGAGTCTTCCTGACTTCAGGTCTGGCACTCAATCTATTTTGCCAATCAAGTACTTTTACTTCAGAGTCAACACTCCAATTACCTGTAATCAATCAAAATTTACTAAGTACAAAAAAGAAAAAGAAAAAGGACACGTGGTACAGAGCTGCAGCGGCACACAGAGAGTTTCCAGAATCATTCATTGGGTCAGAAAATGCCTGTCATCACTGAACTGTTTATTCATATTGATAAACACCAGGATCCATACATAAAGAAGCTTGCAGAATGGGTGACAATCCAGAGCATTTCTGCATGGCCAGAGAAAAGAGAAGAAATCAATCAAATAATGAAAGCTGCAGCTACAAACATAAGACAACTAGGTGGCACAACCGAGCTGATAGACATTGGAAAACAAAAGCTCCATGATGGCTCAAAAATACCTTTTCCTCCTATTTTACTTGGTAAACTGAACTCAGATGCCCAAAAGAAAACTGTGTGTATCTATGGACATTTGGATATACAACCAGCAGCTCTGGAGGATGAACAGTGAGCCCTTCACATTGGTAGAAAGAGATGGAAAACTCTATGGAAGAGGTGCAACTGATGACAAGGGACCAGTACTTGGCTGGCTAAATGCCCTGGAAGCTTTTCAGCAAATGAATTTGGATATCCCTGTCAATGTCAAATTTTGTCTAGAAGGCATGAAGGAATCTGGTTCTGAATGCCTGAATTTTCTCCAAGAAAGATACTTTCTTCAAAGATGTGGATTATGTTTGTATCTCTGACAACTACTGGTTGGGGAAAAAGAAGCCCTGTATTACATATGGCCTCAGAGGAATTTGCTATATTTTTATAGAAGTGGAATGCTCTGACAAAGACCATCCTGTGACTTTGAGCTTCCAAAAGGTAAAAATGTAACACTGCTGCCTGTCAGATCAGCAGATGATGGTGCTCATTCACAAAATGAAAAACTCAACAGGCATAACTACATAGAAGGGACCAAAATGCTGAGTGCATACCTATGTGAAGTGTCTAAACTGAACTGAGCCATATACTTTATTCCCCACTTTGGAGAGTGACCATCTAACTGAAAGGTTGGTTAATCTGGTTACTGGGCCATTTTTCTAGCTATTAGGAGACCTCTTATTTTTCTCTTTTCCTTTCATAAAAACAAGCACCTATAAAAGCTTTGAACATATGCCATTACTATACCAAAGCTCTGTACACTATTATATAAAAATTGAACCACTTGAAGGCATAAGGCTGACAAATATCTATATTTAATTCCCAAGCTCTAACAAGGGTCTCTGAATTTACATATTCTTGTCTCAGCTGAGATGTTTCTGAAGTTGCTACAAAACTCCTTTTTTTTTTTCAAAAGGAATATTCCATCTAAAACAGGAACTCTTAACCTTTTCTGTGTCATAGACCTTTCAAGCAGTCTGGTGAATCAGAGTAATGTTTTATTTCCTGCAGTCATAATTGAAGAAAATGCTAAATTTCAGTTAGAGATTAATGAAAAATAAGACTTTTTTCCCATACAAGGTCAGAGACCCTTTGAAATCTATTTTTGAACCCCAGGTGACGAATCCCTGATCTAAAAATATTAAGTCCTGGAAAAGAAATGTTATTTAATTGATAGGTTGTCTTCAGTAATAGGACTTGATGTTTTGAGCAGCAGGCTATTATATGGTTATTCCTTATCTGTCTTCCTTTTTTTAAGCTTATTGGACTAATGTGTTATTTTATAAGGGAAATGTTGAAGATTCTGATAGAAATTAAGGTGATCACTTTGCTTTGTTAACATCTCCTTCTCTTGCTACATGGCCATTGTGTCATTAGCTCTCTTCAAGATTTTGGCGATTGGACTTTACTGTCTTTAAAAAATAGACCTACACTGAACTTAACCAGGATAATTCCTTTGTTTTTTCATGTATGTGCTGCTAAATAAAAATATTAAATGGAGGCTCAAAAAAAAATTTACTAAGTACCTGCTATGTGCCACACATATACATGACAATGCTAAGCATTGGTGATACAAAAAGCATCAAAAGACAATTCCTGCTCTCAGGGAATTGACAGTCTGAGGGGAGACAACATGCAGGCAAACGTGTGTGTGTGTGTGTGTATCTCAAACTATACACAGGATAAATAGGAAAAAAAATTGAGTGAAGGCACTACTATTAGGAGGGTTTGGGGAAGGCTTCCTGTAGAAGGTCTGCATGGACAATGCATTTTTGCTTATTGTTAATGTAATTTTGCTTCTTAATGGGAAGTTCTTTACCCTCTCTTAATAGGTCCATGTGACCTGCTGGAGTCATATGGAAGCCTGAGTCACATGTCATGTCACATAACAGGAAGAGGCAGAGCTAGAGCAGAGCTGACAGGAAGTTGGTCAGAGAGCAATCAAAGCTGGGAAAGGCAGCAACTAGCATGAGTGAGAGAGTTTGTGATTTGTTTAAGGGAGCCTGTTTGTGGGAAGCCTAACAGAGGGAAAGCTTGAAGAAGTGTCCTCTGCATTGTTATTGTGTATAGATTTCTTTGTTGCTATGATGGATTTGGCTTTCCGGTGTTTGAATAAGTGTTTTGGTTCTGTCTTCCATGTGGAGAGTCTGTTGTATTTCGGGATTCAAAATTGTTCTAGCATATTCATGGCTGCCATAGGCACTGTGAATATAATGTTGGTGCTAAAGGTAGTATTTTAGCTGGGATATAAAAGAAGCCAGGAAAGTCAGTAGGTAAAGGTGAGAAAGGAAAGCGGCTTAGGCATGGGGGATATCCAGAAAAAAATGCCCGGAGTCAAGAGATGGAGCATATTGTTCATGGAATAGACAGGAGGCCAATGTTGCTACATGGAAAAGTATGTATTGGAGAGTAAGGTGTAAGAAGACTGGAAAGGAGGGAGAAGGCTAGGTAATGAAGGGCTTTGAATGACAGAACATTTTGTATTTTCTGCTGGAGGCAATAGGAAGCCACTGGAGTTTACTGAGTATGGGGGTGACATGATCCAACTTGTGCTTTAGAAAAAATCACTTTAGTAGCTGATTGGAGAATGGATTGGAGTGGGGAGAGATTTGGGTCAGGCAGACCTACCAGCCTATTAGAATAGTGAAGGTGTAAGGTGACGAGGGCTTGCACTAGAGTGGTGGCAATATCAGAGGAGAGAAGGGGGAATATTTGAGATATAATATAAAGGTTCAATCAATAGGCCTACATCAATAGATTGTATATGGATTGTGAGCCTGAGGGACAGGGATGGTGTACAGTAATAAGGAAAGTAGTAGGAGGGAGAGTTTAAAGGAAAAGATAATGAGTTCTACTTTAAACATATTGAATTTAAGATGTCTACTGCACATCCAGTTGGAGATGAAAGCCAGTTGGAGGTATGAAATTGGAGGTCATCAGAGTTTGGGCAGGATAGGTACTTCCTTTGCACTTATCATCTGGATCATAGGTTCCTAAAGTGAGTGATACCACCACTTGGGGGGGTACTGGAATGATCCAGGGGGACAGTAGTAACTTCAGGTATAACTGGGGGGGCATTGAATAAAAATAAGGGGGCAGCAGAAACATAAGGAAAGAAGTTAAAAACATTTTGAAAAGCCATTTGTACGTTTCATCTGTTGTATAACGAAGTTAAAGTCATAGTGATTATATTATTTTCCAAAGAATTATAGCATGCATTGGCAGGAATATGTGTGGGTGAAGACTTGTTTTGATACAATATTAGATGATTATTACAGGATGCAATATTGTGTCATCAAAATTTCCATGCAGGAAAACCATAAATTTACAAGAAATTATAAAATTTAATATGCATCATTTTTTAAAAATTTCATATTTTTTAAAATGATGTACTTTTAAAAAAATCCACTGAAAGGTTAAAGAAAGTAGATTTCCAGTGGGGATGCTGAGTAATTTTTTTTTAAAAGGAGACAGTCAGCCAAATAAGTTTGGAAACCTCTGATCCGGACAATCTCAGCCACAGTAAAATCCCAGAATTGTTTCTGGTCATGAAGCCCTGCTATGAATCAAACTTGTCACATTGTTACTGTTACCACTCATCGTCAGGGCTACACCTCACTGTGCAGCCATTGGTATAAGTTTTGAGATCTCCCTGTACCAAAGCAGGTCTCCCCACAGGGGCGGGGCTCTGGCACGTGTGTCTTTGCTTGCAAGTCCTTTCCCTCACTTTGAAAATAAATTTCTGTTTGATTCCTGACTCTCCTGTCTTTAGCCTGCTTTGTTCTGCTCTAACCATCCATAGGTTAGAGGCCAATTCCATCCAGTTGACCAGAATTATCAACATAGAGATGGTAATGTCTGTGGGAACTGATAAAATAACCAAGTGAAGTAATATAGAGGGAAAAGAGAGGAGGACCTGGGACCAAACCCTGAGGGACACCTCTTATTAGGGAGTATAATTTCAAAGAGGATTCAGCAAAGGAAACTGAGGAGTGGTCAAATAGGTAGGAGAACCAAAAGAGAATGGTGATCCAAAATGGTGATCTCTAGAGAAGAGAACATCAAAAAGGAGGTGATCAACAGTGTCAATGGCTACAGAGAGGTCAAGGAGAATGAATACTGAGAAAAAAATTGGATTTGGCAACCAAGACATCATTAGTGAGAGAAATGAATTTTAATACTGTACCACTTGATTATTAATAATTTGTAATATTCCTTTTCCTGTAAAAAACAATTAGCTTAGAGGAGCCCCTCTCTTTCTAAAGAATGTCAGAAGCATTCTACCTCTGCTTAAGGCATCTTTCAACTAGGAAACCTGATTTCTGTTTAGGGTATAAACAGAATCCGGTGCATGTGAGTTCTCTCCTGTCCTCAATCTTTATTAGAGTTTAGGGCAACCAGCTCATGAAGAAGAAACCAAACTACAGAGAACTGGTTGAGGTGCTCAGATTGCTAGGGGGAGTTCCATCCTGCCCACACTCTCCCAATATGGTAATTTGGAGGAACTGGACATTTCTAGCCTGCCTCCTCACCAAATCTCCACCAATCAGGGTTGAGTTTCACTTGTCAGGTGAGCTCCCTGTCAGACTGCACACACCTGATTTAAGGTGTTTCAGCATCTCCCTTGGCATCTTTGGTTACCAAGAGAAACCACTGACCATCAATTTATTATTGGCTAGTCTAGTTAGTAAATTAATTATTTGTCTCTTGGGGTTTCATTGGCAACATCAGTGACTTTCGAAAGAGCAATTCTGGTGGAAGTTTCAGGTCAGAATCTGAATTGTAAGAATTAATACTTAATTAATTAATCAATACCTAATTAATTAATAGCTAAAACAGTAAGGAACTGTTCTAAGCATTGGATGTTCTGACCTGGCCTGGCAGCCATACCATATTCAATATACAGGTTCATTCAGTATTGGAACAAAAGCAGACACTTATAAATCATTTAACAGTTAAGGAAACTTATAAAGTCACAGAAAGAGAAGGGTGTTCAGCTGGAACTACACTGAGGGCACTCTGAACTGAATCATCTGGGTGAAGCTCCTTTGTCTGAATTACCCATCATTTTCTATCAGTCAAGCAGCAGAAAGCGTTGTGTGAGCTTCTCTGGGGAGTCTTAATGAAATTCAATCTTACTCATTGAATGGTTTATCTTATTCCAAATGGTTTTTCCTTGTATCCACAATAAATATTAATTTACCAATTTATCAATCAGGACAAATCAAAAAGGTTCTCCAACAAAACATGAGATGTCCCAAGCCATCTTTCCTTTTTCCCCTAGTCTAGTCTATGGTGTTCCTTATTTCAATTGGAATGAAATCACTGAGTTGTCATACATTTAATTCTAGTCTGAATGTGCTTAATTAGCCTCTTCAAAAATGTATTCCTCAATTAAAAATAAACAAATTTGTGATGGCTCTGTTGGCTTAAGAATTAGGAATGCCTATGTTAAATCTCCTTGCATTCTATATAATGACTACAGTCCATTCAACTGAATTGAGTCCCAAACTACACGTACTCAACTATACTCAACTACAATAAAGTCCTTTTGTCAAGGCCATTCCTTAATTCCAGTAGAAAACATAGGGATCTTCTGGAAAGATTTTCAACATTAACCTTAAAGACTATAACTCATCTGCACCAATATTGCAGTGGGCTCAGTGAGACTTCTATATCTTCCTTCCTTCTAAAGCTAGGGTAGGGTTCTATAGTGACCTAAAGTTTCCCAGTAAATGGAAACCATTCCACAGAGGCAAAGGAACTGCTATGTTTCAGGGCATTTATCTGACCTCATATATCCCCGCTATTATCATCAATGGATCAAGTCCATTAAGGTTCAATTAGTGTGTCTTTGACAAAGAAAGGGTTCCTCTTCTTCGATAAATATTCAACAAAATGGAAATCCTTCCTATTAATGGAGAGAGAAAACTCTAAATTGGACCAAAATTGCTCACGTGTTAAAGTTTACTCCTTTTATAATGTTTTCAAAAAAATAAAATGTGTCTTGAAATGCAATCATACCCATCAAATGGCCTATCTTATTCCAAATGGTTTCTTCTTGTAATTATAATAGATATTCATTTATCAATCAGGACAAATAGGAAAGGTCCGCCAACAAAACAGGAGCTATCCCATACTATCCTTCTTTGTACTAGTCTTGCCTATGTGGATGTTTCTTAAATTGAAATGAAACCATTGAGTTCCAGGCCAATTACTTTATTTCAGACTGAATATGCTTATCCTTTTTAAGAATGTTTTCCCCAACAAAACAGAGAGATCTGTGATAGTTCTATTGGATATAGGATCATGAATGCCCATGTTAATTCTCCTTCTTTGTAGGTAATGACCACAGTCCATTGAATTGAGTCGCAAGCAATTTGTACCAAATCACAAGGATTACAGCAAAAGTCCCTATCAAGAATATTCAAAGGCACTGAAGTCATGGATTGATTCTAGTAGAATACATAGATATCTTCCTGAAAGCTTTCCAACATTCTACTTAAAAGTTACATCATATTAGGTAAGCCTCTATAATGGTAATTTAAATGAGAAGATCTTTCCCATTCATTAATAGGTCCATGTGGCATGTTTAAATCACATGGAAGTGAAAGAAGGAGTTTGCTGAATAGGCAGAACAGGAAGAGTGGAGCAGAACTAAGAGGAAGTGAATGAGAGTAGTTAGGGCAGAAAGAGAGGACACAGGTATTTAGGGAGAAAATTGAGGATTTGACTCAGCAGGAAGTCACAGATATTTTGAGTCAGTTCACCCAAAAGTTGGGAGAATTGTTAATATCTCGGATGGTGAGAAGTAATGATGAAGGAGCTAGAGGAATTTTGATAAATGGTGTGGATTACTTGAAATTTATAAGTGTCAGTGTTTGTAGAGCAAGCCTTTAGAAATTACAATACAGCTTTGACTGCAGAAGGATGCAATAAGCAGTATCCTACAGATGCCATGTGGCCTAGTGGAGTTAGACCCTGGTATTCACTTAGGGACTGTATAAGAAAGTTAAGGAGAAGGTAATGACTGCCACAATGAACAAAAATGCAGGTGCATACTATGATACCCCCTTATCAGTTTCCCATAGGAATATAATAGTGAAGATGGCTCCTCCTGGTTACAAACACCTAGTTTTGACTCTAATAATTGGGGAAATAGGAAACCCTCTTTTGGAAGTGCAAGATAAGATTTCACAGTTAAATGACTTAGGGGACTGGGGAAAAGATAAATTTCCTCAAGAGAAAAAAGTAAATAGCCAGCAGATTCAAAGTCAAAAAAGATTAACAAGAAAAAAATTGTTTACTGCTCTATTGAGAGCAGGGGTAGATTTCTGAAACATAGATGATATTCCAACTGATGAACTATACAAAATGTCCCAAGAAAAAGTGCTTGATACTAGACAGAGTAGAGAAGTAAGAATTGCCAATATAGATCCTCTTGAACTGTTGTATCCAAGTTGTCACATCTTCAGGGAGAATAAGAGGTTGGCCAAACCCCCAGCCCAGATTAAAGAAATACACAGATGAGATTATAGACTCCATATCAATTTGACCATATATTCAAAATATGGATCAAATACTGTAACCAAGGCATTAATAGAAACTGGGGCAGAGGCTTTCTTTATATATGGAAAGCCTGATAAGTGTAAACATGGAACATGTTTAACATCAATATCACAGGACTGGGAGGGGCTGAAATATCAGCCAGACAAGTCAACCTAACAATGAAAATTGGACAACTACCTAAGAAAGAATATACCATGGTAATTATGCCTATTCCTGAATACATCATGGGAATAGATATATTGAGAGATATGACTCTAAATTTACCTGAGGGGAGAGATACCAATTTTCAGTAAGGAAGATAGGAATTAATACAGTTTTAGTAAGTAAAATAAAAATGGACCCAATCACTTTAGCTGAACCTTCTAAAGTAATTACTTTAAAGCAGTATCATATGCCAAGTGGGCAAGATGAAATTATCAATACTATAAAGGAATATGTTGAGGCAGGAGTGTTAGTTCCTACACCACTCGATGGAATAATCCTGTCTGGCCAGTACGAAAGTCAGATGGAACATGGAGGATGACAGTGGATTATAGACGATTGAATAAGGTGACTCCTTCCTTGTATGCTTCCGTTTTAGATGCCATTACCTTAAAAGAAAGGATTCAGAAATATAATGGCACTTGGTACACAGTTATTGATTTAACCAGTGCTTTCTTTACTATCCCAATAGATTCAAAACGATGGGACCAATATGCTTTCACTTGGCAAGGCCGACAATATACCTTTACATGCTCACCACAAGGATGTCTGCATAGCCCCACTATTTGTCATAGGATTGTGGCTGAACATTTAGACGAATTAGAGCTACCTGATGTACAACTTACCCACTACATAGATGATATTATGATGTAGGGAAAAAATATAAAAGAAGTGGAGAAGGGTTTGACATTTTTAATTGAGCATATGAAAAGCAAAGGGTGGAAAACTAATCCTGCAAAGATTCAAGGTCCAGCCCAAACCATAAAATTTGGGGGTATACAATGGAATAAGGGGCTATGAGAGATTTTCCCACAAGCCCAACAAAAGATTTAGGATTTTCCTATACCCACCAATAACAAAGAGACCCAAAAGTTTATAGGATTCTTTGGATACTGGCGACATCACATACTGCATCTAGGACAGATTTTGAAACTCTTGTATGAAATTACTAGGAAAAAATATGAATTTGATTGAGGACTTGAACAGAGTAAAACTTTTGAAAAAGCAAAAGCCACTATACAATTGGTCCTACTAGATTTATGACCTATGCAAAGTGACCCAGTGGAATTACAAGTGACTGTACAAGACGAATATGCAAATTGGAGTTTATAGCAAAAACAACAAAGCCAAAATGTACCCTTAGGATTTTGGTCTAGGAAACTCTCTTCTTCTAGAATTCAATATACCCCTTTTGAAAAGCAGTTGTTAGCTACATATTGGGCTTTGGTAGAGACTGAACTGACTTTGGGCCATGAGGTAATATTAAGGCTTGAAATTTCAATTATCACCTGGGTAATGAGTACCCCAGCTTCTCACAGAATTAGACATGCTCAAGAGGCTAGCATAATTAAATGGAAATGGTATATTCAAAATAAATCTAAGGCATGCAAAAGTGGAGTTTCTGCTTTACATGAATCTATAGCAAACATAGATACTGAGGGAAATGATATACTCCTAAACCAAAGCAACAGTTGGTACAGTCCTTGGTCAAATGGAATGAGGGATAAGATGGATTAACTGAAGAACAAAAGAGAAATGCATGGCTTACTGATGGGACAGCAAAATATTTGGGCCACAAAAGACGTTGGAAAGTGGTAGCCTATAACCTATATACTAGGCAGACTTTGGAATATACTAGGATAGGTAGAAGTAATCAATATGCTGAACAGTACAGTAAGCTAGCAAAACAGAACAAGGAGGACATTGTCATATATTCACTGATTCATAGGCAGTAGCTAATGGGTTAGCTACATGGATGCCCATGTGGAAAAATCAAAATTGGGAAATTTGGGGCAAACAAGTTTGGGGCAAAGAATTATAGGAAGACATATGGGACACGTTTTTGGTTATTAATTTGTCAATTTTTCATGTAGATGCTCATGTGGTCCTCACCATGTGAGATCATGAGTGCAATGCAGATGCTGATTGCCTAGTAAAGGTTGCTACTCAACATATTGTCCCTACTCTGACACCAACTGATGAGCCGGTACTAGCAAAATGGGTCCACAAAAATGCTGACTATTTAGGGGTACAGGTCACATACTACTGAGCATAAGACTGAGGTATCAGCATCTCTAATTCATTGTTAAAACAAGTAGCAGAGGAATGTCATGTATGTCAGTTGGAAAAGGAATGAACTGTTCCTTGGGTAGTAACTGGAGAGATAGCAAGGGGAAAAGTACCAGCCCGGATTTGGCAAATAGATTATATTGGCCCTCTACCCCAAGATAAAGGATGCAAATTTATATATACTTGTGCTGACATCTATTCAGGTGTACTAACGGCTTGTCCCTATAAGAATGCAACCCAGAAAAACACCTGTAAAACTCTAGATATCATAAGTCTATATTATGGAACCTCAATGCAGATCCAAAGTGACAACAGGTCACATTTCAAAGGTAATAAAATGAAGAGATATTGTGTATTAAACAACATATGCTACATTATCCACAAGCATCTGGGTTAATTGAATGAATGGATTATTGAAAGAACGGTTAAGGAAGATAAATTCTAATAATTCCAAACAGTTAAGGAAGATAAATTCTAATAATTCTTATCAACTTTGGAAAGATAATTTGTTCATTGCCTTGAATAATTTAAATAATAGACTATTGGGAGGAAGTACACCTCTATCCAGAAGACCCCAAATCTGCAAATTAGAAAACCACAAACACATAAGACCCCAAATATTGGGTGTTGGACTTTGAGTCCAGATGTCCCAGCACTGTATCCAGGGACATCTGGTTCAGCAGGATATGATTTACATCGTTTAGAGTACTTTAGGTTGGATAGAAAAGAAATAAGAAAAATCTCTATTGGAATAAGTATGAAAATCCCCCAAAATCATTTTGGACAGATATTGCCTAAATCTGGATGAGCAGTTTGGGGAATACATGTATTGGCTGGAGTGATAGATTCCAATTAGCAAGCAGAAATTGTGACATTCCAAAATTAGGTGAAGAACCCATACAGTTTTATAAAAACGATATTTCAAGTGATTATTATTCCTTGTGAAACAATATCCCATGTGGAAATTGACCTCTTTGTGAAACAACTAGCAAAGGAACTGAAGGGCTGGGTCCTACCAATACCATAAAATTGGGAGCTAAAGTATGGTAAAAAGGAAGCCAACGATGTCCCAAAAGTTGCATACATTTATTGCTGTTTATTCAGGAGATAATTACCAAACTGCACCCTTAACTCACATATTCTATCATGGATGAGTCTAGTGGGTTCATCAACACCAGAGCACGGCTGACCCTATATCTACCCTGCTTCTGGTTATTGTCTCCTTCTTTCTTTTTTGGCTTTCTGTCTGTTAAACTTGTTTGCGAGATTTATTTTCTGTAGACTTAGTATCCTCCACCTGCAGATACCTGATTCTTTAAGTCAGATGTCACCCCTGGACCTGACATTGGAAGTAGTCATGGAAGAAGAGACCTTCACCCCTTACCACAATATTTTGGGCCCCATTCATTGGAGGGGGAATGATGGGATGCTTGTGCTCACATCCCATCCTAAGATATTGTTTTATGTGCTCACTTTGTGTGGTGCCTGTTATATTGTTGTAAAGTTATGCTGACACCAGTTGCCTATGATATTGTTTTATGTGCTTATTTTCTGTTATCTCTGTTAAAGTTGTTGATATTTGAAACTTACAGAAGTGATTGATGAAAACTGAAAACAAATAAATTAAAAAACAAATAACAAAACCCCAGTGAAGCAGTGCAGAAACTTAATGAGAAGATTAGGGGCTTCAATAAAGTAGCAGCATATAGAAGAAAATAACAAGAACAAAAAAAAAGACCAATTACCTAAGAAATGTGTGTGTGTTCATCCTTCGATGCCAAAGAAGACCATGCCATCAGAGAAATGACACGACTTGCACTTGACTTTCTTTTGAGTGACGGAGGACTGTGCAGCCTCACTTCTCCTCCATAGCCATCTGAATCCAGGAATCAGATATTCATCAGGAGGACTGGAGATGACCCAGGATGGGGCAATTGGGGTTAAGTGACTTGCCCAAGGTCATACAGCTAATGAGTGTCAAGTGTCTGAGGTGACATTTGAACTCAGGTCCTCCTGACTCCTCCACTGGTGCTCTATCCACTGCACCACCTAGCTGCCCCACCTAAGAAATATCAAAAGAATCAAAGGCCCCTCCCCCCATTATTCTTTTATTTTAATATAATGAAGCCAATAGACTTGAGAAAAGCATCTCAGATTTGGAAATAATTTTATTT
Source organism: Bettongia penicillata ogilbyi (assembly GCA_023548195.1). Classification (NCBI taxonomy): domain Eukaryota; kingdom Metazoa; phylum Chordata; class Mammalia; order Diprotodontia; family Potoroidae; genus Bettongia; species Bettongia penicillata. Next base: position 665,429 of record JAJHZJ010000450.1, on the reverse strand, counting down.
TTGTCTTTGAAACCCTTTGTCCGTTGTGAACATTTCCTGCTTCAGGTCATTTAAGAATCTTCTTAGGGCTGTAATCGCATGTTCTTTCAATGACTTATATGAGCGAATATCTTGCTAGATTTCCCTCTTTCATTTCTGTTCAAAAACCATTTGAAAATTCTTATAGTCTGAATCATTTCACCAAGTTGTTTTTTGGTTTTTGTTTGTTTGTTTTGGGGATGCAATTGAGGTTAAGTGGCCTGCCTAAGTCATATGGCTCATGTCAAGTGTCTGAGGTCACATTTGAACTCAGGTCTTCCTGACTCCAGGGGCAGTGCTCCATTCACTGTGCCATCTTACCCTATTTTATCAAAGCAATATTTTAAAAGCCAATGTTTACTTTTAAGTATTTTTAAGTGCAGGAGGAACTTCCAAGTGAAGAAGGTAGGCAGCAGATATATGTATTTTGTTTCTATTAAGCCAACAACACTACCCTTTTGCTAGCACGCTAAACTCATTCCAGGTAAGCTGAGTACTCTGGGACTCAATTATGATTTTCAATATCCCCAAGAATGAACTGGTTTCCTTCAAAGGTAAACTTCTGACAGCCACCAAAAAACAAACATGGTGGCTCAGTGCAGATGACAGCTCCCAAGCATAAAGTTGTCAGTGACCACGTAATTGCCAACTCCTATGGTTTTGTAGTCCTTACCCTTCCTGACCTCCCCGCCGCACTTGACACTGTGAACCACTTTTTTCTCCTGGATACTTTTGCTGTATTTTTCTGTTCACTTCCTAGCTATCCTTTCCTCAGTTTCCTTAGCTGATTCATCATCTATATCACACCCATAACTGTGGGTGGTTTCTAAGACTTTGTCCTGAACCCTCTTCTCTCTATATATTCTCTGATAACTTCATCAGTTTGACTCCTAGATTTATCTCATCAGTTCCAGTTTGTCCCCTGAGCTTCAGGCCCCCATCTCCAAACGCTTATTGAGCAATTCCACTGGAATGTCCTGAAGATATCTCAAAGTGCCCAAAGCAGAACTCGTTATCTTTCCCCATAACCCTACGCTTCTGCCAAATCTTCACGTCTCCTGAAGTCACCATCATTGTTTTAAGTCTCACAAGTTGATGAACGCAACTTCTTGCTCTCATCTCACACCAGCTCTAACCATTTCTACTTCCACATTATCTCGTACATCTGACTTTTTTTCTCTTTAACACTATTACCTTAGTTCATAACCTCTTCAGACTTCAGCAACCTTCGAACTAGTCTTCTTGCCTCAAGTTGCTCCCCACTTCACTTCAAAGCAGCTAAAAATAATTTTCCTTAGGCACAAATCTGACCATGTCACTCTTATTCCATTTACTCCAGTGGCTCCCTGATGGCCTCTGAGATAAAATGTAAATTCTTCTGCTTGGCTCATAAAGTCCTTTACAACTCACCCCAACTTGTCTTTTTAGTTTCATTGTACTTTTCTCTCATATTCTAATGGTCCACCCACAGTATACTTTTTTCTGTTAGACACACATGGAACTCCATTTCCTGTCCATACTTTTACACTGGCCATTTCCCATACCTAAAATTAATTCCTTCTTCATCACTGTCATAGACTCTATTTTAAGATATAGACTAAGTACCACTTTCTACATGAAACCCTTTTTTCCCCTCAATAACTTAATCACCTTGACTCTATTAGTATTCTCTTTATATTTATTCTCTATATACTTAAATATGTATTTGTTGTCTCCTGTTAGAATATAAATTCCTTGAGAGCAGGAATTATTTTATTGCTTGTATTTTTAACCCTAGTGTCTAAGATGGAGTGGGCTTTTAATAAATGCTTGTTGACTGATAAACCCAAATAAGAAATATGATTTTTTGGGTGATGTATTAAAGAGTACAGGATTTGTAAGAAGATAATCTGGGCCTGGATCCCAGTCCTACTACTTATATGTCATGACTCCTCAGCTTTCTTATCTGTTGTAGTGAGATCTACAATTTCCAAATTAATCAATATGATATGTGTAGTGATTATACTGTTTAGATCTGCTGGAGTTTCCCTACTTTCCAGGAAACCCTGACTTGGAAGCTGAGATTACAGTCAACATGTTGCTACCAATGTGATCAATCAGATCCCAACATGTTAACAATCCCCAAGCTTGTAACTCCCAAGTAAATTGAACCAGGTACCTTACTTCTGCTTCTGGCCAAGCTAACCCAGATTTTGTGCCCTGTGGAACAATCACAAGACTCAATGACCCTAACAACTTGATGACCATTCACACAAGACCCCAAAATGCCTGTGTTGTGGTCCAGTGGTTTGTGGTTTTCACTTAAAAAACCCTACCCCAGCCATAAGCAGGTGAGCCCCACTTCTTAAGAACTTTGCTTAAAGCAGTTTCCCCTCACTTTGAAATTAAACTTCGGTTTGATTCCTGGCTCTCCTATCTCTGGCCTACTGTTTAGTTTCAATCATCCACAAGTTAGAAGCAGTTTGGTCAGATTGACACTGTGAAATGGTAAATTTAGCCTCCATAATCTCTAAGGTCCTTCTCAGACTAACATGCTATACTCCTTGCTCCAAAAAGAAATCTCTAATTTAAAGTTTGTTTACAATAGCAGTGTCAAATTAAAATAGAAACAGGGGTATAAAACCCTATGTATAGGATCTCTGAGGTCCATATATAATGATTTAGAAATCCTCATATTAAAATTATCTATGTTCTACTATATTCTATTTCATTAAATACTTTTCAGTTACATATTAATCTGGTTCAGGCCACACTGGGCACTAGGAAGTGTTGTAATTTACAATGGGGTATTTGACACATCTGGTTTACAAGATAATTGATGTGAACTAAATAGTGAACTTGATTTTTTGCAGATAGAAAGAACTAAAAGCAAACATGGCTGATTTAAAGACTGTCTAGGTATTTTTGAAAATGTTACTATATTAACATATGATAAAAGTTAAATTTATGAATGGGATGTAATCAGTTGCATGTGTGTAAACTGGGAATCTAAAGAAATCCTTTTCTTTGGGTAGATCTCCATTCCAGTTTGGTTATTTTCAAATCCAATAACAGCACCAATGATCCCAAACAGCAAACAGTTTACAAAGTAAATGAGGTATGTAAGAATGTTAAATAATAAGACTGATCTTAAAAAATAAATTCAAAGGATTGGGCTCCCTTCCTATAATAGCTTTGATAGTATCTTTTATGCTCCTCTCCGCAACTTGCACATCCAAATTTTTTTTTCTTTCTAGTAGCTACCATATTTATTCTAATGTTCTGCCATGGCTCAAAAGTATCTCTGGAACTCCTCCGAGTCCATGAGGTATTGCACGATCTCTTGAATATCCCTAATGGTGTTCAGTCTTGGTAAAATAATTTTGGGTCAACCACTTCTCTTTTGAGGATCAACTGGTTCTCAAAAATGGTTTCAGAAAGAGTAGCATCACTGGGTAACGTGAAAAGGTAACCCATGATTTTGTCAATGTGGAAACTTTATCCATTGAAATAAGAGTGGGAATCATAGTTTCTGGGATGCTAAAAGGTTAGTTGACTTGCTAATTAATGGTTATACAGCTAGGATGTGCTGCTGAACAGGGTCAGGCAAAGTCCTGCAGCTGTACTGACTGGATTCACTATAGATTTATGTTATCTATTCTCAACTAATGCCTACTGTAGGAAGGAACCTTTTATTCCTCCCCAAATGATTTTTCATTACACTCTTAACACACTTCATTCCTCAAGCCTCAAACACCATCCCTCCTAACATGCTCTAAGTTCAGACTCTCGATTCAGATTTTTCTTGGGGAAAAAAAAATCAGACTCTAGCACAAACTCCCTCTTCTACCTTTCTGCTCACAATCCTCTGAGATAATGACCTTTATTACCTCCTCCTCTACCCTAGTCTCTAAGGAAGAGATGCCCCTTCTCTCTAAGGTCAATTCTACATTCATCCTTGACTCTATCCCCTCTTCTCCAGCAAACTGCCCCGTTATCATTCCTCCTAATACTCAATCTTTCTCTATTAGTGCCTTCCTTCCTTATGGCCTATAAACATGCTCAAGTCTCTCCTATCCCCAAAAACTTCTTATGAGATTCTCCCTATCATCCTTTATGTTTATGCTTTTTCTCAGCTAAATTCCTGGAAACAGCAGTTTACCCTCCATTTACCCTCCATTTCCTCTCTTCTCACTTTTCTGAATCCCTGCAATCTGGCTTCTGATCTCATCATTCAATTGGAACTGTTCTCTCCAAAATTACGTATGATCTCCTCATGGCCAAATCTTTTCAACCATGGTCTTTTCTCAACTCTGATCCTCCTTGACCTCTCCTCAACCTCTGACACGTAATCATCCTCTTCTCCTAGATCATCTTTTCTCGAGGTTTTTGGGAGACATTACTATATTAAACACTACCCAATCTCTCTCCTAAATCACCATCCTGCATCACCAATTTCCTTCTAAACATTTCAAATTGGACATGCTATAAACTCAACCTGTATAAGAAAAAATTTATTTTCCTTCAAAACTCACCCCTCTTCCATATTTCAGTATTAATGTCAAAGGCACAACTATCCTTGTCACCCCATTTTATAAATTCAGTGTCTTCCTCACTCTCGTCTGATATACATCACTTGCCAAATCTTGTTTCTTTACAACCTCTCCTACATCCATCCTGCTTTCTCCACTCACATAACCACAACCTACGTTCAGGCCCCTCATCTCACCTAGACCAGGGCTTCTTAAATTGCTTCCACTCACAAACTACCCTTTTCTAGTGTTGTATGGCCTGAGAGCATGCACAATGTGATGTGCACATGCTTTGTGTTCAAAACCAAGGCTGCAGTGAAGTTGTATAACACAACACAGGGAAGAACTGCCAAAAACACTTCACATTCATTAGGCATTTGATGTTTAATTTTTGGTCACTGTATGTTCAGAAATCTTTTACTGCTGCCAGATTTTACACAATAGGACCCACAGTTTAAGTGCTTACCTAGACTAGTCAAACAGCCTTCTATTTAGCCTCCCTGCCTCAGACCTCTCCCCACTCCAATCCACCTTCCACATATTTGATAAGGTGATTTTCCAAAAGCACAGTCTGCTCATACTAAACCTCACCACCTCAATAAACTTTGGTGGTTCCCTCTTGTTACAAGAATCAAATATAAACTCTTCTGCTTAACATATAAAGAGCTGTACAATTCACTCCCAGCTCCCTCCTACTTTTATAGCTTACTCCCCTCTTTGTTTTGATCCAGCCACACTAACCTACTTGCTGTTTACACACACCATGTTCCATCTCCCAACTCCATGCCTTTACATTGGCTGTCTCTCACACCTAGAATTCATTCCCTCCTCACTTCCTGGTTTCCTTTAAGATTCAATCCAAGCACCATGTTCATGCAGCCTTTCCGGATCCAAGCACTTCCTGGTTTCCTTTAAGATTCAATCCAAGCACCATGTTCATGCAGCCTTTCCGGATCCATCCAGCTGCTACTGCAACCCCTCCAAAATTACTTTGTATTCATTTTGTGTGGATTCTGTGTATGTGTGGCTATACATACATATGTGTAAATGTGTATTTGTACACGTGTATATACATGTTATACATATACATTCTTGGAGGGTAGGGGCTGTTTCTCTTTTGCCTTTATATTCCCAGTAAATTTAGTAGTAAGTGCTTAAAACATGTATGCTGATTGAATGTTCTTTCAGAGTCAGGGCTTGTATCCATACACTCCTTACTCCAAGGTTGGCCCTTTATCCACCATACTACACTTTTTTCAATACATTTATACAGTAATTAAAAAAAAGTAAATGGGAATTTAGTAATCCAAGAATAGCAAAATGAGGGTCCCAATAGTCTATGCCATAATCCCACCACACCTAGAGCACAGCATTTAGTTACAAGTGCCGAATTTCAGAAGGCTGGAGAGAATTCAGAGATGGGCAACAAGAATAATAAAGGGCCTCAGGATCGTATCAGAAGTGACTGAAGAAACAACGTACATTTAGCCTGGAGAAGGCTTAAGGGACAAGACAGCTGTTCTGTGGACGGGTAAGACCAGGTGCTTGCTTTTGTTTCTTGACCTAGGAGGGCAGAACCATGATAGAGATACTCCAAATCAAATGGGCCTGAGCAGAAAAACCACAGATGAGAGAGACTGTGCTGATTTCCTTCTCCACAACAAAGGCAGACAGAAATCTACAGTTCAGAAGTCAAGAAAGAGGCAGTGCACCCACACCTATGCCTTCTCCTGTCCTATTCCTGACTCCTTTCCCTTTTCTGGGGACACTGGCTAGGAGCAAAGCTGGGCAGGTGGGGACAGAAGAGGGAGAGGGGAAGTTAGAGGAGTCCGAAGGGAAGATGGGAGGAAGAAAAGAGGAGGGTGAATAGGAGAAAAGATGAGAAACAGGAGAATGGGGGAGGGGAAAAGAGGAGGAAAAGGAAGAAAAGGGGAGGAAAGGGAAAATAAATAGGGAGAGGAGAAAAAGAAAGGGGGAAATGGGAGAAGAGAGGAGTGCCAGAACGAGGGAAGCACGTGGGCGCCCAGCCACCCCCGCTCACCCCACCCCCGCCTGGGCCTAACAGCCAGGGTCCGGCAGCGGCGTTAGGCCTCCGGCCGTGTCTCCCTCCGTCCGTCCGGGGGTGCCCCAAAGGGGCCGCGGGGCTTATGGGTGGGGGGGCTGGGCAGTCAGGCTGGGCAAGCTCGGGGATCCGCCTCCTTCGACCTCTCGGACGGGAAGGAGCGCGCTCGCCGCCCGGGCTGGATCCAAGGCTGCCCCAGCCGCCGGACGCACCTCGGTCCCATTGCCGCCGCTACCACAGCTGTGGCCGAGGCAGCTCTGCGCCGGTTCCCTTCCCTTACATCCTCCTTTTCCTCCCACCCCGCCAGCATCCCTCTCCTCTAGGGCGGCCCGTCACGTGATCAGCAAAGGGGGCCGGCCAGGAAGAGACGAGAAGGGGGTTGGGATTGTCTCCTCCAGGCCCTGGAATCTCTTGTCTTACATGATTGGCTGGAGAAATTGTCCTATGCCTGCTGGGAAACCTCTTAAGTCTTGGACGGCCAGGAAAGCCGCAAGGGTTGTTGGGAGTTGTAGTGTACACTTCTCTTCAGTTTCTCAACTACACTACATGCAGAATGGGGTCTGCTGGGAAATGTTCAGAAAGCCAGGATTTCCTTGAGATTGTTCCTCTTTTTGTTCCACAGGGGAAAACTCAATAAAAATTTCCCTCGGGTCTTTGCGACAAATGACCTTCCAAACTGTTTAAGTTGGGAAGATGAGGGTAGAAGATGTACAAAATTGGCATTTGAAAAAAAAAAGAGGTCACTGACTAATACAATGATTCTATAGGTTACCTAACTGGCATGTTAAAGTTCTTTATGGTTACAGGTAGCAGTTTCCCTGCATTCTTTTGAGAGTTATAAGGTTACAATGTTATAAAAATGTTACAAAGTTATAATGCATTGTACCAATGTCCTCTTTAATTTTAAGTTGTGAGCAAATGCTCATTCTGGATGACAACCAGATGATGGATATTAAGTGAACTTGAGCAGTTTAAGATACCATCAAATAAAACATCCTAGAATTAACCTGACACAATGAATGATATGTATACAGTGTTACCTTTACACAGCCAGGTTATGTCTTCCTGTTATGTGTCTTAGTTCCTCTACATCATTTCATTACCACAGAATGGTCTGAACTGGAAAGAGTCTTAGTCCAGATGAGCAGCAGAATGAGGAAATAGTTTACTTGTCCTATTGCTAGTGAGTTATTGGTGTAGTTATGTCTTCAGCCCTCCCCCTGCACCAGACCATAGAACTTTCCACTACACCGCACCAAAATCCCAAGATGATAATATGACTATTGATAACAGGACAGGGCCAGCCAGACTTCAAATCAGGAAGACCTGGATTCAAGTCCTACCTCTGGCACATACTTGCTGTGTAACCCCAGGAGAAGCACTTTAAACTTGCCACATTTTTTTTGAGATGGGAAGAAAGCAGGTGGAGAATAATGTCATCCCTTCCACTTACACACCAAACCTGGATATACAAGTACTAACAACAGCCAGGTGTATTGATACCCCAGAAATGAAGCCTTGAAAGGAGATGGAACTATGGTCAGTGGAGTAGGACTGATGCTGAATAAACTGTCTCTGGTCTTAATTTCAGTCAATTTCTTCTGGAGTGAGACCAAACCAGTGAATGGTCACAAATAGCATTTATGAAAAGGGTAATAATCTCCATTCCTGGGGGCCTTTATGAGTATTACAAAATTAACAGCAAAGGGGCAGAGGTAGCAAAGAGAGGACAATATATCCATCCATCAATAAAATGCCCACGGCTCACTAACTAGTGTGCCAAGCGCCAGGGATATCAGGACAGTCTGGGACCTTAAGTAGTTTACAAGTAGCTCTTCTAATTGAAGAGACAACATGATTTTACAGGTATGTAAAAGACATAGACAAATCAAATACAATGTAACCTCGGAGGGGAAGCCAGTTGAGGGGACCAGGAAAAGTTTCCTGTGGTAGATGATGCTTTGTAATGTTAAGATAATTTGAAGATCTTCACTGCCCATGTGACCTGCTTTGAACTTTGGCTATAGTAGAAAAATTTTCAAGGGAACATTTCTCCCACAAACCTATGGCACATTCTTCCCAAAATACATATGACAGAATCTGGCAACTCTTGTGGGGAACACCACCTGGCAAGGCTTGCTGGCAGCAACTGGAAACCAGGAAGGAAGAACCTGATTGTGCCTGGGAATTTACCTTACATAGAGGGAGACAATCTCAGTGATATATCACACATATATTTACCTAGGTTTCCCAGGTAAAGCCCATGAAGCCAAAACACTGAGAAAGAGAGAATCCTCCAAATTTTACTGGACTTTTCAGTTTCTGACACGAGGGTTTTAATAGATAATGAAAGATAGGTGAGATTTTCCTGTTCTGGTATTTCTTTTTTGGGAAGAGGTAATATACGTACATACATACATATACATACACATACATATATATAACACTGAGTTAGCCTGGTTACGAAAACTACATGGGATTATTGACTTCAGTTGTCTTTTGAGCATTAGGAAATCCTATGAGACATTTTGAAGTGAAATGCTGTTGTCAAAAGTTTTAAGGATCTTAGTAGTGTAAAATAATTTTCAGTGATTTTCTGTTTCTTCTTTTGTTGTGAAGTCTTTTTTTATATTTGATATTGGTCATTTGATTTTTCCTTTTAAAATTAGGTGATGGTTTAATTGATTGCTTTTAAATGAGTTTGTATTTTATTTATATCTTTGAATTTTGTTAATTTTTTTCAGAATTTCTCTTTTGATGTTCATTTAGAGTTTTTAATTAGTTTTCTAGAGTTTTTAAAGTTGCATGCTAAATTCATCCTTTTGTTTGTATCGATGAATGTTTAAGTACATTAATTTTTTCTAAAGGATTATTTTGGTTGCATCACAAAAATTGTAGTATGTTATCTTATTGCCATTATCCCCATTAAAATTATCTATTGTTTCTGATTTGGTTTTTTTGACTCACTAATTCTATATGATTAAATTACTTAGTCTCCAATTAATTTTTAATTTAAGACTTCCGGGTTTTATTACACTCTCTGAGTCCTGAAGACAAGATGACTCTGAAGGAAGACTTGGATTATTTCCACCTGTTAGAATGTAAACACTTTGTTCTTATTTCACATTTGCATTTCTAATTTTCTAATTAGTTTTTACCTTTTCATCAGGAATGCTTGGGAATTCTTAATTTCATTAAAGGTTCTTTTTTCTTCTATAGAATTATATTGTTTTTGTTTGCTGCAAGACTGTTTCTTCTGCTTCTTATAATACTGAATACCAAACTATCTGCCCCTTTAAAAATAGTGTCTCCTAAATCTTGTATGATCCTGACTATAGCTCTCCGTGCTTGAACTTTTTTTGTCTGTTTGCAGTATTTTTTTTCCTTGACCTAGAAGCTTTAGACTTTGGATATGACATTCCTAGGAGTTGCATCTTGGGATTTCTTTCAAGAGGCAGCTGGTGGATTCTTTTTATTTTCTACTTTGCCATTAGGTTCCACAAATATGGGCAGTTTTCTTTCATGATGTCATCAAATGTATCTAAGCTCTTTTTGGTCATGGTTTTTAGGTAGTTCAATGATTTTTAAATGTTTTTTCTTTGATTTTGTAGGTTAGGTTTTTTAATTAGCTATTTTTATTCTTCCCTTTCTCCTCTCCTTTCTCTTCCTCCCTTTTCTCCTCTTTCTTCTCCTTTTTGTTGTTTATTTTAAAATTTCTTGATTCATGCATGTAGTCATTAACTCAGAGGCTTTTAGGTTTTTTTGTGTCATGGACCCCTTTGGCAGTCTTTTGAATCCTATAAACCCCTGTTCTGAATAATACTTTTAAATGCACAAAATACATAGAATTACTAATTAAATCAGTGATATTAAAATACAATTATAAAACTATTTTTAAATAAACTCCATGAACCCGAGGTTCAGAACCCCTTGTTCATTTCTATTTAATCCATTCTGATTTTTAAGGACTTTGTTATTTGTGTAAGGTTTTTCACCTTTATACTATGCTCCAAATTCTCCTTGCAAATCTTTCCTCCAAAGTTGTCATTTCTTTTCTAATTTGCTCTTCTAAAGCTCCCATTTCATTTATAAAGTCATTTAAATTATTTAATTCTTGCTTTACTTATTCTACAAATACTAGTTGACTTGGTATTTGAGTTGTGTTTTCTTCAAGGATTTGCTTATAGATGTTTTAGAGTCATTTTCTTCTTCTGGGTTTATGTCTTGGGTGCACTTATCTACAGAATTTATAGTAATTGTTGGAGTCTATTTGTTTACTCATTCTTACATCATTTACTGAATTGAGTATGAGTTAAAGTTCAGCTGGGCACATTTCTGGAGGGAGTATCTGGACCTCTTTTGGTTTTTATTTATATTCCCTGGAACCATGCTACTGTTTCCTTCCTTCCTATTTAGTGATGTGTTCTTCAAGAATCTCAGGAGCAGCTTAAGCAGGGACCTGTAAACTCTCAGTACATTCAATGTGGTCTTATGGAGGGTTAAATCTGATTGTTACTCAGTTGGTCAGAACTTTTCAGGTCCTTAATTCCAGTTTGGATTCAAGTGACAGTTCCAAACTAAATGACTAGCTCCCCTAGTTGGAGCTCTGGAACCAACTTGTTCTGGTCTCCTTTTCACAGTTTAACCGCCATAGACCTCAAACTAAACTGGGAGGCAGAATCAGATATTCTACTCTCACATCCTAGCCTCACAGGGGCTCCTCACTTCTGCTGTGGTTCCTTTCCTTTATTCAATCAGCATTTTAAAAAATATAGACATACAAATGTTACCACATGGTGATTCACCACAAAACTTTCTGAATAAACAAGTAGCAATAATGTAAATATATAAAATAAATATCCATCTCTGGAGTAACATAAAGACCATTTGCAATAATCCTATATAAGACAAACCATTGCTTGCTTCTCAAATTAAAAAAGATAAAATTATATCATTAAATATAAAAGATTCATTATCTTTGGTTTACATTCACTCTGTATGCTGTCTTGAACATTTTTGGTTTGTGAGATAGCGTTTTTATTCACTCTGTTTCTTGTCTCTTACCAGTAATTGCTCAGTGTATATATTTCTGCTATACTGTTAATTTCCCCCATTAAGATTTCCATGTCTATGACGAATTTCCAATTTATACAGTACAAAGTCAGTGTCCCAGAGAGCCTACTATTACTTCCAAAGCCAGATGCTGAATATTACTTGATATTTTTCAATTGTGTCAGCTCCAGCTGATCAAAGAGAATCAGTAACATCAACGACAGTTCTTACCATCAAGAATTAGTTGGTCTGGCTGAAGTGTCTCAAAACAGCCAAATTCATGCAAACCTTTGTAGTTTCTGGCACTTTATTGTCCTTTATTAATCTATTTAGGATGAGAATGTGCCACCAGAATCTTGTAAATAAATTCATGCCATAGGCCAGAGGCTAGCAAACTGCAGCCTGAGGGACAAATCCTGCCAGGCCTAGGAGTTAAGAATAGCTTTTACAGTTTTAAAATTCAATAAAAATTCTTTGGAATGGAAAAATCATTCTCAGCTCAGAAAACTAGGCTGCCGCTAGATTTAACTTTGCCTTAGATTACAAAGATGGCCAAGTAAGAAAGTATATTTCTACTCATTCATTCAACTAGACAAATTCCCGTCAATATAAGAAAAATAAAATTAAACACAGTTCTATTGATGATGATGAATACAGTTGGATGGTATAATACAGTGGTGAGGAACTTGTAGCCTGAAGACCATGTGTGCCCTTCTAGGTTCTTAGGTGTGGTCTTTTGACAAGTTATACAGAACAAATTCTTTTATTAAGGGGATATGTTCTCTGAAGTTTGAATTCAAAGGGACACAACTGAGGACCGAGGTAGTCACATGTGGCCTTGAGGCTGCAGATTACCCACAGGAAGCAGATAGAGTCCTGCGCTTGTGGTAAGGAAAACCTAAATGAAAATTCTGCCTCAGCAAGTTATTTAACCTCCTTCAATCTCAGTTTCTTCATTTGTAAAATGAGGAAGTTGGTTTCAATAGTCTCTCAGTCTATGCTTTTATGACCCTAATATAAGTGTGCCATCTTTCTGTACTACTCAAGACCTCCACCTACCCAAGGGTCCCCAGGTATCTCTCCCAGGATCTGGTATTTATAGGTCAGAATCCTTTTCAAACTATTGCTCACAGCAATGTAGTTAATGTTTTTCCCACTCAACAAACATTTATTAAAAGTTCTAAGACAATATACCCAGTATAAATCAAGGATATTGAGAAAATGATGTACAATTTCAAATTTTCTCTATTATTATTTCATACCTTACGTCCATATATAAAATGACAGCACCATTTTAATAGCTTAACTTAAGAATCACAATATAATGGTTTGCACACATGACTCAGGACAGCTATGTTAGTGGCAGCAAAGCAGAAGTCAGGTCAAGATTAGCTCTATTCTAGATCCTACTTCTGGCAGCAATGATAACTATAAAGATTTAACTCATTTTTTCACACATTAGATCTGGATGTACAAAGACAGGTGCATGAGTCCTTAAACATACATACATACATTATTTGTTTATGTATACATATATGTATGCATACATATATGTATATATGCATATATATAATAAAAATAACACTTTCCTACAGTTAAGAAGTAAATTTGATTGAAATTTAAAGATCATCCTCATTTAATTAGACTAATGGTGAAAAGTATGTTTACAAATACAAGAGGTTGCTGATTGGTTACATTCTAAAGTTGTTATTTATGGTTACAATGCACTGTAAGGTCACTATTTCATTTTATTCTCATACTATGAGGTAGCTACTGTAAGTATTATTGGTCTCATTTATAAAGGAGGAAACAGAGGCCTAGAGAGCTTACATTATTTTAGCAAAGTCATGCCATAAATAAATGGAAAAACCAGGACATAAATTCAAGCACTGGAGTTGATGAGCAAAGAGCAGTTTCAGTCTAGTTATAATGACAGAAAATCATAAATGCCTAAAAGAATCAACGAATAGCAGTACCAGATGTTAAATTATATAAGCCTGTAACTATCAAAAACTATCTGGTATTGATTAAGAAATAGAAATGGGGATGAGTGGAATAGAATAGAAATATGTTTTACAGCAGCAAATTACTATAGTAACCTTGTATTTGACAAGTGTAAAAATTTGAGTTTTTGAGATAAAAATTATTTGGCACAATTGGGAAAACCAGAAAGCAGTCTGGCAGAAATGGGGCATAGACCAATACCTTGCAGCATCTACCAAGACAAGATCAAAACGAATGTGTGACCTAGATATAAAAAGAGATATTACAAAAAATTTGAAGCAGATAGAATGTATTACCTATCAGACTTATGGATAGATAAACAATTTATAAATAAACAAAAGATAGAGAGCAATGTGAGGTACAAAATGGGTAATTTCAATTACATTAAATTAACAAGTTTTTATACAAATAAATGTAGCCAAGATCAGAAGGAAAGCAAAGAAGTGGGGAAAAAATTTGACAGGTTCTTAGATAAAGATCTCATATCTCAAATACATAAAGAACTTTGTCAAATCTAAAAGAATACAAATCATTCCCCAATTGATAAATGCTCGAACGAAATGAATAGGCAGTTTTCTGATGAAGAAATCAAAATAATTTAGTCATGTGAAAAATGATCTAAATCATTATTGATTAGAGAAATGCAAATTAAAACAATGTTATGATACCATCTTAGACCTATCAGATTGGCTAAAATGATTGAAGGGAAAAGCAACAAATGTTAGAGGGGATGGGGAAAAAGTGGGATACTACTTCACTGTTGGTGCCACTCTGAACTGATTCAACCACTGTAGAGAGCAATGTGGAATTTTGCCCAAGGAGTTACTAAACTACTTACCTACCCAGTAATACCACTACTAAGTGTGTTTCCCAAGATGATTAGGGAAAAAGAAAAGAACCTCTATGTCCTAAAATATTTATAGGAGATCTTTTTTGTGGTGGAAAGAAATGAAAATTGCAGAAATACTCATCAACTGGGGAATGGCTGAACAAGTTGTGGTATATGATTGTGATGGAATACTATTGTACATGAAGAAATGATGAGCCCAGTGATCTTGGAAAAACAGGAATAGACGCACAAAATAACAAAGGGCAAAATGCACAGAACTAAGAGAACGTTGTATACAATAATAGTCATATTATTTTAAGAATCACTCAGTGACTAAGTCATTTTAACGATTATAAATACTCAAATTAATTACAAAGGATATATGAAGGAAGACACTACCTACATCCAGAGAAAGTACAAATAAATAGATGTATAGAATAAATTTATATATACATAATATTCGTGTCTAATGGTAGCCACAGGGGTGGAGGAAGAGGGGAGAGAAACAAAAGGGAGCACAAAAAAGGGAAAAAAGTTACATGACAACTTCACTGCATATATAAAAGAAATAGCAAGTTATACATAACAGACTTGCAGCTTCACGTATAATCACCTTTTTTCTATTCTGTGTTATGGAAATGCTTGTTTCATTATTTAAGAATAAATTCTTAATTTAAAATTAAATATTCAGAATAAAAGAACCAACCAATAATGAGTTGATTACTTTTATAGGGTCTTTAAGCTAGGACTATCTCAATTAATTTCAAAGTATCTGGTTTGTGATTTTTTTATGACCATTGTTATTATGTGATTAAGATATGTTTGTTTCTGAGAATTTTGTAATTGTGAATGCCATCCTTTTTCTGGACATGTAAATACATTTGTAATACATAATACATGTCTATATACATTATGTTAATCATGAGGTACTTTTCCCCCATGTTAGGATCTTTGTATATTAAAAGTTTATTCCCTACTCCTTTATAGAATCTGAGATAGTATTAACATGTAGACTCCTAAAAGAATATGCTTTAACCACTTCTCCATCAGGGAACATTTGATCCTCCCTTGAGAGAAGAATTCCAATCACTTGCATGGCAAGAGCCAGGTATTTAAAGAACTCCCAAAGAAGACTCATGTCCTCATTTATTGGCTATTATCCATTTTTCTTGAATAACTTTGTTTCTTGACTTTTTTTGCTTTTACTCCATGAAACCAGTCAAGATGGTCATCTCCTGTTTCCCCAGTTATAACTTCTTTCCTCTCAATGCCTGGGGGACCATACTGTCCTGGATGGTGAGTTAGACAGCATAGATATAAATGGCACACATCTAGCCATTCACAGTACCTAAACTATGTTTCATATGACCACTGGACAATGTCCTTGCTGTCTTGTTATGCCACAAATCACATATCCTTTCTTCCCTCCAGCTCTTGCTCTGGAAAGAATAATCAAACTATTGGATTTCCAGTGGAAATCACTGGAGTCGATTTCCCTAAAGCACCACTCACCTTCCCAAGCCAAAATACCCTTTCTTTCATTTCTCTACTGGCTACTGACACCGTGGATGTACTCTTTTCTTCCACAGAAACCTCCTCACCTTGAAAGTTAACTAGACTATTCACAGTCTCCCCTCCTGTAGCTCTTTCTTCTGATTGGTTGATTCCTCCCAGAAACTCCATTCTGAGGAAAATACCCAGTCCAGTCACTTCATTCTTTTCCAGAATTCCTGGACTGACTCTTTCTTCGTACTTTCTCTACCATGCCTTTGCATGGTATTCTCCACTAGAACATAAGTTCTTCAAGGACAGAGACTTCTTCTGATTGAATTTATATTCATAGTGTTTACCACAATAGCTGGCAGAAAGTAAACACTTAAATATTGACTTGACTTGGTCCCCATTCCCTTATATGTGCTGTGCTTGAGGGAAAGGACTGCCTTGTTTTTGAGTTTGTACCCCTGAAGTGTTTGGCACACAGTAAATGCCCCAATTATCAGCTATGTGATCCTGGGAAAGTCACTTAACCCTGTTTGCTTCTGTTTCCTCATCTAAAAAATGAGCTAGAGAAGAAAATGGCAAACCACTCCAGCATCTTTGCCAAGAAAATCCCACCCAAATGGTCATGAAGAGTTGGACATGACTGAAATGATGGAACAAGTGCTTAATAAAGGCATTTCATTCAGTTTTTCATGGGTAAGTGTCCATTGGGACCAAATGACCCCAGACACCTTGTATCATAGATAAGGTCCTCCACAAGTTAACCAATCTCAGATAAATTGGGAAACACTCCATTCCTCTATTTTTATTCCCCTTAACAAATTACTATTATTGAAAGTCATGTTGACTCAGTAACCCAATGTTCCCAGACCTGCCTGTTGGAAGAGACTCTGTTTGGGAATGGTGACACCAAGTCTGCAGCTTTTTTTAATACTTGTTCTTTTGTCACATACAAGGACCTGTAAATTGTCAGGTACTTGCTACCCTAGGGAGGAACTATGATACAATGGTCCAACCTCTTTTTCTGAGATTTAAACTAGCCAATAAAAGCTGGGTCTACTTTAAAGTAAAAGATGATCTCCAGTGATAAATCTATCAACTTGTTTCAACTCTAATGTACTTAAAATAAACACCTTTTAATTCTCTTTGTCCTGAGTTTTGTCTCATTAATTAGGGTAAAGCCCAAATGAAGAATTTTCCTTTCCAGGATTCCAGTTATCAGGGACAATAAAGTATTCCTTGGAAATTGGAGATGGGGCTTCAGTGGAGAAAAAAAGTGGTAAAGGAAAAAAATAACCCTTGTTAAGAAGTTGTAAGGTAGAGGAATGTTGGTAAAGTAGGAGAGGAAGGAAAAAAAGAAAAGAAATCATATATATGAGGAGTTAAAAAAACCCCAAGACTCTTCATGTTGAAGAGGGAGTTAGACGGCCCTGATGAGAGAGAAGTTGCTTGTCCTCCAAGAAAAGATAAAGTAGAGCCACAGAAACTATCAAGGAGAGAAAATACAATAAAGGTCAAAGAAGAGTATTGATGTTTGATAATTTTCTATTTAGAGGTAACAAGGCAGTTGTGAGTATTAATAAATACAACAAGCTTCTGCTGCCCAAAGTAATTAATATATAATAAGTTGAGAATTTGTTCCTACTTAATGAATAAATAAGATACTTTTATAATTGAAAATAACTCACATTTTTGAAATTCTTTTAAAATAATTTTCATTTAATCAGTTTACATTGTGAGAAAGAAAGCATGGAAACCATATAACATTTATATATAAATCTTATGTTAATGCCAAAAGTGAAACCACTCACAGGTACTTTTTATTATTAACAAAGTGACCAACTGGGAAATTTCACAGAAATATGAATTTTTGACAGTTCACAACAAATAGGGTCAAGTGTAGTGTTTTAAAAATAAAGAACAATGATGAAATGAAGGAAAGAAATAAATAACCAACACTGAAAACCCTTGATTTTTGACACCAAATTCTTGTACCCAAAACAAATCAATTTTGTGAAGAGAAAAAAGCAGTCACTTTTTAACATTTCAGTTGCAGTACATGTGAGAAGACAGCACATCTATGTTTATGATTTTGTTCTTATTTGGGTGGATTAATAACCAATCCTTTAAAATCCTACACTTTGGAAAGTAGACCAGATTCTGGGGCACTTGCTTTAATTAGATTCTGTATTTCCTTGAATTTTGGATGGTCTTTGTCAGCTACTAGCTGTAACAGCACCGCCTCACTTGTAGTAACTATTATTCCAGTACGAGCAAGACGCTAAAAAAAGAAATCAAATAAATAAAATCAGTATAAGAAACAAAATTGTTTCCAAAAAGCAAATGCATATTATTTCAATATATTTCAATATATTCTATTTATTATATATTCATTTACTATATATTATATTCATTTACTATATATATTATTTTATTATTTATTTATTATTTATTATTTATTTACTATATATATATTCATTTACTATATATTATATTTCAATATGTTCTATGTGGAAGCCATGGCTCCTAAGTACTACACTTAAATTCAATAATGAGAACTAACCCCATCCCTGCTTCATTCCCAAAATAGACCTGAAGTTAAACACAGATGTTTGGCAGTAGATTTGCCATTATTTGGTAGATTCATTGGGAGGAATTGGATAGTGTGAGAAATGGTGTACATTTAAGGCATGAGCTAAATCTTCACTGTAATATAATAAAGCAAAATTAAAGAGCATGAAATAGACAACACTCCCTTTAGACCTTGTGGCAAACTAGGGTCAGGCCTGTACACACTAAAAAAGGCATGAAGCAGGCTGGAGAGAGAAGCCAGGATTTTAATTTTCTAGATGCCCTAGCAGATAAGACTGCCAGTAATTGGAAGTTAGGGAATGACGGTAGGCAGTAATCCCTTCTCCCTACTTAAGAAGATAAAGCATAAAGATTTCTTTGTTCTATGTATAACTTAAGGTTTTCTCCTGGATATGTGGTATCTGGTGGTGATGGTGGTATTGAGTAACTTTAGTTGTGCCTGAGTCTTCGTGATCCCTTGTGGGATTTTCTGGCAAAAATATTGGAGAGGGTTGCCATTTCCTACTCCAGCTCATTTTACAGATGAGGAAACTGAGGCAAACAGAGTTAAGTGACTTGACCAGGATCACACAGCCAGGAAGTGTCTTAAGGTTAGATTTGAACTCAGGAAGATAGGTCAGGCTTGGTCCTCTATTCACTGCACCACCTAGCTGCCTGTGGTATCTGGTATTGTCACCTCAACTCTCAACCCAAGACATAAAATCATCCAGCTTTTTATAATAGACCAAGTGCCATCTCAGACCTCATGGTTCTCTCATACTATGAAGGCCTGTGCCATCTGATGCTATTTTAAAGGCCACTTTCATGGGGGTAAGGGAAGACAAAGGGAGGTCTTTGCATAAATTCAAAACAATCAAAACTAGCAGAGTACTTTATATTCAGCACTTCCATCTTTAAAAGCTAGATAAAACAATTCTCTTATACCCCCTTGCTAGTGCTACGTCACTTATTTGTTCCAGGTGGATATCTAAGTTTAGAACAGCTTCTTGATCTTCCTTGCATACTAGGAGGCCAAAATAGCAGATAATATTTCTTATTTCAAAAATGAAGCAGGGTTTCAACACCCTGCCTGATACTAGCTCATAACACCCAGTGGCAAAGAGCTATGGGTAGTGATGATGGAAAATAATAATATTGGGTAAATCAAGATAGGCTTCTGAACCTGAGAATTTCAGTGCATGAAAGAAAAAAAGAGGTGGAGGAAGGGAAGCTATAGTAACAGAAAAACTTCTTAGTCCTCTAAAACTCGAGACTAATGTTTTCAGTCTTAGTTGGAAAACTCAAACTGCTGCTCCAAGTCTTTCAGAAGAGTTATTTTATTTCATTTTTTCTTTTTCTTCCTTTGTAAAAAAAGAATTCTTTTTAATCTACCTTGTTTTTTAAATACCACTCTTCTCTCATTCTAAGAAAGTCACCTTGTTTTTCTTAGAGCACCTTTTTAAAGAAAAAAAAGAAATGAGGGGAAAATAATCAACATAATTGGTTATACATTGAAAAATTCTGAAAAGATGTGCAATGCACAATACTTGAAGATTTTCCAACTCTACTGAGAGCATCTTCTCATATCTCTTTTTTCAAGCCATATTTGTTTTTTATAATTTTGTGACAATCACATTTTATTTTCTGTGTGGTTTTTCCTTCTGCTTATAGTTTTGAAGTTAGTGAGTATACTGTTTGCTCTGATAATCTATTCCTGCTTTGTTATATCCATTACATTCATCATTTCCTAAAGCATGGTAATATTCTATAACATTTGTTCAGCCATTTCCTAGATTTCTAATTCTTTGCCACCACAAAAAGAGCTGCCAGAAATATTTTTGTTACATTAGGTTCTTTTCTCTCTCTCTCTTTTATCTCTTTTAGGATAGAGATGCAATAGTGGTACTAAAGGGCAGGCATATTTTTAGTGGTGAATTTTGTTTTTACATAAAAATGCTGGTGATTTTTGAGAGTTTATTTTATAACCTATAACTTTACCAAAGCTATTATCTTCATTACTATCTTTGGTGTTTCTCCAGAATTTTCTAAGTAAATCGTCATGTCAGGAGCAAATGTAGGTAGTTTCATCTCTTATCTACCTATCTTTACACATTTAATTTTGAGACTTTTGTATTACTGTTACTGCTAGAATTTCCAAAACTATATCAAATAAAAAAGTGCTTTACTCCTATTTTTATTAGGAAATGTTCCAGGCTATACCCCCTTGAATAAGACATTTGTTTTTATTTAGACATTTTCCCTGATATGAAAAAAAAATCCCTCAGTGCCTATACAGGCATACCTTGTTTTATTCTGCTTTGCTTTATTAAGCTTCGCAGATACTGCATTTTTTTATAAATTGAAGGTTTATGGCAACCCTGTATCAAGTTAAGTCTGCTGGAGCCATTTTTCCAACAGCATGTGTTCACATCATGTCTCTTGTGTCACATTTTTGTAATTCTCACAATATTTCAAACTTTTAAATTATTGTCATGGTGACCTATGATCAGTGACCTTTTATGCTACTACTATAATTGTTTTGGGGCACCACAAACCATGCTCATTATAAGATGGTGAAATTAATAAATGTTCTAGCTGCTTCACCAATCCCATCTTTCTCCCTCTCCTTCAGCTTCCCTATTCCCAGAGATACAATATTGAAATTGGATCAGTTAATAATCCTACAACGGTCTCTAAGTATTCAAGTGAAAGGAAGAGTTGATTGATGGGACAAATTTCATTGTTGTCTTATTTTAAGTTGCCACAATCACTTCATCCTTCAGCAACCATCAACACTGAGGCAAGACCCTCCACCATCAAAAAGATCACAACTAAAGACTCAAATGATTACTAGCTAATTTTTTTTAGCAATACAGTACCTTTAAATTCAGGTATTTATATTTTTGTACATAATACTACTACACACTTAATATACTACAGTATAATGTCAACATAACTTTTATAGGCACTGGGAAACCAAAAAATAGGTGCGACTTGATATATACTTTATTGCGGTGGTCTGGAACTGAACACACAGGGTCTCTGAGGTATGCCTGTGCTTTGTATAGGTATTGAACAATTATTACAAAAAAATCAATAAAAATTTATTAAGCACTTACTATGTTCCAGGCTTGGTGTTTGCACTGGGGATACAAAGAAAGGCAAAGATAATCTAACTCACAAAGAACTCACAACTCAATAGGGAAGACACTATGTAAACAAACTATATACAGGATAAACTGGAAATTATCAACAGGGAAAGCACTAGATTTATGGGGAATCGGGAAAGGCTTTTGGTAGAAGGTAAGATTTTAGCTGGGACTTGAAGGAAACCAGGAGATAGAGATGAGGATGGAAATCATTCCAGATCATTCGAGGTATTAGGAGACAACCAGTGAAAATGCCTGAAGTCAGAGCATCTTGTTCCAGGAATAACAAGGAGGTGGGTTGCATTGGAGAGGTATGATATATAAGAAAACTGAACAGTGTGGAGCGAGGGGGCAGTTTATGAAGGGCTTTGAATGTCAAACTGAGTATTTTATATTTGATCCTGGAGATGAGAGGGAGCCATTAGAGTTCAATAAATGGAGGTAGGAGGAAGGGGTGACCTGGTCAGACCTACACTTTGACAGCTGAGTCCTGGACTATGGAGAGATATGCAGGAAGGAGATGAGGGCTTGTATCAGCAGTGTTAGAGAAGAAATAGGGGCATATGTGAGATGGTAGTAAAGTTAGATAGATAATCCTTGGCAATAGATTGGTTCTGGGGAATGAGAGTGAAATCAAGGATGACACCTAGATTTAGAACCTGAATGACAGGGAATATGTTTTTCTACCATGGTTATTTTAATTGTTTTCCTAATGTAGAACCATTCTCTCATTCCTTACATAAATCCAAATTGGTCAGGATAATTTCTTGAATGAATTGTTGTAGCCTGTTTCACAGGATTTCCTTTAAAATTTTAAAATGCTGTTCATTAACAATATTATTCTATAGTTCTCCTTCTGTGCTTTGTCTTTACCTGTTTAGACATTAGGAATATCTGTCTTATAAAAAGAATCTCAGGATCCTTTCTTCCTTAATTTTTGGGTAGTACTGGAACTAATCATTCCTTAAATGTTTGATAGTTTTCTGAATTCATCAATTCCAGGATTTTTTTTTCTTTAGTAATTACTGAAAAGGGTGTTTAAGAACTACATACAGTTTTCTATATCATGGTGATGTCATTTTGGTCCTCTTCGAAGACGAAGGACAACAACCACCACCACTTTATATTTTTGAAGGTATTCCTCTACTTTGTGCATAATAGGTTCTGATTAATCTTTTTATTTCTTTTGGTTTTACTGTGAAGTCATCTTGTTTACTGGTTATATTGACATGGTTTTCTGTTCTTGTCTTTTAAAACTTTACTGGTTAAAGATTTAGCAATTTTATTTTATTTTTTCAAAGAACCTAGTTTCATCATTTCTACTGCTTTTTGCTTTCCAATTTATCTATTTCTCTTATTTTTAATATCTCCTTTTTAGTGCTTTTTTATGTTCATTTGTTGGATTTCAAATTTTAATGCATATTTAATTATACACTGGTTGCATCAGTAGTTTTTTTTAAATTTGTACATGTGTTAGAATATGATGTTCCCCTCTAAGAAGAGATTTCATTACCTCCCAGAAATTCTGGTATGTTGTTTCAACTTCACTTTCTTTCATATCATTGTTGTTTCCAAGATTTATTCTTTGACCTGAGAGGATTAAGTCTTGCTCCTGTATTATATATTTAATTTTACTCTTATTTTATTCTGTGATCATATTTCTCTTCTCTGTCTCTGAGAGAAGATTACGTGTGCTATAATCTCCCTCTCTGAAGTTAGATACCAAAATTTACGCTTTCCCACAATGACTGTCAGGTAAAGAAAAATTCTGTTTTCAATACTTTCATAAAACATCATCTCAAAATTTCCTGCAAGGTTTGTGGGGTATCTTTTAGAAGCTAGGACCATCTGACCTCATCCAATCTTTAACAATTTAGGTCTTATCTAATTTCCCAGGAGCCAGTAAATCTGCCTTTATCAGCAACCTCAAGATGCAGCTAGAACCCATAAAATTCAGAAAAGCATTTCTTAGAGATAGAGAGGTGGTTGTCATCCCCACTAGGAGAATGCCCACTTTCTCTCGCCTCTGAAAAGGGGCCAGTTAGATGATTTTTTTCTTGTTTTTTGTTCTATGTTCTATAAAAATGTATTGCACTATCAATTAAGGATCTTTTAGCTAGAGGCAGGGACATTCTATCCATCTTTTATTATCAGGTGGCATGCCCCTGTTAATAAATAATATTTTGCCAGGAGAAATAACTCAGGGTACCCTTCTGTTAAATTTCATTTATGAAAGATACAATCATTATTTGGGATTTCATTGTTAAGTCTCTATTTGAGTCTGTGCCCTTTGTAATCTGTCAACCAACTAAATATTTTACTGTATTATGATAGTCTATAAAGGATGCATTTACTATTTTTTAACTTTTTACATCTGTTTGCAACATTTCTGTGACCTAATACATGGTCACTTTTTGTAAATGTCCCATTTAATGCTGAGAAAATATTCTTCAGTAGTACCATCTAAAAGTACCAGAAATCTTTTAACTCTAGTTTATCCAGCAATTTGTTCAGTTCTATTTTTCCCTTTTGTTTACCTTTCTGTTAGACTTATCTAAAACTGAGGGACCCTTAAATCTTCTACCACTATTGTGTTACTATCTATGCTTTCTTGTGACTCAGTTAATATTTTCTATATGTAGCGGCTAAGGATTTGGAGCATATAAGTTGAATAATAATCATGACTTCTTTCATATGACTCCTTTCAATCTAATGTAGTTTCCTTGCTAATCTCTTTTTATATTCATCCCTTTTTATGAATATTTTTGCTTTATATGATACCATGATTACTACTCCTGCTTTTTTTTTTTTGGATTAACCTGATGCAAAGAAAAATTCTTCAAACTCCTTTTTAAATTGTCATTAAAAAAAAATGTGTTTCTTGTAAGCAATAGATTATGTTCTTAACCTGTTATTGTTTTACATTTTGTTGGATTATTTAATCTAGTAACATTTAAAATGATAAGAATTAGGTTAATATTTTTCTCAAGTTCTAATATTGTTCTTTTTGAACCAAAGGATATTATGTATCTTCAGTTCTTTCACTCATTCTGTATAATTTCCCTGTCTGTCAATTCTAGACCTTTTGGAATCATTCTTTAAGCTCTGTATTCCTCATTGAATTAAAGTTTCTATAGCATCACTTTTAGGTTCCTTCTAAATACCTTTTATGTTTATTGCTTTGTAGGTCTTATTCACTATCTTCTTTTTCTGTTGGGCCTCACTCTTAGAAAATTTAATTCATGTAGGTGATAGGGAGGATACTGCTCCATAGTAATAATCTTTCCATGTCCCTGACTGTGCGTTCATTACTGACATTTTCCTTCTCCATTTAAATTTTTTTCCCCATTTGTTTGGAAGTCTCCTCCAAGGGACCTTGTCCTTCAACTCTTCTGGATATTAGTTGCTCCAAAAACTCTGATATCCTTTTTCCTGAGAGCACAAGAGTAGTCTCTCTAAGCACCAACTCCCTATAGATTACATCCATTGTAGGGTTCCAACCTCCCTTTTTTAATATCTCTTCTCCCATGGGAACATTCATCACTGGTATCATGTTCCACCACTGATACAATATTTCTCCCTTTCTTTCCCCCTCTTTTAAATTCTCCCTTTGTCCCACTAACCTTTCTCCTATATATTTCTTCTTCCAGAGAGACTACAAGATTTTCTTTCCCTTCACTTTTAGCCTTCAATATAATTAGGGAATATCACATATTTCCCCTCAGTTTTCTTCCTCCACTTCCCTTATGCTACCTCCTTTTCCATAATTTAGTCTACTCAATACTTTGATTCAATTATAGACAGAGTATTATAACAGTTTAGCCCTTGATGTTTCAGATCTGTTTTTCCACCATCATTTCTAATTGACTTCTGCTTTTCTCCACTGTCTTCACTGTTGTATTTAAAAAGAAATCTCTTTGTTGTATCTTTGTTATCTTATATTTGATGTTTGAGGTTACTGTATTTGTTTACTCTTATATTTCTATTCTCAGGTGTTTAAAAAGCAACTAATACCTTCAGAACTAGTTTTCTTTCTAGTAATGTTTCAAATATATCTTTTGTTGAACAGTCAACTTTTTCAATAGTAGACCCAGATTAGTGGGGCAGGTCACCTTGGGTTGCAAATAACTGGGAAAGAAAGTGCTCCTGTTGAGGTTTAGGAGTGCTTGAGATCCCAAAATACTGACAAACCAGGTGCTGCCTGAATGAATTCAACTCAAGGCTTCTCTCAGCCAAAGAAAAACAAAGTTTATTAAAGATCTACCATATTGGGGTAGACTCTTAAGAAATCTGAGCGTTTCTAATGCTAATGCCAGTGGGCCAGATTGAATCTGAGCTACACTGAATCTGAGCGTTTTCACGGAGGCAAGATGGATCTTATAAACAGAAAGATTGTGGGGTTGGCCAATTAGTCTGGAGTAACTATAGGAGGGTTTTAGGAGAGTCTTGATGGGCCAGTAGCTGAGGTGAATAAAGGTCGGATACTGGGAACCAAGAAAATGGGGTTTTGATGGGATCAAGAGTGGGAAGTAGCTAGAGGCAATCCAGAGGTAACTGATAATGAAGGGCTAGGCTAAGTTAAGTTTAACAGATTTGGGAATGAAAAACCAAATCAAGTGAGAAGATTCAAGGAGAACTCAAGGTGGGATTTTCCAGGGCCTATGGACAAATGGGATTCAAAGTCTTTTGGGGTAAAGGGTGAAGGTCTCAGTTTAGGCCTGTACCCCACCACTCCCAGGATATGGATTTTACACAATATGTAGAAAATGTAATAAGATTTCACAACTACTGACTCACAGACTTTGCAAGCCAACTACACTGTATCAGATATTATGAATCTGACCCTGACTTTGGAGACATTCATAAACAAGACTGCTTCTGCAGTACCACTGCAGACAGATCAGGCCAAGCAACATCAATTCATCCCTCTGAAGAAGTATTTGTCCTTTTATACTGGCAAAGGAGGAAGGGATATGTGCTGTAATAGGTAGCTCTGCATGAATAGATGACTTTGCTCCTAACATCATCTACCAGATTACACTGATAGAAGGAAACAAAAAGTACCTTCCCCAAGATCCATAATGAAAATTAAAAGACAACTAGCTTTAGATAAATTTATTTAGGACACTGGATTCATGTATTCTCTGGGGAGTAGTACTGGTAGTGGTTGTAGTGGTAGTGATGTGGTGCTTAGAATTCTGCCTGGATATTAATTTTATGAATGGCGCCTCTATCTCAAATGGAGATCTGGATCCTATATTACAAAGGATAAGTTGAATCAAGGGATGCTCTCTCATGATCCTAAATGAAAGGCAGAATGTAGCTAGCTAAGGCCAAGCCCAAAGGTATTAAATGTGGAAAAACCAGGTTGGAGGGAGGAGCCAGGATTTTTTAGGGGGAAGTTCCTAGGCTGCAGTGAAGACAGAATTTTTTTTCTTTTTAATTAAAAAAAAATTATTTAAAAAGTTCATGATTTTTTATCTTTATCTCTGTTTTATAGCACTTAAATTTCTTTTAAATTTTTTTCCTTATTTTTAATATTCATTAAAAAATATTTTTGAATTCTGAATTCTCTCCCCCCCTTCATCTTTGAGAAGGCAATAATCACGCAAAACAGTTCCCTATTAGCATTGTTGCAAGAAAAGTAAAGAAAGTAAAAAAAAAAAAAATCATGCTTCAGTCTGCACTCAGACTCCAACCATTCTTTCTCTGGAGATAGCATTTTCCATCACAAGTCTTTGACATTGTCCTAGATCGCTGGATTGGTCAAATAGCTAAGTCATTCATAGTTGGTTACTGTATAATATGGATGGTACTGTATACAATGATTACCTGTTTCTGCTCACTTTATTTTGCATCAATTCATGTAAATCTTCACAGGTTTTTCTGAAACCATCCACCTCCTTAATTGTTATAGCATACAAGTACTCTATCACAATCATATGCCACAACTTGTTCAGCCATTCCTCAACTGATGGGCATCCTCTGAATTTTCAATATTTTGCCACAATAAAAAGAGCTGCTATAAATATTTTTGTATATATAGGTCCTCTTCCTCTTTTCTGATCTCTTTGGGATACAGTCCTAGTAGGGATATTGCTGGATCAAAGGTATACAGAGTTTTACAACCCTTTGGGCACAGTTCCAAATTGTTCTAAGAAAAAAACTCCCAGAACCAGATGGATTCACAAGTGAATTCTACCAAACATTTAAAAAACAATTAATTCCAATATTATATAAACTATTTGCAAAATAAGCAAAAAAGGAATCCTATCAAATTTCTTTCAGGACACAAATATAATGCTGATACCTAAACTAGGAAACACAAAAACAGAGAAAGAAAACTATAGACCAATTTCCTTGAGGAATACTGGTGCAAAAAATTTAAGTAAAATACTAGCAAGGAGATTATAGCAATATATCATAAAGATCATACACTATGAGCAGATGGGATTTATAACAGGAAAGCAGGATTGGTTCAATAATAAGAAAAATATCATAACTGTCAGTATCAATAATAAAACCAACAAAATATTATCTTAACAGATGTTTTTTCTAAAGCTTTTAACAAACTACACCACTCATTTCTATTAAAAACACTAGGAAGCACAGGAATAAATGGAGCTTTTATAAGTAATATCTATTTAAAATGAAAGGCAAGCATTATCTGCAATGGAGATAAGCTACAAACCTTCCCAGTGAGATCAGGAATGAAACAAGGATAGCCATTATCACCACTAGTATTCAATGTTGCATTAAAAATGCTAGCCAAAGTGTGTGTGTGTGTGTGTGTGTGTATACATACATACATATATACATACATACACACATATATGTATGTATATGTATATATAAATAATATGTATGTATATGTATATATGAATAATATGTATGTATATATATAATATGTATGTATACGTATATATACATATAAGAGAAGAAAAAGAAATTGAAGGAATTAGAATAGGAACTATTCTTGCTCTTTATAGATGGTATGATGGAGAATCATACTTGGAGAATGAACTAAAAAACTAATTGAAATAATTGACAACTTAAGCAAAGTTACAACATAAAAAATAAACCTACACAAATCATTAGCATTTCTATATAGCACCAACAAAGTCCAGCAGCCAAAGATAGAAAGAGAAATTCCAATTAAAATAAGTACAAACAACATAAAATACTTGGGACTCTACCTGTCAAGAGGACACAATTACAATATATGAACACAATTACAGACATAGATGCAAAAGGCCAAGAACATTTTTAAAATATGAAGGTGGCTTAGCCATATCAGATCTCAAACTATATTACAGAGCAGTAATCTTCAAAACAATCTTGGCACTGGTTAAGAAGGAGAGGGGCAGATCAGTGAAATAGATTAGGTACATGATATAGTTTGATAACCCCAAAGAGCCAAGCTTTTGGGACAAGAACTCACTATCTGACAAAACTACTGGGAAAACCGGAAATCAGTTTGGCAGAAACTTGGTATAGACCAGCATCTCACATCCTATACCAAGATAAGAACAAAATGGGTATATGATTTAGACATAAAGCTATTATCATAAGAAAAATAGGGGAGCATGGAAAAAATTGCCTTTATATCTATGGATAAGGGAAGAATTTGAGATTAAATAGGAAATAGAATTATGGGATGTAAAAAGAATAATTCTGATTACTTAAACTAAAAAGTACTTGCACAAACAAAACCAATGCAGCCAAGAAGAGAAGGAAAACAGGAAACTAGAGGAAAATTTTTATAGTAAGTTTCTTTGATAAAGACCTCACTTCTCAAATATATATGGAACTGAGTCAAATTTATAAGAATACAAGTTATCAAGGTGGAGCCAAGATGGCAGAATAGAAAGACCAACATACACTAGCTCTTCCCCCACAGCCCACAAAATACCTGTAAAAAAACACTCTCAACAAATTCTAGAGCAACAGAAGTCACAGAACGATGGAGTGGAGATTTCCAGTCCAGGGTGACCTGAAAGGCCGACAGGAAAGGACTCTCTCAGTGCATGCAGGGTGGAGCCCAGCCCAGCCTTGGCCACAAGGCACAGTGCCGGGAGGAGGACCCAAGCAGGCTTTGGTGGCAGAATTCCCAGCTGCAGTAGCAGAGGTTCACAGATTCTTCAACCCACAAGTGCCAATGGTCAGTAAGAGGGTTTTTTCAGCTGGCTGAGAGGGGAGCAGGATCTTTCCACAGCTCCAGTCTAGTGAGGCGGTGGCAGAATCCGCATCAACAAGCAGCAGCTTCCACAGCAGCCTGCATCCATTGTTGGATCATAAAGCCCCTGGGGGAACTGAGCAGCCGATCTTTATCTCACACTGAATGGCAGCCCTGCCCCTGAAAGCCCCTGAGTGAATTGAGCATCTTAGCTGAATCTCAGCCCCCAGTGCTGGCTTGGTGGAGCTGGAGGCCAGGTGGTTGTAGAGAGGAAACTCTACTACTCACAGATTGTGGGCACAAAAGTTTCTGGTTGCTCCCAGACCAGTGAACATACTTGACTGTGCCACCTTGGAGGAACTGAGATCTTAGACATCCCCAGAGTATACCCTACTCTTGACAAAGGACCCAAAAGTCAAGTAACTGGTTGGGAAAATGTCCAAAAAGGGGAAAAAAATGAGACTATAGAAGGTTACTTTCTTAGTGAGCAGTTATCTTCTCCCATCCTTTCAGATGAGGAAGAACAATGCTTACCATCAGAGAAAGACATAAAAGTCAAGAGAGGTGGAGGAAAAATTGGGGAGAGAAATGAGAGAGATGCAAGAAAAGCATGAAAAGCAGGTCAACAACTTGCTAAAGGAGAGCCAAAAAAATGCTGAAGAAAATAACAGCTTAAAAAATAGGTTAACTCAATTGGCAAGAGGTTCAAAAAGCCAATGAGGAGAAGAATGCTTTAAAAAGCAGAATTAACTAAATGGAAAAGGAGGTTCAAAAGCTTACTGAAGAAAATAGTTCTTTAAAAATTAGACTGGAACAGATGGAGGTTAATGACTTTATGAGAAACCAAGAAATCACAAAACAAAACCAACAGAATGAAAACATGGAAGATAATGGAAAATTATCTCATTGGAAAAACAACTGACTTGGAAAATAGATCCAGGAGAGACAATTTAAAAATTATGGGACTACCTGAAAGCCATGACCAAAAAAAGACCCTAGACATCATCTTTCATGAAGTTATCAAGGGAAACTGACCTGCTATTCTAGAAGCAAAGGGAAAAATGCATATTGAAAGAATCCACTGATCACCTCCTGAAAGAGATCCAAAAAGAGAAACTCCTAGGAACATTATAACCAAATTCCAGAGTTACCAGGTCAAGGAGAAAATATTGAAAGCAGCTAGAAAGAAATACAATCAGGATAATACAAGATCTAGCAGCTTCTACATTAAGGAACTGAAGGGCTTGGAATATGATATTCCAGAAGTCAAAGGAACTAGGACTAAAACCAAGAATCACCTACCCAGCGAAATTGAGTATAATACTTCAGGTGGAAAAATGGTCTTTCAGTGAAATAGAGGAGTTTCAAGCATTCTTGATGAAAAGACCAGAGCTGAAAACAAAATCTGACTTCCAAACACAAGAATCAAGAGAAGCATAAAAAGGTAAACAGCAAAGAGAAATCATAAAGGACTTACTAAAGTTAACTCTTTACATTCCTACATGGAAAGACAATATTTGTGACTCTTGAAACTTTTTTCAGTATCTGGGTAGTTGGTGGGATTACACACACACACACACACACACACACACAGAGCACAGGGTGAATTGAACAGGAAGGGATCACATCTAAAAAAAGTGAAATTAAAGGTGAGAGAGGAATATATTGAGAGGAGAAAGGGAGAAATGGAATGGGGCAAATTATGTCTTATAAAAGAGATAAGAAAAAGACTTTTCAATGGAGGGAAAAAGCAAGGAGGTGAGAGGGAAAACATGAAGCTTACTCTCATCATATCTGACTCAAGAAAGGAATAAAATACTCATTTTGGTACGAAAACTATCTTACAATACAGGAAAGTGGGGGAGAAGGGGATAAGCAGGGTGGGGAGGATGATGGGAGGGAAGGCAATGGGAGGAGGGAGCAATTAGAAGTCAACATTCTTGGGCAAGGACAAGGTTAAAAGAAAGAACAGAAGAAATGGGGGGCAGGATAGGATGGAGGGAAACAGTTAGTCTTACACAACATGACTATTATGGAAGTCATTTGCAAAACTACACATATATAGCCTATATTGAATTGCTTGCCTTCCCAGTGGGGATAGGGAGGGAGGGAGGAAAGAGAAGTTGGAACTCAAAGTTTTAGAACAACTGTTGAGTATTGTTCTTGCATACAACTGAAAAACAAGAAATACAGATAATGGGGTATAGAAATTTATCTTGCCCTACAGGAAAAAAAGAGAAGATGGGGATAAGGGAAGGGAGGGATGTTAGAAGGGAGGGCATATTGTTGGTAGGGATAATTAGGATGCTTGGCATTTTGGGGTGAGGGAAGGGGAGAGATGGGGAGAAAATCTGCAACTCAAAATTTTGTGGAAATGAATGTTGAAAACTTAAAATATATAAATTTAAAAAAAATTTTAAAAAGGAAATTTTGATGATGCAATATTGCATCATGTAACTGTATAGTACTGCACTGTAAACAAGTCATTACATTCACATATTCCTGCTGATGTATGCTATTTCCCAAGAATGCATGACATGCTCACCTGCCAACATTTGCTTGTTAAGACCTGTCAGAGGATTTGGACACTAATTGGTTACAACTTGCATTTTGTTTGTTTATTTGGAAAATAATGTAATCACTATGACTTTTATTCTGTTGCACAACAGATGAAACATGTACAAATGGTTTTTTTTGAAAAAAAAAAAAAAGAATACAAGTTACCCTTCAACTGATAAATGGTCAAAGGATATGAATAGGCAGTTTTCAGATGAAGAAAGTAATATTAATATATCATATATAGTCATATGAAAAATGCACATCACTATTGATTAGAGAAATGCAAGTTAAGGTACCACTTTATACCTATCAGATTGGCTAATATGACAGAAAAGGAAAATAACACATATTAAAAGGGAATGTGGGAAAACTGGGATTGTTGCATTGTTCATGGAGTTGTGAACTGATCCAACCATTCTGGAGAGCAATTTGGAACTATGCCCAAAGAACCATCAAACTATGCATACCCTTTGATCTAGCAATGCCAGCACTAGTTCTGTATCCCAAAAAGATTTTTAAAAAGGGAAAAGGACTTTCTTGTACAAAAATATTTAAAGCAGTTCTTTTTGTGGTGGCAAGGAATTGGAAATTGAGGGGATACCCATCAATTGGGGAATGGTTGGACAAGTTGTGCTATATGAATGTGATAGAATACTATTGTTCAATAAGAAATGATGAGCAGGTAGATTTCAGAAAATCCTGGAAAGACTCATAAGAATGAAGTAAAAAAAAAATTTAAGAATTAAATAGATTTCTGATGAACATTTCCTCTCCAGGTCAGTCTGGCTAATGTGAGCTAGCATTAACTTGGTAACATCTAGTGACCAAATTGAGGACAGTAACACTTTTAGGTGATTTGTCTGTCAGTGGCATTTAGGTATCAATATATCTTTGATTGGTTTAGGCAGAAGGCTGGTCACTGAAGCCTCACATTAGAATCAATAAGGAAATACCCTAGAGCAGGAGTAGGGAACCTTCAGCTTCAAGGCCACACATGGCCCTCTGGGTCCTCAAGTGTGGCCCTTTGACCCAGTCCAAGTTTTACAGAATAAATCCTTTAATTAAGAAGTTTTATTTTGTGAAGTTTTTTTTGTGAAGACCCTTTTAGTCAAAGGGTCACACTTGAGGACCAAAAGGGCTACATGCAGCCTTCAGGCCGCAAGTTCCCCACCTCTCCCCTAAACACTCCCTCATAGGTGTGTGTTTATTTTGCTGTGTGCTTGTTTGTCTATGTTTGTGTGGTTTTCTATGCCTATGTCTGTTTTGTCTATGTCTATGAGAAGTAGGAAGTAGGCAGGAGACAGGGATGAGATCTTTTCTTCACTTTGCAGGATTTTATGACATCAAAAACTAATTAGACACTGCATTTGTGACTGAAGTGTAAGTTCCCTGCTGTAAATCTCCATGTTATGGTTTGCATGTTTTTATAAATGCTGATATATTCTAGTGAGTTTGGGGTTAACATTCTTTAGGATTTGCTTTAAGAAAATGGAGTAAATAATTGTAAAAGTTAACAATGAAACTAGCACTCAGTTCTCTTATCACTCTTTTCCTGCCAAGCAACAGATTTATTGTTTTATAGCTAAGGGAGGAAGGTTATTAGCTGATTAGAAAAATGCTGATTTGGAAGTACTTATCACTGAAATTTCAAAGTGTAAAAAAAAAAAAAAAAGGAAGCTGCAGCTTACATTGTAAAGAGCTGGAACTTTGTAACTACCTGCTTATAGTAATTCCTGGTTCCCAAAAAGAAGTTTGCATAAATTAGGGAACAACCAAAAAGTAGGTAAGTTTGATTAGGCCTTCTAATTAGAAACTTGAGAGTTTTACAAATAAAAGTCAAGTACTAATCAATTTAGAAGGAAATTTTCAAATTGGTGTGTAGCTTGCAATTAGAAATTTTGCTGTAAATAATATTAGGATCCCCTCATTGGATATGGATATTAATTGGAGTAGATTTAAAACAATGTGCTAAGAAGAAAATGACACTTACTTATTTTTATATTAAATTATGTAAAAGGACTAAGGTGGAATTTGGACCTAGATCTATTCAGACCACGTGATGCAGAAATTACTGTTTTTGTTAAATAATCCCTGCCAAGAATTAAGTAGTATATCAGTTTTCTGCCCTAGATGGCATGAGAAGGATACATTTGCTCAGGGAGCATTGCCATAGAGGTATGAGAGAGTGCAAGGGAACAGAAAATCTAAACCATTATCTTTACCACACTCCCCATGAGGGTTATATCCCTCTGTGGTCCCCTATTCCTGATCACCTGTTCCTAGTACCAACTATACCCCTACAAACCCTAACTACAATCCAACCTCCCTTTTGATGAAAGAATGTTTTTTACTGTAACAAGGAAGGTCACAACACTTGAGACTATGAAGTTAAAAAAAACAATGTTAGTAACCTACCTCTCAAGGTTGTTGTGAGAATCACATGATATACTGATTAAAAAGTGTTCAACCTAAGAACTGGCATATAGCAAGCACTAAATGCTTGTCAATTACTGCTGTTTCTCTGATTGATTGCAATTCATGCTGGATGACTCTCCAGTGGATATTAAATGTGATTGGTGCAAAATGCTAAAGGTAGTAAAGTAGGTGATTTTCTCTATATGATTTGGAAATTTATTTGATTGAATTGATGTCACCTAATTAGTAATGTCTTGTTTCATGTTTCTCATTCATGATGCTTTGAATGATATAACTGTATTTCTAAGTTTTCTTATATTGTAAATTCTGAGGAACCATTGTTTAAAAAAATACATTGAAGAGGATGATAAAGCTTTTCCTTTTGATTCTGATACTGTGAAATTATTGTGCTATTAGAGATTACTGTCATATAATCATTTAATTGGGTATATTTATTTACTTTATAGAAAAGAATGAGAGAGAAAAAAAGATCTTAAAACCTTCAAAATTTCTTGGGACCATTTTGAGCCAGGTCATAATATCTATCACTCCTGTGAAAGCATTTATGAATTTTTACTTTATTTTAGAATAATGAGTTCTTCTCCACTCCTGGGCAAATGGAGGTAAATTTAAATCTGTTGATAGTATTGAAATGTCTTATATAACAATTTGAGATTATTAAAATTATTCAGTTATATTTCTAAGTTAAATTTTGAATCAGTTTGGTCTTAACAGATCACCGTCTTAGGGATTTATTTTTGTTTTAGGGATTAACTTATAATACTTTAGGAGATAAATGTTAGTTTGGGGATCACCTACAGTTTTTTCTGAAGGATTCTTTTTGAGTAAACATATTCATTATCTATGTAGGAGTACTGCATGTAATTGTTTTATTAATTTCTAATGACTGATTTTAATCCAGGATGAGTTTTAACTGGAAAAGGGAAGAGTGGGAGGGAGAAAATTGAGTGATTTTTGGAAGGCCTGGTAACCTTTTACTGCTAACTAATTTACTGCAGTAACATGAGAACAATAAACTATACCTAAGTATAATTAGGCAAATTTGTTGTTTAAGGTAAAATTTTGTGGGACTACAATCTGATATTATCTTAAATTTCGATTTCAGGTATAATCATTTGGTCATTAAAGTCATAATCCACCATTTGAGGAAAATGCCACAAGCTGCTCAGATGAAGGCAATGTAAGAATAGTTACAGGTAGATTTTTGTCCCTGGGTTGAGGGGACAAGTATGGCATGGCAGAAGGTAAGATCCTCTTAACTCAGTTTCCCTATTGTGTTACTTCTTTTTTGAACAGCAATGTTTCCCACCTGGTTAATCCTGAGCATGACTACTATGTCTTGTTAATGAGGCTGAATTTTACTAAATGATCAACTATTCCAAAACTTGCCTGAAATAAAACAGGATTAAGACTATTTTATCTTACACATTTTTTTTTTGAGTCATTTTGTTCCCAGGCCTGGAGGACCAGAACTCATACCATTATATTCATTTCCCTACTTCTTCCTTTTGTGACAAATCTCTTTGAAAGGGGGTAAGTAAAGCTGTAATATATCTATTTTTAATATAACGAATCTTGTTGCAATACTTTAGCATCTATACACAGTAATGTGAAGCAAGTTTATATGATCTTACTGTTTTCAAAATGAAATTAAAGTGGTATCCATATCTTAAATCCATACCCTAGAGGGGTATTTGGGCTTGTCATCTGCCTGTTAATGGTCATATAATTCTGTATAAGTTAGGGTCCCTAATTCAGAGATAATATGATAATAAATTATTATCAATTAGATAATTATCTCAGAATGTTTTGGGAATGATTAGACAATGCAGAAGTTTGGGACCATAATAAAAATCTATTCTTTAGTGTGATTTAAATCAGAATCATCTAACATTTTATCTTAAGGATATGGAATTCGCTATAATCAGTTACTTTAGAGGAGTGAAATTTATGAACTGTCTTGTGCTACCTTGAAGGAAAATCCAAATTTACATAGGTTTATTATTTGATTTAGGATTGACACCTCTGTATAGAACAAGTAATTTTAATGTATACTGCTTGGTAGAAAGATACATTGTTCTCTATATGCATCTATGTTGATTACTTAGCATATTTACACATTCCATGCTTGCATTCTTATTACAATTGAAGTAAATTAGCAACCTTTAAGTAAATTCATTTCTGTACTGAAAGTCATCCCCTTACAAAGAGTATTGTTGCCTATGTTTTCACAGGAGAATTAGATCCTTACCAGTCTCTAATCCTCCTAAAATGGGGTGGGGAGGAATTAATTGAAGTTCTAATTATTAACTGGAATTCTACCAAAAGTGGAAATTAGTTTGAATAATTGGAATAAAAAGTTTTTGAGATAGCAACGAGATCAGATGATTATCTATGTAATATGTAAATGATTCTAATGGTCTATGCATACCTTGAGCATGTTTTTAATAGCAAGTTCTAAAATTCAATTCAGGGAATTTTTTTATATATATGTATACATAAAATTGTATTGTTCACCCCCTGCATAAGCCAGATACTTTCTAGTTTCTTTTAAAATTTAAAAGGTTTTTAATTGTTTAGTTCTTGATATCTCAGATGGTATTTGAATTTCATAAATACATCAACATCACAATTTGCTAACTTCTATCAAAAGAAGTTAAATGATAACACCTTATATGTCAATTTTGACAAATATTAAATCTTTAACCAGATAGGCTCATTTTACAAGTCAGATTCTCATTGTCTGTAAAGATTCTTTCCTCAGCCTTTTGTGGTCAGGGTCTATATCACTTATACTTTTAGGATTTAGATAGAGACAGAAACAGCAAGGGATGTGTAAAACTTAAATTCTCTTAAATTTTAAGTGAATTATGGATTCCTAATTTGATATTCTCTCTATACACAGTATATAGTTCTCTCTATAGAAGCTCTACTGCTAATAAGATCAAAATCATAAGGCTTGAGCTTATTTTCACCGTATGAACTAATTGTTGAAAAAGCAAAATTTAAGAGGCCATATTAAATTGTATTAAGATCCTGCAAAAGATTTCAGCAAGAACCACTAAAAGACTCTCTGCAAGTGATATGGAACGAAATAAGCAAATCTACTGAGGAGAAATCTCTTCAGAGCCACATTGAGAATGAGACCTATTCTGGAATGTCCTAGAGAAGATGTTTCCAAACACCACATGACTACAAGGGCTATCTCAGATTCAAGATGAAATATACTGATTAAACAGACTTTGGGGATGAGTTATTGGGAGGCTTGATGTTAGGTAATGTTGATGATCCATATTGTACTCCTCTGGCTTACTATTTCATGGTACCTACGCTTTATGAGTTTTCTTGTATATCTTAATGATATGCGAATCTCTCCTCTAAAATTAGTTCATGGTTCTAGATATTTTTGCTATGGCCTATGCTATGATTAATTAATTTTTTAACTACCCTTGCAGAATAGACTCTTGTGGCTCTCTGTCTTATCCTTTATTATCAGAGCCTGTCCTGACCTTACACTAAAAAATCTTGTGTTAATGTCCCCT
The DNA here is from genome assembly GCA_023548195.1 of Bettongia penicillata ogilbyi. Lineage (NCBI taxonomy): Eukaryota > Metazoa > Chordata > Mammalia > Diprotodontia > Potoroidae > Bettongia > Bettongia penicillata. Next base: position 627,020 of record JAJHZJ010000450.1, on the reverse strand, counting down.
ACTGGTAATAACTATGTTAAAGATCTTATAGATAAGTGATCTGTGAGAACCATATGTATTTCTCATTAATCATAGCAGGAAATTGAGAAGATGAAACTGATTCTGTATCATTTTTTTATTGACACTATTTACAATTAATTGATTTTGTCTTGTAACCAAGTCATGTTTTTTTTTGTTCCTTAACTTAATTCAGAAATTCAGCATGCCTTTTAGGAGCTATTTAGAAATCTAATCCTTTTGTTAAGTATAGTTTTATTCTCACTTCAAGAAACCTATCATACCTGAGGAATGTGTATGGACCCAGAGAGTCTGATCCAGTACCTGTGCACCACCAAGCTATCCTTCAAGGATATCTGGTCCACTATATCTCTGACCTTGAAGGTGGATTCAAAACAATGAATTAGTATCAGGAAGGAAGGAGGGGGTGCCCAACTTCCAACCAATCATATTGTCTCCCATGCCTCAGCTTTGCAACCAGTCATGTTGTCTGCAACACATGATGTCACCTACCCTCCTCTATACTTTGTTCTAACCTTATAAAAATGACTTAAGTCTTCATGTTGGGGTCTTTGGCATAAATTGAGGCAAACCACTGACCCCTTTATTAGCAGGTTTGTGTCCTGTTAATAAATTTATTTTGTATGGAGAGAATGTGCCTCAGTCTACCTTTGCTGAATTTCACTCACAACACTCAGTATCTTCCATCTACTCTATACCAACTGCCTACAAAATTCTAGTACAATTTTAAGTTACTAAAACTTAGGCTTTAGTAACTTAGACAGGGTATGACTGAATTAGATGAGAGAGGGAAAGTCAAGAGTAGTTCAGTGTACCAAGAAAGGCCTGTCAGAGTCACTTTAATAGGGTAACACTCCACCAAGACTTCTGGGTTTCCTTATATTATATCGATCTATTTAAATGTTGTGTCTTCCATTAGAATGTTAGTCCCTTAAAAGAGACTATATTTTTGCTTTTCTTTGTATCCCTAGAACTTAACACTCAATGTTTACTGATTTGACTTTGACTCAAATTTGATCGGAAGTAAGCCCTGAAGAGATTTTCAAGAATGAAATTCAGAAGACAAAGTACAACAATGTCAGTGAGGAAAAATGAAGAGACTAACGTGGATATATGCCTCATTAATCAACACAGATTTTAAAAGGAAATACATAGAAGATGGAAGCAAGGTGAGATAACAGAGGATGAATATGAGAGTATGGCACAAACTTGTAAAGAAACGCTAAAATTTGAATGAGGTTGATGCTAGAAACAATAATAAGGTTGGTGGTATTGGTGGTGTGTGTGTGTGTGTGTGTGTGTGTGTGTGTGTGTGTGTATGTGTTTTAGGATCTTTTCTTAGACAAGAAGGGACTATGACAACTAACAGCCGAGTACTCCCAAGGGAAATAATTTACCTTGAAAGTAAATAAAAGAAGATTATTGACAAGTCACCCAACAGTATCTTGCTACCCAAGATAAATAAGAAGAGCAGAACATTCATTTGCCTCAAATGAATTCAAGCTCCCCTGGCTTAGATGAATGACACTCCTAGATAATGAAAGTACTGTCAGATATAATTGCTGAGCCACTGTCAGCAAAACAGAATTAGACAATTCTTGGGAAAATTAGAGAAGAGATCAGTAAGGGATATTTGGCAAACACCTAGGAAGGGAAACATAGTTTGTTTCACGGTCCCTTAGCATAGGTACCACTTCATCAAAGAAAGTTTCATGAAGAAAAGGTCATGCAGGAAAAGAATATTTAAATGCTGTGGAGAAACTGTAAATTGGACCAGCTATGCTAGAAAGCAATCTAGAACTATATCCCAAAAGTCACTGTATATACACATATATCTGTATCTATATAGATATAGATATACCAAAGAGATCAAAGATAAAAAGAAAGGGCCCACATCTGCAAAAACATTTAAGACAATACTTTCATTGTAAGAAAGAAGTAGTATCAAAGTAAATATGTGGGAACGGATGAACATTACAGGATATAAATAAAATGAACATGTTAGAGGATATAAATAAAATCAAATTTTAATGTCACTATGAATGAGATGAACTAATTTATATGAAGGAAGAGGATAGCAGAATATATTAGAAAGCAGAATCCAAAAATATGTTGTTTACAAGAATCTCACTATAAACACAGAGATGCACTGGGGGAAAATCTATTTTGCCACAACTCAAAAAGGCATGATCTATAACAAAGAAACTGCAAAAATATATGGGATTAAAAGAGATAAACAGGGAAACTACATTATGCTGAAAGGTATGGAATAATAGCAATATTAAACATATGTACTGCATAAAAAAGAACCTAAATATTTAAGGAAAAGGCAGATGAATTAATAGGAGAAATAAAAAAACTGCGGGGGATTTCAATGTACCCCTTTCAGAGCTAGACAAATCCTAACCAAAAAATAAATAAGAAAGAAGGCCCTTTGGTAACTACAAAGTGGGCATTTAAAAAGAGTACATGTAATTATCAGCACTGCATAACACTTCTACAAAAACTGACCATGAACTAGGACATTAAAACCTCACATTTGAACAAAAACAGGAACATTAAAAATTTATTAGTAGTCACAAAAAAAATTATGCTTATTACAGTTCTTCTGAGGTAATTTAATCCTAAAGAACTGGTGGGTCAAAGAATTATTTGTAGAAACAATAGATAATTTTGTTGAAGATAATACACCAAAATATTTGGGATGTAGCTAAATCAGATATTTAGGGAAAATTTATCTCTAAATACTTTTACCAACAAATAAAGCATACAACAACGACAAAAAAAACATAAACACCAAAATATAAAAATTTCTGGAAACATCAAAGATTAACAAAAGTGAATGCTAAAAACAGACAAACATAAAGGAATCAATAAGTAAAACTGGTAGTTTTTTAAAACCAATAAAATATAACATTAGTACATTTGATTTAAAAAAGAGGAAAACTTAATTACCAGTATCAAAAATAAAGAGAATTCATAACAAATGAACAAAGAAAATTGTTAGAAACTAGTGAAATTTAACTGAAATGGATGCATGTTTACAAAAATATAAACACCAAGATTTACAGAACAAGAGACAATGACCTAATTTCAGAAAAATAAATTGAAAAAGACATGAATGAGCAAAGTGGGGGGAACCTAGGACCTGATGATTATATAACTGAGATACATCAACGATAAACGTCATAAACAAAATGGAAGAAGGATGGAAGGAGGGGAAAGGAAAGAAAAGGGAAAGGGAACATAACCAAACTGGGACAGAGAAGATTACAGATAACTAAAAGGTTATTACACAAAATTAAGAAAAAGTTTTCATAAAGAAAAGAGTAGAAGGAAAATAGTTAATTGGAAGAAAATATTCGAAGCAAATTTCTCTGATTAAAGGTTTCTTGAGTTATATAAAGACCTAATTCAAATGTCTAAGACCAAGGGCAATTCCCCAATAAATAAATGATCAAAGGATATGAATAGGCAGTTTTTAAGGAAAGAAATTCAAACCATAAACAGAAATAATCATCTTCCAAATCATTAATAATTTAAAATGCACATTAAATTAATCCTGAGTTCCTCCTACTTCATATCTATTAGATTGGGAAAGCTGACAAAGAAAATGTACATATTAGAGGAGCTGGGGGGAAATGCATATTAATGCACTTGTTGGTAGTGGAGCTGTGAAAAAATCTGTAACTATGCCCCAAAATTCACTAAAATGTATATAATCTTTGATCCAGTGATACAACTACTAGGCCTATACCAAAAGGGATAAAAAGAAAACAAAAAAGACTCTTATGTATAAAAATATTTCTAGTACCTCTCTTTGTGATACCAAAGAACTGAAACCAAGGGAATGTCTAAACAAAATACGGTATATAAATGTAATAAATAACACTGTGCTATAAGAAATGACAAAAAGGATGTCTTCAAAAGAATTTATAAAAACTTGCATAAACTGAGTGAAATGATCAGAACCACAAGAACACTTTATAAAAAAAATATATTGTTTAAAAAGAATTGTAAAGACTTTATAATTCTGAACAATGCAATTACCAAGGATTACTCCAGAGGATCAGTGACAAAGCATGTTACTCAACACCTAGGTGAAGTCAATGTAAAAAATGAGATATACACACACACACACACACACACATCGACATGGTCAGTAGGATTATATTTTATTTGATTACGTATATTTATTATAGAAGTTTCGATTATCTCTTTCGTTCTTTTCTCAGTTAAGGAATGTGAGGTGAGAGCAAGAGAAAATAATTGCTTATTACCTGAAAAAATAAAATTTAATTAAAATGGGATGCTATTGTTTGATTAAAAAAAAGGAGAAAAATGTTTGATAAAAAAGTGGACAGATTCAAAGAGACTTTGGAAGATTTCTGTGAACCGACAGTCAAACGAGCAGGGCTAAAAGAGCTATTGTGTAATATATAATTTTATATATTACAATAAAAATGAAAATATTGAAAGAATTGAAAAACCCTAAGTAACATAATGACAAAATAGGATTCCAAAAGACTACAATTATATTTTCTCACCCTTTGGTGGAGAGGTCACGGTCTATAAGTGCAGAATGAGACATGTTTTTGGTCACAACCAATAATATAAACTTGTTTTGTTTGAGTATACCTATTTGTTACAAAGAATTGTTTTTCTTTTCTCTCTTGTTGGCAAGGGGTCATATTTGGGAAGAGTAAAGAACTAATGATAGTGATGCAAATAAAGGCCAGAAAGCAAATAGCAACAAATTTTAAAAATTATATATACACGTGTGTGTGTGTGTATATTATATATATATATATATATATATATATATATATATATATATATTTAAATGGTTATAAGATTCAGTTTCATATACAATCTTCTCTTTGTGGCCTTCTTTACATATGTGTTTTTCACTCACCTCCAATTCCCAGTAGTTTTACTTAGGTCATGTGAGAATGGCCTTATTTCTTTTTTTTTTTTTTTAAAGCATTTCTAAAGTAGTAAATACTGAGAATGCTATAAATAGTTTATCTAGGTTTTAGTGAAGCTTTTCATAAAGAATTTCATACTTCTATTTTGGACAAGATGAAGAGATATGGCTTACAGGACAATAAAATCAGATGAATTCATAACTACCTGGACAGCTGGATTCAAAAAGCAGTTATTGATGCGTTCAATCTCAGCAAGGCAGAGAATGCTCACCAGAATACCCCAGGGATATGTATTTTGCCTTCTTTGTTTATCACACTTATCAATGACTTGGAAAAAAGCATATTTGGCATAGTCATCAAATTTGTAGATGACACAAAACTAAAGGGATAGCTAATATATTGGACGATAGAATTAGGATTCTGAAAGTATATTCACAGGCTAGAATTGAAATCTACTAAGATGTTATTCAATAGCAATAAATGTAAAGTCTTACACTTGGATACAATAAATTGAATCAAATTTAAAAGTTTAAAAATGGGGAGGCATGATCTGACAGTTCTCATTCTGAAAAAAAAATCTGGACCTTTCAGTGGGCTGTGAGCTCAATATGAATCATGAGCGTGATGTGACAACCCAAAAAGGTAATGAGAACTTGGGCTACATTGACAGGCACAGCTTCCATGAATAGTGAGGTGAAAGTAGTCTGTCGTCATCAGAGCTCATCTGGAGAACAGTGTTCAGTTTGGGGGCCAGAGTTTAGGAAGGACATTCATTGTCAGACTGGATAGGGTTCTTAGGAGAGCAATGAGGATGGTAAAGAGTTCTGAGACAGCATCATGTGAGGTTGGTTAAAGGAACTGGGCAAGTTTAGCCTAGAAAAGAGATGATTCAGGGAGGATAAGGACAATATCTTCTCAAATATTTAAAAGGTTGACAATAAAGAGGAGAAAAGAGACTTGTTCTATTTGAACCCAGAGAACAATACAAGGAGCAATGGGTTAAAGTTGCAAAGGGACAAAAGTAGACTACATGTCAGGAAGAAATACCTAACAATGATAGATCTCCAAAAGTGGAATCTACAACCACTCCTTGGAGGTCTTCATGTGAGAAGTAGACAAAATCTTACCAGGTTTTGTTATAGTGGGGATTCCTTTTATAGAAGGGTTGGATTAGACAGGCTCTGAGATCCCTTCCAGCTCTCAAACTGTGATTCTGTAACTGTAATTCCTGATTCTAAGGAAATCAAGGGATATATTCAGATAATCCTACTTAAGAGAACTGCACAACTCTTATCAGTTTGCTCTGAGGCCGACCCTCACTTTATTAAATATGAAATAAACCAGAGAAACCTCTTTCCTCATAAACTTCTACTCATCTCTCTATAAAACCCCTCATCTAATAGGCTTACATATAAATATTGCTGGCTACAGTAAAATTTCTTAAAAGGATTTGTGGTTTGATCTATTCTAGAGTTCTTTCCAAAGATTTAGGTTGAAATTTATTTTTGTGTAATAGGAGAGCACTCATAATCCACCTAACGGTTAAAGGAAATATGTGTGGGGATCTGGGCTTGGCCCTATGCTGTTTATTATACTTATTAATGAACTGGCTACTTAGCCACAGAATGGAAGGAATATTAAGGAACCCCAGGATACACTGACTCCATTAGGCCCAACTTTCCTGCACCTATGTTATCCATGGCAATTCACTGGCAAAAACCTTGGGGACAGGCTGAAGCTTAATATATCTTTTTGTACTCAAGTGACCTGGAAGACATCAAAACTCTGAGTTAAACTAAGTCTCTAGGAGAGACTTTTGTTTTGTTTAAGTGACCTATCCCCTACAGCAATGGATTCTGGTAGATATAGTTCTCCTAGCCATGCTACTAATTGGGTGCAAATCTTTGACCGCTTGAAAACCGATTTATATCTCTTAATGAATAAGCCAAATTTGTGAGAAGTTTGACATAGGCCACTAAAACCTCTGTATTCAGACTTGAGTAAATTTGAGATGAGTTTGCCTGGAGCCAAGGTCAAGGTTCTCCTGAATGATCATCCTAGAAGAGGTATCTCAGAGGGTCTACAAGTCATATGCCATGTTGTGGTGACCTGGAAAGGAGGTGAGGTGACAAGTACAAAGAAGCTGCTGTACATTGGCAGACAGGTTGCTATTATATGAAGGAATACTAACGGATACATCAACTCACTGATCCATAGGAAACTTCAGGGGGCAAGCTATTAAGGAGAAAAACATTCTTGTTCAGACAGAAGTCTTTGGAAGATCCCCTGTGGCAATCATAGTTGTGGCATCTAATGAGAGGAAGTTATGTATATCCACCCTAGGGGTGATAAAATCAAATGACCATTTCATTTCTGTAGCAGAAAGCTTCCTGAAACTGCCACTTATTATATCACTTTTAAAAAAGCAGTTGTTTAGTTCTTTCAGTCCTATCCAACTCTTCATGATCTCATTTGGGATTTTCTTGCAAAGATACTGGAATTGTTTTTCATTCCTTCTCCAGTTCATTTTACAGATAAGGAAACTAAGGCAAACAGGGTTAAATTAGACTTGCCCAGGTTCACATAGCTAGTAAGCATCTGAGGCCAGATTTGAATTCCTGACTTCAGGACTTGGAATTCTATCCTCTGTGTCAATTATCTTCTCAAAATGCAATTACTTTCCCACTATTGGACCCTAGCTGTTACTAAGCAGATGATGCTTATCGCAGATGATGCTTATCGCTATTACCCAGAGTTTCCTCTTTGGGTCTGATGATAAAAGACAAACCCTCCTTCAGAGGTGAATAGGTAGAGCACAAAAGCCCTAATATTGTTAAATGGAAAATGGAAATTTTACATTCAAGATTGAGCCTGACCTTGCTTCCAATTTTATTTATAAGAAAGTTGTTAAGACTGATATGATTCAACTCTTCTAGTACCATGTCAACTCAATGGTCTTTGGATAAGCATCTCACATGTAGAGATAAGAGTAAGAGAATCAATATTCCCTGAGAGATGAGCTGCCAAAACTGCTGTTATGTTAGCATTAAGTAAAATGCAACAAATAGCTTAGGGTTTTAGCTGGCCAATAGGTTTTATCCTATTTTAATAGCTTAGAAATTAAAGTAATAATTTTAGGCAAAGACTAAAATTTCCTGAGTCCCTTTAGCGGCCTTTGAATCAGACGTACAGGGAAAGAAAAGAAGTGAGGTATTAAAGTGAGTGGATAACATAAAGGAACATTCAGTCCTTCATGTAGAGAGGGAGAGGAAAAATATGTCTCCACCTCTCTTACCCAGCTATGCTTAATCATCAGTGGAGATATTGCTCAGTTTACAGTCAGATTCATTTTTCTGGTTTAAGAATAATTACTTTGTTAACACTGAAAAGACCTTTCTAGCAGTTCCTAACACTCCTTTCTGGTGTCTGACCTGCTTGTGACTGAGGGCATTCTCTTCATATAAGTCATATTCATTCTAATGCCAAGGTCAAAGGGTAACCTAGGAATCAAGATGCCCTCTTGTAATCCATGGGGCTTGGGTTCAAATCATAGGAGCACCAAGAGAATAAGAACCACAATGTGTTAGCAAAAAAGAACTTTTATTGAATGAAGATAAGCTTACATTTCCAGCAGCATGGACACAGTACAAACCCTACAAGCAGTACAGACAGCTTATAGGGGAATTCTCTTTTATAGAAGATCGGCAATCTGAACAATCACATCTCCCAAAAAACTTTTTTAAAAAATTAGAGTAGGAAGCTACAGACAGACTTTCAGTAATAAGACTAATCCCCCAAACCTGCTCCTTCTTCTAACTCCTCTCTCTATTGATGAAACTACCAGTTACCAAAGCCTGAATCCTGAGAACATTGAGGGGGGATTAGGAATGACCAAGAGTTATGTAAGATGAGAAAGTGAAGGAACATTATAAACTGTATCAAAGGAAAAAATATTCACAAATCTCAAATTTTCAAAGAAAATGATGTTCCTTTGCAAACTAATTTTGTCTTCTCATTTAAAATAACTTGCTTGTTGACTTACGTGAACTGATACAAAGTGAAATGAACAGAACCAGAACACTGTACATAGTAACAGCAATTTTGTATCAACTGTGATGACTTAGCGATTCTCAGCAATACAAAGATCCAAGACAATCCTGAAGGATTTATGATGAATAAAACTATCCACCTCCAGAAAAAGAATAATGGAGTCTGAATGCAGACAAAAGCATACTATTATTTCCTTTCTTTGCATGGGTTTTTTTGAGGGGGACCTGTGTTTCCTTTCACAACATGACTAATATGGAAAAGTGTTTTGCATGACTAAACATGTAAAACCTATATGAAATGGCTTGCCTTCTCAATGAGAGGGGAAGGGAGGGATGGAGAGATTCTAGAACTCAAAATTTTTTTTAAATGTTTGTTAAAAATTATCTTTACATATAATTGGAAAAAAAATAAAACATTAAAAAAACTTACTTTTTGAAGTGTCCCAGGGATTCTAATCCTAACCCTAAATCTTACTTGTATTGAAATAATTTCCACTAAGACATATGGGTAAAAAGGAATGCTCACTCTTTTGGGTCACTACATTACTACTTAATGGTATTAACAGCAACTTTATGTCACAAATAGGCATGTTTCATATGCTTATTTATACTTTCCCTATTCTCTTTTTCTTCCTAATGATGTGGTTGGTAGTCTAGAGATCAAGGCAGAAATAAGACCATGCTATTTATTTCCTCTTTTGTCCATTGATAATTCTCTCTCGCTATAGCAACACAGTTTAGACCTCAAAATGAGGTCTAAAATTCCTGGAACCCCACTCCTCTCCACCCCTCTCAGAGATAGTATTTCCTCTTCTGCGTTATCATGGGCTTAATAAAACATTAAATGAATAATTCTACTGCCTCCACCTTTTTTTAAACTTCCTTTATAATACCTCAAAGACCAAGGATTGTACCTTTCTATACCAGTGAAAAAAACTCAAATTTCATTTTTTATTTTTATGTGCAGCACTGTATTATAAGTGAAATTATTGTTTTTCTTTGGAGACTTCAATCTCAGAATATCATATGAAGGTCTGTTATGTATTACATACCAAGTTCTCTACTCTGAAGTTTTCTTCCACTGACCTATATAATTCTACCTTTCTTATCAGTCTCTTTGCCTCTAGTCTTCCTCCCATCAGAAGTATTCTATAGTGAAAAGAATCATCTTTTCCAAAAGTTGCTGTATCATAAATTTCCCCTTTATTTACTAATTTCTTTTAATTTTGTGGTCATATTTAGTCTATATTGAATTCCCAGATGTCAAAGAAGTACAATGTTTGTATAGAGGTGAGAGCAGACATCTGAAAAGAGCACAGGTACTTTGCATTCCCAATGCCCTCCCATTAGGAGTATATACACCAGCTTTTGGTTTCAACAAACCTACAGAGCATGGAACAAGACATTCAAGTTTGTACTATGGTGGTAAAATTGAGAGGTCAGTCAGTTCTTTAGGACATCAGCAATCATGTATTTAACTTGATTACACTGTCCATACTGGTGAAGCCCTAAATGAATTCACATAAATTTTTAGCTTCTCAACAATTCTGAACTCAAATATAATAACATAGAGCTGTTAGGTTGTTAAACACTGTTTCAAAAGCAGGTTTACTTGGAAAATTGAATAGGATCTACTACAAGAGATACATCAATTATGTAGGGATATTAAAGGGGTCATGTTACCTCAAGAGCAAACATCCTGTCCATCATACTTCTTGATGAAGTGGCATCAGCTACAATGTGAACTTCAACCCCTCGGCCAACCAATTCCAGAGCTGTTTGCTGAATGCACACATGAGTCTAATAGAAAAGTGTTGAGATTACAACAGAACAATAAAATACAACATTATTTGTTTTGATGCCCCTCCATTCTTAAAAATAATAAAAAACTGAACATAAATAGGTTTAACAGACACAAACTAGCACTTCTATTTGTCAAGATCACATCTGAAAAGATAAACACAAATCAATATAATAACATTTAATATGAAAAATACCTACTTCTACTCCAAACAAGACAACACTACGAACTCCAGGAATTTCTGCTAATGCTGCTTCTACTTCTGGTATTACCATTGAAAATTTAGTCTTCGGAAGTACCAATTTAACACCTGTTAAGTCAATTTCTTGTACAGTACTGCCAAGACCTTTGGGATACTGTTCTGTTACAATAACCGGAATTCCTAAAATCCGTGCCCCTTGCAACTGCAAGAAAAAAAAAAGACATTTTTTTTTCAAAAAAGATATACCATGCCTCAATAAAAAAGAATACAAATTTAATAGATCACACAAATTTTTTTTTAAACTTACCAATCTTTGTCCTACACTAATGATATCACCAAAATACTTGATAGCTGGTCTGAATCTTTCTTGCATATCACAGCAAAAAAATACAGTGCTTGAAGGTGTAAGATTTCCCAGTGTGGTGAGCTGGAAAAAGAAAAAGGAGAAAAAATTAGTTCATTTTTGACTTTTTAATTCTGGAATATATTCAATAGCACATTTTTAAAGTTTAAAACTTAAAGCAGGTAATGAGGTGAATCATAAACTATGACAGAGCAAGAAGCATTTAGAAAAGAGAGAAAACCAGAAAAATGTTGCTATGCTAGTGAACACACAAAGTAGAATTATAAAAACTAGAAACTTTTTAATATTGAAATGTGTGCCCTAAGTGACCCCATGTTTTCAGTCTGGCTTGTCTTTTGGTATGTACCTGACAGTCTGCACCCAGCATTAACCAGTCTGTTTGGAGAGGCGTCAGACAGTCTGCAGGCATGAACTTTGATCCCATATCCTACCAGAGAATCAGCACATAGCAATATGACTTTCATCCCATCCCCCCACCTCTACTCTCATTTCCCCAAGATGAGGCAATGCAGGAGGAGCTGAAGCCCAATGGCCCATCATCTTTTCGAAGTATGCATCTTCCTGGATGGTGAACTTGTCTCTGAGATAACACTAGCCCACCCCCTTTCGAAAAAAAACCTGCATCTATCAGGATTTATCTTGCCTGTGTTAGAAAAGCTATCTTTAAAAAGCAGCTAGCAGCAGTCTGAAATACCTATATTGTCTTTTGTGGCCATCCCACCAAGATGTTTTTAAGTAAAATTCCTGTCAATTTTCTCTATGTGAGTTTTTCCTTCTAAAGAAGAATTAAAATCAGGGTGAAAAAAAGATTTTCTTTTAACATTAAACAATGCAACTTTTAGGAAGACAGCAAAAATGGGAGAAATAAAGGTTTTTAATCAATAGTGCTTCACTTTTGAAAGAAACATCTAACCACTGCTAAATGAACTGCAACACTCCATGAGAACAAAAGTCTAAAGCAATATTTCTGTTATTAAATATGTATTAGGACAATATGGAAATCCAATGAAGTAAGATTCTTTTGAAAATTACACTGCCTTATTTTATATTGCCACGTTTAACAACAGATTCCACTAAAGGAATCCTACAAGGGTCAACTGAGCCTTTAAGGAGGGTGTGTTCTTATGTATTTGTTTCCAGCCACATCAGACTCTTGGCAGCCTCATTTGGGGTTTTCTTGTCAAAGAGAACAAAGTGGTTTGCCATTCCCCTCTCCACATAAGGAAACTGAGGCAAACAAGGTTAATGACTTGCCCAGGGTAACACAGCTAGTAAATGCCTGAGTCCAAATTTGAACTCAGGTTTTCCTAACCACAGACCTGGCCCTGTGCCACCTAGCTGCTCAGGGAGAGAGCCTTTGCTAATTGCCAAGGTTTTGGACTGCAGGGTTATCTCAAAGATTAGAACTGTGTGGTGAATACAACCTTTACAATTACCCTGAATAACAATACACATTAATTTACATTGAAGTTTATAAGGTACTTTCTTCACAATATCTAAGAAGTAGGTCAATAATCCTTCAAACACATATTCCACAAATCTTTCTTAATTATCCTGTTTCCCTACAAATTTTTTTTCAACTTTACTCTAATTAGAATGCAATATGGAATTTGTCCTGTTTGGGGTAATGATGCTATTGAAAAACTTTAAGAATAGGGGCATGCCATAATAATCTATATTCTTTATACATACTAGACACTCAACAGTCATATGATACATGAATGAACGGGATCCTAGATTTAATATAAAAACCAAATAAAACTGGATTATATTTAATGATTGCAAATGTAAAAGGACACACTTGTATTTTTTTTTAAATCAAGTACACAATATAAGGGAAGGAGAAGATAGAGCAAGGTTCATGTGAAAGGCAACAGAAAAATGGAGTCATGTTAGAAAATAAAGGAACTTCAAATATCTACGAACACCTCAGTAAAGTTCTAAAAATGCAATGGAAGGGGCAATTAGATAAAGGAAAGCAAGGGGAAACTCCTGCAAAATTTTGTATGCACTCTAAAATTGCACAAAAAGACTGCCAAAATCTTGCAGAACCTCTAAATAAAGTCAGGGTACTCAGAATGTAAAGGCGATGTGGACTTATGGCAGGACCTGAACAGGAACCCAGGCAGCCCTGCTTGAGGTATTGCAGAAGACAAGGCCACCACAGAACTTGGGAAGCAAAACTCCTGAGATTTTGTGATCAGTAACTACTTGGGGACTGTGCCAAGAGATGAACACAGAGAAGAGGCCAACACTTTAAGTAAAGCCACCAAAATACTGAGGTTAGACCCAAGAAGTCCTAGATGAGACGGGGCCTAGTCACTACTCATCTAGGACTAAACAGGGACCTGTCCACTGTACCTAAGAGGATAGGTGGGAGCTAATCTGACCTTTCAAATACCAAGTCTAGAAAAAGAGAATGGAGATATGAATAAGCAGAAGAAAATGCCAAACACAATAAGTCCTATGGAAGGAGAGAAGTTCAAGAGGTAAAGGGGAAAGAATAAAGTAACTTCACTAGTTCAAGTTCTCAGAGAAAAGAAAGTGAGCCTTCCACCAAGGACTACAATGGCTACCAGGAAGAAATGAAAGAAAAGGTACAAAATGGAAAAATATATAGGGAGGAAAAAGGACAAGGAGACAGTGGTAAGCCTTACTTAAGAACTGAACTTACTGAAAATTAGAATGGGATAAACAGAGAAACTGGCCATTAAGCCAAACAAGAGAATTGTACAAACATGGACATTTCTGACTGTCCATGAGATGTTAAGTCCCTTGGCATCTGTATTCTTGATTTCCCCTACATCAATATCATAACTCTGGAACCTCCCTATCTGCCTGGAGCTTCCTAACCCAAGAATATCCATCCACCATGAGAGCTTCCTGCTCCCAGGGTCCCTGTTTTAGAGAGAGAGGATCAGGTCAGGAAGTTTTCGTTTCTTTTCTGGCTGTGCTACAATACCATGCCCTTACATGAGCACCTTTATTTTTTCCACACCTCTGCTTTTCTGGTTCTTTCAGTGTGTTGTATTTCCCGATTAGAATGTAAGCTACTAGAGCACAGGGACTGTCTTTCTTTTTGTATTTTGTATTTTTATCACTGGAATTTAGCACAGTGCCTGGCATATAGTAAGCACTTAATAATTGCCTCCTGCCTTGCCTTGTCTTAAAACAAAATCAGAAAGAGCAAGAGAGAGAGAGAATCTACACTTGGACTCTCCTCTCTTTACCTCTTGAACTTCTAACTACAGAAAGTAAAAAAAATATAAAAAATTCACCAAATCACTTGATGAAAGAAATTTCAAGATCAAAATTCCTAGGTATATAGACAAAATTCAGAGTTAAAAAAAATTTCAGGTGGCCAAAACCAAAAAAATCAAGTACCAAGGAACCACAGTAAATATCACATGGGACTTGGCAGCTACCACTGTAAAGAAAAAGACCACATCTTGCACCACCATACAGATCATCCTGAGACATGGGTGGGGAGATCAGGAAACATCCACAAAAGTCAATTTCCACTGTGTTCTCGCATATCCTTGCTACATTAGAGTTAACTCTTTTTTGCTTAGTGCATTGTTTCATCATCAAATCTAAACTAAAAAAGTACTGGTGACAAGTCTGCAACTAAAATTTAGTGTATTTGGTAACTGAGGTATCAATGTCACTCAAATCATGATTGAATTGGGAGAAGAGTACTGAAAGTCTGGAAGGTGGGGCTGTAAAAATCGTTTCCCATCTTTCTAATCTTGGTTGTGTTAGTTTTGTTTGAACAAAAACTTTTTAATTTAATGTAATCAAAATTATCCATTTTTCATTTGCTTATGGTATCACCTTTTATGTCTAACTCATTTACCCATTTTAATCTTAACCTGGCATATTAGATGTTGGTCTATGCCTAGTTTATGCCATACTATTTTTCAGGCTTTACAGCAGTTTTTGTCAAATAGTGAGTTCTTATCCCAGAAGCTGGAGTACTTTAGGTTTAACAAACAGGACTTTACAATAGTCATTTACTCCTGTTATCTTGTGTATCTAATCTATTCCACTGATCTACTCTATATCTTAGCCAGAATCAAATAGTTTTGATGACTACTGCTTTAAGGTACAGTTTTAGATCTGGTACAGTATGGTTACCTTTTTCATTTTTTTTATTATTAATTCCCTTGATATTCTTGACTTTTTGTTCCTCCAGATGAATTTTGATATTATTTTTTCTATCTCTGTAAAATAATATTCAGGTAATTTGATTGGTATGGCACTGAATATTTAAATTAATTTAGGTAGAATTATCATTTTTATTAAACTCTGCCTACTTATGAGCAATTAATATTTTTCCAATTGTTTACATCCAACTTTATTTGTGTGAAAAGTGCTTTGTAACTGCATTCATATAGTTCCTGGGTTTGTCTTGCAAGTAGACTCACAAATATTTCATACTGTCTATATTTATTTTAAATGGAATTGCTATATCTCTTGATGCTGGGGTTTGTTGGTAATATATAGAAATGCTTATGAATTATGTGGGTATATTTTATATCCAGAAACTTTGCTAAAGTTGTTAATTATTTCAAGTAGTTTTTTTCAATAGTTTTAGTAGTAGTTTTTAGCAGTTTTTCAATTCTCTGGGATTCTCTAAGCATACCATTATGTCATCTACAGAGAATAACAGTTTTGTTTCCTCATTACCTATTCCAATTCCTTCAATTTCATTATTTCTTCTTATTGCTAAAATTAACAATTCTAATATAACACTGTATAATATTAGTGATAAAGGACATCCTTGCTTCACCCCCAATCATACTGGGAAGGTTTTTAGCTTATCCCCATTACAGATAATGCTTGCTGATGATTTTAGATAGATACTACTTACATGAAGGAGAGCTCCATTTATTCCTATGCTCTCTAGTGTTTTTAATAGGTATGAGTGTTGTATTTTGTCAAAAGCTTTTTCTGCATCAACTGAGCTAATAATACAATTTCTGTTGTTTTTGTTATTGATATGGCCAATTATGCTAATAGTTTCCTAATACTGAAACAGTCCTACATTCTTAGTATAAATTACACCTGGTCATAATGGTGATTAATTGCTGCAATCTCCTTGCTAGTATTTTATTTAAAATTTTCTCATCAATATTCATTAGGGAAATTAGTTTGTAATTTTCTTTCCATGTTTTAGCTCCTCCTATTTAGGTACCAGCACCATATCTGTGTCAAAAAAAGAATTTGGTAGGACTCCTTCATTGCCTATTTTTCCAAATAGTTTATATAGTATTGAAATTAATTGTTCTTTAAATGTTTGATGACTGGTGACATTTTTCTATTTCTACTTTCCCCTCTTGTTCTAATGCTTCAGGACAATTTTCTTTAATTATTTCTTGTATTACTATATCAACATTTTTTTTATCATAGTTTTCAGGTAGTTTAATTATTCTTATGTTTACTGTTCTTGATCTGCTCTCCAGATCAGCTGTTTTTCTTATGAGATGTTTCACATTCTCTCTTATTTTTTCATTCTTCAGATTTTGCTTTATTATTTCTTGATCTCTTATAACTTTGCTGACTTCTCATTGCCCAATTCTGATTTTCAAGGAGTTGTTTTCTTCCTTAAGATTTTGGATTTCCTTTTCTACAGAAATTTCCTTTTCATATTCTTATTTTTTTTGGATTATCTTTATTTTTTTTTAGTTTTCCCTCAACCTCTCATTTGATTTTTAAAGTCTTTTTAAAGTTCTTCTATGAATTCTTTTTTAGCAAGTAACCATTTGATACTAATCTTTGGGGTTGAAGAGGATTTCTTTGCTTCAGTATCCTCCTCTGAAGAGGAACCCTGATCTCTATTCTATAGTAACTCTATGGTTAGAGTCTTTCTCCTTTGCCTGTGCATCTTTTTTTTTATTATTTGTAATAGTTTTTACAATAACCTCAAGTAATAGGGTATGGGGGAATGATGACTCAACCTCAGATCCTCCCTCAGTTTTCCCCTCTGGCTTGGAACAGGAGTCAAACCTCCAGTTTTCTGTAAGTACCCACAGTCAGCAGCATCCTTGTTCCATTGTTTCTGCACTCACTGGGTGTGTACTAGTTCCTTCTCATCCCTAGTCATATATCTGCAGCATAGTTGAGTTTGGCGTTTCTTATCAGCAGAGATCCCTTCAACCTTCTCCAGCTCAAATGCCCCAAAGCCCTCACTGTCCTGGGGGGTAAAAGTTCCTGCAGCTGGAGCTGAGACAGCCTCCCAACCCATCTAACCCCAGAGCTTGCCACCTGTTTAAGCAAAGCTAGGACCTAGCATGGAGGTGTTTACTCTTCACCCTGAACAAACCAAACCTTCTACTGGGATTTTTTTTCAGATCTTCTCTGATTATCTGAGGAGGACCCCTGTTCAGCACCACTCTTATTATTTATTCACCCTGAGGCACTATTTCATCTCTTTTGTGGGAGAAAACCTTAACATCTTGGAATTTTCTGACCTACTCCACCATCTACCCAGAATCTTCCCCTTTCTTTTTTTGTAATCAAATTAACCAAAGGTTTATCTATTTTACTGTTGCTTTTCTTCCATAAAACCAGCCCTTAGCTTAGCTTTATTAATTCGATAGTTTACTACATCTACTTTTCACCACACCATAATCTGAAAAAGATGCATTTAATATTTCTGTCTTTCTGCATTTGAATGTGAAGTATTTATGCTCTAATAGAGGGTCTATTTTTGTGTAAATGCTACTGAGAAAAAGGTATATTTCCTTCTATTCCCATTCAATTTTCTCTAGAGGTCTTTCATATGTAACTTTTCTAACCTCTTTAACTTCTTTCTTGTTTATTTTGTGTTCAGAGTTATCTAGCTCTGAGAGGTCTCCCACTAATATAGTTTTGCTATCTATTTCTTCCTGCAAGTCACTTAAGTTCTCTAAGAGTGTGGATGCTCTACCACTTGGTGTGTGTGTGTGTGTGTGTGTGTGTGTGTGTTTGTATATATGTTTAGCATTGATATTATTTCATTGTCTAATGTTACCTTTCAGCAAGATGTACTTTCCTTACTTGTCTCTTTTAATTAGATCTACTTTTCCTTTTGTTTTTTCTGAGATCAAGATTACTACCCCTGTTGTTTGGTTTTCTTTTACATCACCTGAAGTATAATATATATTCTGGTCCAACTTTTTTACCTTTACTCTGCGTGTCTCCCTGCTTCAAGTGAGTTTCTTGTAAGCAATGTATTGTAAGTTTCTGATTTTTAGTCCACTCGGCTATCTGGTTCCATTTCATGGGAGAATTCATCCCATTCACATTCACAGTTATGATTACTAACTATGTATTTTCCTCCATCCCATTTTCCCCATTTATACTTTTCTCTTCCTCTCCTTTCACCTTGTCCACCCTCACGAGTGTTTTGCTTCTGACCACTGC
Organism: Bettongia penicillata ogilbyi; assembly: GCA_023548195.1. Taxonomy (NCBI): domain Eukaryota; kingdom Metazoa; phylum Chordata; class Mammalia; order Diprotodontia; family Potoroidae; genus Bettongia; species Bettongia penicillata. Next base: position 608,251 of record JAJHZJ010000450.1, on the reverse strand, counting down.
CTTCCTGAACCTTCCCTCCCTTCTATTACCCCTCCTTTTCCTTTTCCCTCTTACTTCCCTACAGGGTAAAACAGATTTCTTTACCCAAATGAAAGTGCATGTTATTCCCTCTTTAGGTCAAATCTGATGAAAGTAAGGTTCAAATTATATTCACCAGCTCCCTTTTTTCCCTCTACTGTAATATGTCTTTCATGTCTCTTCATTATGTAATATAATTAACCTCATTCTGCCTCTCCTTTTCCTCTTCCTCCAATACAATTCTTTTTTTTCACCCCTTATTTTTTTTTATCATCACATCAAAGTAAACTTATCCCTACACCCTCTGTGTTAAGTAAAGTTTGTAATCCTGACTGTGGTTCCCTGATATTTGAATTGTTTCTGGCTGACTGCAGTATTTTCTCCTTGATCTTCTAATTCTGGAATTTGGCTACAAAATTCCTTGGAGTTTTCATTTTGAGATCTCTTTCAGGAGATGATCAATAGATTCTTTCAATACTATTTTACTCTCTGGCTCTAGCACATCAGGGCAGTTTTACTTGATGATTTCTTGGAAGATGCTGTTCAGGCTCTTTTCTTGATAATAGTTTTCAAATTGTACAGTAATTCTTAAATTATCTCTCTTGGAATCTATTTTCCAGGTTAGCTATTGCTCCAATGAGGTATTTTACATTTTCTTCTACTTTTTTCTTTTGTTTGACTGATTACTGATGTTTTATAGAGTTCTGCTTTATAGTTTTATAGCTTCTACTTGCTGAATTCTAATTTTTAGGAATTATTTTCTTCGGTTAGCTTTTGTGTCTCCTTTTCCATTTGACCAATTCTACTTTTAAAGGAGTTGTTTTCTTTAGTGGATTTTTTCCCCCAATTTGGCTAATTCTATTTTTTTAAGGAGCTGTTTTTCTCCAGTCAATTTTTGAGCTTTCTTTTCCAAACCATTGATTCTTCTTTCATAATTCTCATTTCTTTTCCCAGTTTTTCTTCTACCTCACTTACTTGATTTTAAAATCCTTTTTGAGTTCTTCCATGAGGATTTTTTTGGCTTGAGGTCAATTCATATTCCCCTTAGAGGCTTCACATGTAAGCATTTTGACAGTTGTCCATTCTGAGTTTGAGTCTTCCCTGTTGCCACAGTAGCTTTCCGTATACACATGGCTCTTTTTTTTGTTTGTTTTTTTGCTCATTTTTAAAAGTTTAACTGGGGTCCTAGGGTACAGGAGGCACTGTACCAAACTTCTTGTGTTGGGGACCAAGGGCCTGGTCACTGGTTTTCGACACCATGGCCTCAGGTGCTGGCAGTTTGCCCACTGTGCTGTGGTGGCTCAGCCTAGTCATGTTTGTTGTGCCTGGGTTCCAGGAATGGCAGTTTGCCTCCTGCCTCACAGCTGACCTGCTGTACCACTGTCCTGTTAAGCCAGGACCGTGGGACTTCATGTGTTAATCTGTGCTATGGTTAAGAGCCATCTTGCTGGCTTACCCAAACACTGCCTGCACTGGGCTTCTGTTCTCCTTTTATCCAAGTGAGACAGACCTTTCCTTCTAAGGAGGTCAGAAGTCTTTCTAGGTTATCTTGGGCTGGAAAATTGTTTCACTCTGTCTTTTTTATGGATTCTATAACTCCAGGATTCTTTTAGAGACCTGATTTAACATTGTTTCTGAGGGTAATTGGAAAGAACTCAGGTAACTTCCTAGCTTCTCTCTGCCTTCTTGGCTCAATGCCCCCCATTCCCCATACATTTCTTAATATAAAAAATTGTTAACTGTAACAGAAGTTTATTATCCGTCCTGTGGCCCGGATGTTCCTGGTATGACTCCTATTCATTGTCACCATCTTATACGAGAAGAATATATGACTAGCTATAATACAAGTGTCATTGTTTGTGCTGTGTCTCTGATAATCATGGTGCTCCTTTAGGTTCATCATCACCATAATGCTTTATGTGAACTGCAAAGATTTGCCATCACTAACCATCTGGACTAGAATACTGAGATCTAATATTGAGACTTAGTCCTTCTAATAGGAATAACTTAGGTTTGCTAGTTTTCATCTATCTCAACATTTTTCTCTTCTTTTTCTTTATAGTTCTTCTTTTGGAAGCTCTTCATTTTTTTTCTTTTTCATTTCCCTTTAGTACTGCCTATGCCAGGAGGATTTGTCCAGTAAGAGCCCCGACAGCATTTAAATGGTAGAAGGTACTCTAGAAAAGCCTTAGGACTTAGCCACCATGAGGGTGATGTGTGATAGGATCACTATCTACTAAGATTTCTCCTTTCTCTCCAATTGGCCTAGGCTGGGCAAGCCTCAATCTGTGCCTCTCATGATGCAACTTTTTGGTGACCTCTATCATAACTAGCTTTCTGGTCACCAAGGGCCATAAAAGTCTCACCCAAATGGGGTCAATTCTCCTCTGACTTGGTGGGTATCTGAAGATCATGCCAGTCATCATGCCTTACAGAAGTTATATACCACTATATCCTTGTTGCATGTCCTTGTTATGTTAGGGCTGTGCAAACCTCCTATTGTTAACTGTTCAGTGATTTAGAAGTGCCTTATTTTGTCCATAATGCCTCAAACCTGAACTAAGAGGATGTTGAAATAAGGCCCATCCCTAACAACTTAGAATAACAAAACAAGAAATAGACTATTTAAATAACTGAACAGGAAGCCAAAAGATATTTATTGTTTACTATGTTCCTGGCACTGTGCTAAGCACAATGGAGATTTTAGAAAAAGGAGGGGGGAAGGCAAAAAGCAATCCCTTACTCAAAAGAAAATATTCTAATGGGGAAGATTAAATGTAAATTAAAAACTAGGTATACAGAATATAAACACAGAGAAGGCAAAGGTAGCTATTTGAAAAAAAGATATTATTCTAATTAAATTAAAAAGAAGGATGCATTAGAAGCCAGATGGTAAGGGAGCTAGAAAAGGTCTTATCAAGAAGGGGAGGATGTGAGCTAGGTCTATAAGAACAGCAAGGAAACTAAGAGGCAAAGGTGAAGCAGTAGCGAATTCTTGGCATGGAGGATGGCAACGTTAAAGGCACAGCAGCAGGAAATGAAGAACTGAAAGTAAGCCAGTATAAGTCAAGGAGAAGAGGTTGGTGTAAGAAGGCTGGAAAGACAGAAAAGGGACATGTCACAAAGCACTTTAAGACTTCATTCTGGAGTTAACAGACATTCATGGAGCTCACCCATCAGGAAGACCAGTTATACCTACTCTTTGGGGAGGGGAAGAATGACCTTTGCATTTTATAGAAGGATGAAATTGAGTTTCAAGAGAGTTGAGGTGGGGCAAAACTAAGATGGCAGAGTAAAGGCAGTGACCCGCCTGAGTTCTACCAAATTTCCTTTCAAACAAAGTCAAAATAATGCCTCCAAACAAATTCTGGAGTGGTAGAAGCAACAAAAGGACAAGGTGAAACAATTTTCCAGCCCAAGGCTACTTAGAAAGTCAGCAGGAAAGTCCTGCCTTACTGGGGTGAGATTAGAATGCTGTCTAGCCCAGAAGACCATGTCCTGGCATGCCACCAGGAAGAGAGACCTTAGGAATGACATATTACTGGACTACTCAAAAACCATGGTCAGAAAAAGAGCCTAGAAATCATACTGCAAGAAACTAAGGAAAACTACCTTGATATACCAGAACGAGAGGGTAAAAGAAATTGAGAGAATCCATCAAGCATCTCCTGAAAGAGATCCCAAAATGAAAATTCTCAAGAATATTATAGCTAAATTCCAGAGCTCCCCAGTCAAGGAGAAAGTACTGCAAGTAACAGGAAAAAAAAAATTTAAATACTAAAGAGCCACAGTCAGTATAACAGAAGATCTAGTAGCTTCTCTATTAAAGGTTCTGAGGGCTTAGATATTCCATAGGGAAAAGGAGCTAGGATTTCAACCAAGAATCAAATCTCCACCCAGCAACACTGAGTATACTCCTTCAAGGGAAAAAACTGATATTTAATGAAATTGAAGACTTTTAAACATTCCTGATAAAAAGACTAGAGATGAATAGAACACTTTATTTTCAAATATAAGACTCAAGAGAAGTATAAAAAGGTAAACAGGAAAGAGAAATTATAAGGAATCAATAAGGTTACACTGTTTACATTCCTATATGGGAAAGTAATACTTCTCAATCCTAAGTACTTTAGCATTATTAGGGCAATTAGAAGGAGTGTACATACACAGAAGATCTGGATGTGAACTGACTATGATGGGATGATATTAAAAAAACAATTAAGGGGCTAGAGAAAGGGATGAACTGGGAGAAGAGAAAGCAAAAGGTAAAATAGAGTAAATTATCTCACATAAAAGAGGCATAAGGAATCTTTTACAGTGGAAAGGAAAATGGGGGAAATGTCAGGCAACGCTTGGACTTTTATCAGAACTGGCTCAGAGGGAATAGCATACACACTCTTGGGTACAGAAGTCTATCTTATCCTACAAGGAAGTAGGTGGGAAAGAAGATATGAGAAGGAGGGGGTCTCATAGAAGGGAAGGTGTATTGTGGGAGGAAGTGATCAGAACCAAAACGCTTCTGAGGAGTGAGACGGAGAAGGGGGAAGGGGAGAGGGGGAGAGACAGAAGGAGGTTAAGGATAATGGGGGAAAGTAGGATGGAGAGAAATACATAAAGAGTACTCATAACTGTGAATGTGCATGGGACAAACTCACCCATAAAACAAGCAGAGAGCAGAGTGAATTAAAAACCAGAATCTATAACATGTTTACAAAAAAACAAAAAACACGATGCAGAGAGACACTCGGCGAGTAAAGGTAAAAGGATGGAAGAGAATATGTTATGTTTCAGCTGAAGTAAAAAAAAAGTAGCAGGGACAGCAATCTCAGATAAAGCAAAAGCAAAAATAGATCTAATTTAAAAAGATAAGCAGGGAAGTAACATTTTGCTAAAAAGTGCCACAGATAATGATGTAATATTAAAACTAAATATATGTGCATCAAACAGTATAGCAACCAGCTTCGTAAAGGAAAAGTTACATGAGTTACAGGAGAAACAGACAGTAAAATAATATAAGTGGAGGACCTCAACTTTCTACTCTAAGAACTAGATAAATCTAATCATAAAAGAAACAGAGAAGAAGTCAAGGAGATGAATAGAATTTTAGGAAAAGTTAAATATGACAGACCTCTGGAGAAAACTGAATGGAAATAGAAAGGAATATACATTTTTTTCTCAGTGGTACATGGCACCTATACAAAAACAGATCATGTGTTGGGGCATCAAAACCTCATAACAAAATGCAGAAAAGTAAAAATATTAAATGCATGCTTCTCAGATCTTAATGCAACAAAATTATCTTCAATAAGGGGCTGTAAAAACAGATTAAGAATTAACTGGAAATTAAATTAAATAGTCTAATCCTAAAAAATGAGTGCATCAAAGAAAAAATCAGAGGAATAATAATTTCATTTAAAGAGAATGACAACTATGAGACAACAACCCAAATGTATGGGATGTACCCAAAACATTAGAGAGGGGAAAATTTTTATCTCTAAATGCTTACAACAATAAAATAGAGAAAGAATGAATTGGGAATGTTACTTAAAAAACTACAAAAAGAAAAAATTAAAAATCCCAAATTAAATGCCAAATTGGAAATCCTGTAACTCAAAGGAGAAGTTAATTAAGATGAGAATAATAAAACCACTGAAATAAAACTAGGAACTGGTTTTTTGGGGGGAGGAAAAATAGGTAAATCATTGGTTAATTTGATGAAAAAAATTAAGAAAACTAAATTATCAGTATCAAAAATGGAAAGATTGAAGGAAACTGAAGTAATTATAAGGAGCTATTTTGCCTAATTACATGCCAATATGTCTAACAATCTTAGTGAAACAGATGAATATTTACAAAAGTATAAATTGCTCAGATTAATAGAAAAGGAAATATAATGCTTAAATAACCAAATCTTAAAAAAGAAATTGAAGAAATCATCAATGAACTTTCTAAGAATAAGTATCCAGGGCAAGATGTATTTACAGGTGAATTCTACCTAGCATTTAAAGAACAATTAATTCCAGTACTATCTAAAATATCTGGGACAACAGGGAAAGAAAAAGTCCTATTAAATTCCTTTTCTGACACAACTATGGTACTGATACCTAAACCAGGAAGAGCAAAAGCAGAGAAAGAAAACTAGAGATGAATTTCCTTAAGGAATATTGATGAAAAAAATTTAAATAAAATGTTAGCAAGGAGATTACAGCAATATATCACATAGATCATATACTATGACTATTTGGCATTTATACCAGGAATGCAAGGCTGGTTCAATATTAGGAAAAATATCAGCATAATCCACCATACCAACAACAAAACCAACAAAAATTATATTATTCTACTAGTAAATATAGAAAAAGCTTTTGACAAAAGATAATACTCATTCCTATTAAAAGCCCTAGAAAGTATAGAAGTAAATAGAGCTTTCCTTAAAATGGTAAGCACTATTTATCTAAAATCAACAGCAAGGATTAAACTAGAAGCCTTCCCAATAAGATCAAGGGAGATGCAAGGATGTCCATTATCACCTCTATTGTTCAATATTGTACTAGAAATGCTAGCTATCACAGTAAGGGAAGAAAAAGAAATTGAAGGAATTAAAATAGACAATGGGGAAATTATTATTTGCAAATAATATGATGTTATACTTAGAGAACTCTAGAGAATCAATTTAAAAAAACAGATTGAAATAATTAACAACTTCAGAAAAATTGCAGGTTATAAAATAAGCCTATATAAATCATTAGCATTTTTCTACATATTACCAAATGAAGGAATTAATTCCTGATTCTATATTTCATATTTGATTTTATCCTGTAATCACATTTTGTTTTCTATATCAAAAGCCCAAGCCTTCTCATTGTATCTCAGAAAAGAAGCTCAAATGTGCTAAAGTTCAGCCTTTCTGAGGTTAAGTATCAAAATTTAAGATTTCTACAATGACTACCAGTTAATGAAAAATTCTGTTCTCAATACCCTCAAAAAACATTGTCTCAGCATTTCCTGCAAGCTTTGTGAAGTGTCTTTGAAAAACTAAGATGACCTTGTACCTGACCTTGTCTGATCGTCAACAATTAAAGCCATCTTGTCTACTTCCCCAGCTGCCAGTAAATCTGACCTTAACAATAACTTCAGGATGGAGCCAGAACCCATAAAAGGTTCTTTTTTAAAGCATTTCTTGGACAGTTGGTTGTAATTCCCACCTGGAGGCCATGCCTGCTTTCTTCGATGAGAGATCACAATCTCTCAACTCTATAATGTTGGCCAGTTACATGATTTTTGTTCTGTTCTTTGTTCTATGCTTATAGAAATGTATTGCACCCTCAATTCAGGGTCTTCTGGCCACAGTAGGGCCATTTGACCCATCCTTTATTACCAGGTGGCATGCCCCTTTTAATAAATGACATCTTGCTTAAAGAATTACACTTCTCCTGAATTTCATTCACACCATAGCAAAGCCCAGTAGGAAGAGCCAGAGAAATTCCATTTGAAATAACTATAAATAGTATAAAATACTTGGGAGCCTACTGTGCCATTACAAACCTAGGAGCTACATGAACACAATTATAAAACACTTTTCACCCAAATGAAGTCAGATCTAAACAACTGGAAAAAATTATCCAAGCTAATATAATAAAAATGACAATTCTACCTAAATTAATTTACATAAGTAATCAGTGACATACCAATCAAACTATCAAAAATTACATTACAGGGCTAGAAAAAATACTAAAATTCATCTGAAAGAACAAAAGGTCATGAAGGAAGGAAACTTAGTCATACCAGATCTCAAACTGTATTACAAAGCAGTAACCATCAAAACAAACTAGTACTGGCTAAGAAATAGAGTGGTAGGTCAGTGGAATAGATTAGGTATATAATAACAGTAGTAAATGACTAGAATGATCTAATGTTTGAGAAACCCAAAAATCCAAGGTTTTGGGACACAAACTCACTCTTTGACAAAAACTGCTGGGAAGACTAGAAAACACTTTAGCAGACACTAAGTATAGACCACCATCTCATATCATATGCTGAGGTAAGGTCAAAATAAGTACACAATTTATACACAAAAGGAGATCCTAAACAAATTAGGGGAGCATGGAACAGACTTGTCAGATCTATGGATAAAGGAAGAATTTATGACCAAACAGGAGATAAAGAGCATTTAAAAAATGAATAATCATGATTATGTTAAACTAAAAAGGTTTAGCACAAACAGTACCAATGT